>CALSBZ010009427.1:175956-217752 GCA_943591055.1 Gobionotothen gibberifrons
CAAAAACCGGAAGTAGCATGTCTGTAGCGTTTCACAATAAGAGCATCTGCTGGCCCTTCCCGGAAGTGGAACGTTATTCATTAACGGTAGCTTAACTTTTAATCTCTGTGTGTGCCTGGTATTTTTACAGTGTTTGACATTATGTTAATGTGTTTATGATTATAAGAGAAGGGAGACATGTTGTATTATAGCTTGTCTAGCTTATTATTTCTATAGGGTTTGGCATAATTATGTATATTATGTATGTATGCATAAGTTATCTTATATTGATTGTATTTTGTTTATTTCCCTTGTAGGAATCTGTATGTCTGCCTAAATAAGTAAAGAAGTCAAGCCTCATCTTAGCTCCTCATTTCCTCTATTCTGGACCTTTGGCCTTAAGTGGTGTTCTGGCCGACACATCTGGGTGAACCTAGTGATAAGACACAAAACTAGTGCCAACACTGAGTTATCTCTAACTCTCCACTACATTGATGGTCCTTCGAGCCGGATATCACAAGGTTTACGTCAGAGATGGAACCACTACCAGGGTACGAGGCCTATGGTACACGCCCTAGAAGGCAAACCCGCCTTCCAACGCGATATGCAGACTATGATGGGGTGAAAATGTAAATGTGACTGTATCGCCGTTTTAGAGATGGCGCTGCTGAAAAGACCGCAAAATAAGTAAAGATAATGAATACATCCTATTAAAACCTGTGTGGCTTATATGATAAGTCTAATTAGTACAAGCAGCATAACGCTTCACCATGTAACTAAAGATTCTAGTCAGGGAAATCAGTTTGACATATTGAACTAATAACAAATCACCTCTGGCTGGCAGAGAAACTCTCTGCTCCATAGCTTCTCTTGGATGTAAAATCACATATATTATATATTATATTATATTCAATTTAATATTCCATCCCTCACATACTTTTGTATATATAATAACATATTTTGTTTTTGTTGTTATGCTGCTGCAACACAAACATTTCCCAAATTGGGATCAATACAGTAATATCTTATCTTAATGAAGAAATATAACTACTATAATTAGTGTAGCAGCTGACACCTATTTTCAATATGGATTAATCTACCATTTATTTCTTTAGTTCAATTTTGATCTATAAAAATAGTGAAAATGTTCACGAGACCTATCAAAGTGCAAGGTTATATCTTTAGATGTTTTGTTTTAGCCTACACTCTAAAAACTAAATCAGTGGCTTTGTAGATATCACAATAATAAAAAGCTATATTACCTTAATAAAATCTCTAAATATCACCAAAGTAATTGTTTGAGTTGGACATACCAAAATAAATGCTTAAAAATCCAACAGTTAATTTTGTCTTAAATTATTACTATCATTTAAGTTGATTATACGAAAATAAATGAGTATTTGACTCACAAATTATATTTTTAAGATATCCTTAATATATTTGGTAAATTTCAGTCCAAATATTTGAGAATTGGCTAATTATACTGATCAGTTTCAGGAACAGCAATTATTACTCATTCCAAATAAATATTCCTCATCTTTAACAACAACTTAAGACATTGAGTAAATTACACTAAACTTCATGAGTGGACCCCATTAACAATCGCACGCAAATACAGTGTGCTCATGGGAAATCTATTTTACCGCCAATAAACACTAAAGAAGAAGAAGAAGAAATCTACTTTTCTATCTGCGCCATATGTGGCAACCAAGCAAGGAAGACACCACGACGAGAACCACCAGGAAAACTCCCTGTAAATCCTGGTAAGTAGCCAGCTAGCAAAAGTTAATGAAATATTGACCCTGTCTTTGTGCATATACAACTTTATAGTGTGTAATTATCTAAATACTGTCACACTTGCAGCCATGCCATCGTAAGCAGCTAGTTTCTCTGTCCGCTTCTACACGCATGGTGGACACACAGTCAACCAAGTGAAATGAAGCTAACGTTTTACTCGAGTAAAAAGTAGAAACATTAGCACCTGCTTTGTCCGCAGTTGTTGTTTCAAGTAGTAGCCAACCAGCTGTCTGTGTAGCATAGTTAGCTGTTTATTTTAAGCCCCTTTTACACTGTTATTCAGAAATGCTGTAGCTGTAGAAGAAGATCCGCCATTACGTCTACTTTTTAATACTTAACCAGACAATGCCAGCATAATGCTGCCCCAGTGTGTGATATTAGATGGCATGCCGGCCTAACGTGTAACACAACGGCGCTGGCGAATATGTGTGTCTGCATGTCCCTCCATGCCGAACAGTCTCGCGGCGAAAGTATGGATAATATAAAGATAAATGCACCTTGTTTGTGTAAGGTGGCTGTTAACTAAGGACAGAAAGACAAGGAAATGAAATGAGAAACAGTCATTCACACTGTTAACCACCTTCCTGTACACTCATAAAACTAAAACGATGATGTACTCAATTTTATTGGTGAAACAAATTTACACTTAAAAATATTGAGTAAATCTTAAAGCTGTGAAATCATTGAAATGTACCTTATGAATTGAGTAAATGTAAGTAAAATCCTAAGTCAATGCAATAGTAACCCTAAGTCAAAACCACTGAAAAAAATGTGTAGATATCACTTAAATGCTAGGTAGATGTAACTGTAACGGTATTATTCAGAAATACCGTTCACATACACATGTGAAGCACTCTCTCACACACAACTGACACCAAAATCATTTACAAACATGTGTAAAATTCTCTCATATACACATGTGACACACACACACACACACACACACACAGTCTTGCCTATATGCTTATGAAACTGTTTCATCATTATTCTAATAAGGCATTGCATTTTCTTAAGAGGAGTGGCCTACTTGCCCAACTTATGTTTTGTCATATTTATGGGGGAACACTTGATGATGGCTAGAGCAAGTAAAGTTGAATCTTTTTTTGTGAAGCATGATAAATATTTTCAATATCTGTTTCACAGCACCGACTGGGCTAACGGAGAGAAGTTGAACCGAGAAAACAAAACAGAGGAGGTAAATGTCATTCTTTTATTAAACACTGAAACAATCGGCGAATAAGCTAAATTAGTTGCACCTTGATTTTAACCATGTTTGATTGCAAAGGCCAGGAAGCATTTGTTATCCCCCACTTATACAGTTACTTCCTTAACTGCCTTAATAATTCCACCTGTCTCAATTGCATTTATTTCCTTTGTGTAAGTTAATTACAATCACTAATTACTTTAGATATTCATTCATCCTAATCCGACAACTCCTCTTTAAACCCTCTGACTCTCCTTCCTGTTCAAATCTGGCTTACTTGCAAACTTCTCATATTATTCATCCTCATGTCTTCCTTAACAGTTATTGCTTTTCTTCCTTAGTTTTCTGCCCTTCAATATCCCCACCACCATGTAAATGTATATATATCAATCAGCATTGGCTTCTTCTCGTTCTTCTGTTCATATGCCAAATGTTCCATGTTTTGTTGTATTCTTGCATCTACTTTGCATCCCTCCACAACATACTATACTGACAATGTTTCATTTCTTTAATGTTAATTAAATTGAAACAGTATGACATTAAAGTTATTACAGTAAAGCAAAATTCAACTTGAGTAATGTGCAGAGTAATACATTGTATTAGTTGTTGAAATACTGCTCTGTTCTGCAGAGTGGAATCCCCATTCAGCGAAAACGAGAGGTTGTCATCCGATGTCTCATCGACCATCTGGGAGAAGATGCGAGTGCCTTGATCAAGGACTTTGAGGTTAGTACTAAGGCTGAAATGATTATTCGAGTAACTCGATTACTAAAAATGATCGGGCAGTAGGACAGACATACACCACTCAGTCAAGCAGACAAACAGACAGACAGCGTGGCACAGAGGTGAGACCGAGGCCGATACAGATGTGCAGTGATCAGTTACAATTATAGCACCCTTATATGAGTAGCCCAGAAGATGTATACCTTTATAAAAATAAAAGTTATTTGAAATAAAAAAACAATAATAATTATTAGTTTTTGCATTAAAACAAAAAGAACGGTTCTTTAAAACTTAATGTCTAGTTTTGACAGATAATATTATTAATAACAATAACAATATTGATTTTTCTTGTTGTTCATTTTAAGAGGCCGGTCTTATTTTCTATTTTCTATATTTACTATTGCTCATTTAATAAAGCAAAATAATGTATTATCCGATTAATGAATTAATTGTTAGAATACTCTATAGCTGCAGCCCTACTGTAGTTAGTACAATATTTTTCAGGATTTTTAACAGTGTTAGTTTTGAAGTTTTAAATAATGTAATCATGGATGACTGCGAGACGATCAATAACATACATAGTGAGTGAGCAGTGAGGAATTGCTCTTTGTTTGTCTTGTAACATGCAGGCTGAAAGTAAGCACTAACCAGTTATCCTTTCAATGTCTGCAGGATGCTGCTGATGCACCTGTCAGTGTACAAGAGGAGTTGGCAGAGGAGGTGATGAAGATTTACCTGCTGCAGAACTAAGATGGGTCAGTCGATGAACCTACTGATGTAGGGATTGTGATTTGCATCCCTGTCCTCAGAAGTCTTGGGGATCTTAGCAGAGCTTGCTGCTATCTGTTGGGACTAACCTATGCCTTGGATCTGAGATACCCCAAGAATCTCAAATATAGTTTTGAGATATTCCAAAAACTACTGTTGGAGCTGGATCCTGGCAACCTTTCTACCAAGGTTCAGAGACTGAAAAATTGCCTGCATATGTAGTTGCCGACTACTGTTCAGCAAGATGCTAAAAGGTACGAGTTGAGAGTTCCATTGATAGAATGCATTTTGGACTGGTATTGTTTTAAAGTTTCACTGTTCTTGGTGCATTTCAGTCATATGCAGAGTTCACTTCTGCCCGTTGCTCCCATAGCTCAATGGAAATGTTCACATGCTCATTGGCAAAAATATACCTGGTTGAAAGTTAAGCTAGATAAAATGCCTAAGTGTTAAATATTCCAAGTTGAGATTTCCATTAATGCTAAGATTTCTCTGCTGCAATTGGTCTTGTTGCATTTTACCCGTGTTTAAAGGACTGCTTAGTAACTTATATGCAGAGCTCAATTCAGCTAATCGTTTTTATAGCTTGGACATTGTTACCAGGGCTGCCCCTTCTTAGTCGATTAGTCGACTTTATTGGTGGTTTTGCTCAACAAAGTTTTCTTTAGTCAATTAGTAATCTTTTAATGTATTTTTTTCATGGTGAATGACTTATTTGTAAGAAACTTATATCTATGAGTGGCCATTAGGGACATTATTCAGAAATACTGTTCACATACACATGTGAAGCACTCTCACACACACAACTGAAACCAAAATCATTTACAAATATATGTAAAAATCTCTCATATACACATGTGACACACACACACACACACATGTGAAACAATCTCACACACACACACACACACACACACACAACAATCTCTTATATACAAATGAAACGCTATCATATACACATGAAATGCGATTTCGGTATGTTTGAGAGGGATTTCAGTTGAAACGGAAGTCGATTTCAGAAAAGCGAAAACAATATTTGGTCCGTTTGCGATTGTTCCATCATGTCTGCTCAGCAGCTTGCACAAAGGATAACTGAGGCAGCAGTGTTGTTAAATAATATCCTGGCCTCAGCGGGGTGCACAGTCTCTCCTAAGGGGAGCTGTAGTGGGCCGTTGCCCGCCGCGGGACGGGAAGAGGGACGATAGCTGACCGTCCATGGTGTTGAGGCCAGGATATTGTTTAACAACGCCGCGGCCTCAGTTAAGCTTTGTGCATGCTGCTGAGCAGACATGATGGAACAATCGCAAATGGACATAATATTGTGTTTGCTTTTTTTTTTTTGTGCTTGTTTGCTGTTTTTTTTAAACGACTTCCTTTTCAACTGAGATGCCTTGTGTGTGTGTGTGTGTATATGTGTGTGTATATGAGAGATTTGTACATATGTAAATGATTTTGGTTTCAGTTGTGTGTGAGAGAGTGCTTCACATGTGAACGGTATTTCTGAATAATGGCCACTCATAGATATCTCTGGTAAACACAAGGATTTAAAGTGGTGTTTTTGTGTGATTCTTTGTGAATAATCTGTTGATTTAATCGATTAGTCATCACATTTTTATGAGTGTTAGTTGAATACGATTTTATTGTGTCAAGAACAGCCCCTAATTGTTACAAATGTAATGTGCAAAGTAAACCAGGTTGAGACTTAATGTCATGTTTTATACTGGTCAAATTTGAACAATAAATGTGTAATTAAAATGTCAAAGTACAATTGCTTTATGTTTTATCATTTGGTTTTATTAGAAGTATTGACCTCAGGTAAAGCACTCCTGGAGTAAAGGGTAAATACAGTTAAACAAATAAGTAAATGTAACACATATATTTATATAATTAATAGTCCAGTTTTAACTAAATGTAGTTAAGAAAATTGAGTACATTTCACACATTTGTTTTGTTAAATAATAGTAACCTAGGCTACTGCCTGTGACGTGATGACGTCACGTCACTGCGTAGTACAGTAGTTTGGATTACTACAGGATACACCTCTAATTTTTAGTTATTAATAATTATAATTTATAGCTTACATGCTTGCTTGCTGTAACTATGCATGCTTCTATTATTAGCCTATATTATTAGGCTATTATTATTATTATTTTAGGCCATTATTAATACTATATTTCCATGTGCAGGACTGCGCTACTCGCTGGGGTTCGAAGCAACAAATGATTAGTCGGATCATTGAGCAAGCTCGAGCCATTCGACAGGTGCTGGCAGATGACAGACGGGCATCAATCCACCTGACATGGCAAGACGTTGACGTCCTTAAAGCGGTCAACGAGGGACTAGAACCAGTGAGCACATTCACAGATGCGCTGTCGGGTGATGCGTATGTGACCAGCTCATCCATCCTCCCCATTCTCCAACTCCTAAAGGAGGACATTCTGGCTCCATCGGAAAGTGATGTGGAGTTAACCGCTCGGCTGAAGTCGGGGATGTTGGCAAATCTGGAGGCCAAATATGCCAATGACTCTGTGCAAAAACTGCTGCAAAAATGCACCTTTGTAGTCCCCCGCTACCGTGAATATTACAGCAATGTGGATGAGACAAAAAGGGAGATTGAGACGGAGATGATAGTGCTGGGAAGGCAGACGAGTCAAGTTCAAATCAGAGTGGAGGAAGGAGAGAGCACGTTGTGTGCGCAACAAGATGCGGGAGAAGAGCAGCCGGCCAAGAAGAAGAAAGCAACGTTGGCCAGTCTGCTGGCAAGGAGAGCGGTTGCAGCGAGACCAGTCCTCACTGTAGTGGAGCGAGCACACGCAGAGCTGGTTGTCTACACACAGGAGGACGCAATCGATACGGGGGAAAACCCGCTTCAGTGGTGGAAAGTAAATGAGACACGCTTACCATTGCTGTCCATGGTGGCCCGCAAATACCTCTGCATATGTGCGTCAAGTGCAGCGTCTGAGCGTATTTTCAGAACCGCAGGGAACACGGTGACACCACAACGCGCACAAATAAAGCCAGACAAAGTAAATATCCTTGTCTTTTTAGCAAGGAACCTAGATTGAGGTCCGCGAGATTGATGCGCCAAATGTGAAATTGATTTGCCTTTTCATATTCGGCTACAAACCATATGCCTGCTGCTTGTAGGCTTACATTTTTTGTTGAAGTTATTCAGCCTTTTTATCAGGCGGAGGCCTACGGGCCAAGTTAAGCTGTCCTTATAGCCTAAATTATTTCCAGTTGTAGCCTAGTTTATTCCCCTTATTTTCATTCTCCGTTGAGAACATTTATGCCATTGATTTATTGTTTTCATATTAGGCTACAAACCGCCCTATTTATAGGCTAAGGGGATTTCATTTTTAATTAGGGCCTAAGTTTAAGTTATTCAGCCTTTTTATTTGTATAATTAGGCGGGCCCTATTTTTCTATCTTGCTTGTTCAGCCAAAAGTGCCATTTGTACTATTTTGCCCTTATTAATAGGCAAGTAATTTTCATTCTCCGTTGAGAACATTTGAACATGTGTGTAAATAAAGTTATCTGAAACATATAGAAGTTGCAACTGTGTTTTATTGATCGAAGAATTTGACGAATTTATTACAACGGGGAAAAAATTAAAATGAAAGGAATTTATTACAACAGGGATGATTTAAGCCCTTTATTATGTACACTGTGCATTAGCCTGCAGCCCTTGTTTTGCACTTGCGCGCACGTCGCGGCACTTTGCGAGCGTCTACCGGCTCGGGCTGCATTTTACACCGAACATATAATATACCGTTCGAAACATCTATTTGCCGCCGTTCGAACGCCACCTCACTCAAGTCGACCCAAGTCATACCGTCATATACCGTATACCACGGTATGATGTCAGCAAGGTATGACGGTATGAAAAAAATGATACCGCCCATGCCTAATGTAGGCCTATATATGGGACATTTCGAGCATCATTGCGATATACACCCACTGAACTGATTAGCCAAGATCCTCAGCTATGGTTGAAGCTCTGTGATTGGATGTTTTAGCCGCAATGCACGTTGGGATCTGGTGTTTATGCGATATGAAATCCGAAAAAAAACATTTTAAAAGAAGAAGATAATACTTTATTCTGCGTAGGCCTATGCTTGCTTTTCTCTTTGAAAGTCATCACATAACTGCATGGTAATACACGTCACATCTGCCGTAGTTCTTTATTTATAGAGCCCTGATTAGAAGACTTCTGGACAAACTGGAAGCACTGACACCGAAAATAAATACGTGACAGATTATTCATTTACCCGTTTTAGAATTGAAGTTATTGTCATTTGTTCTGGGAATGTCATTTTCGAGCCTGAGACCTGAAAAACAGGCTTGGGGCTTAACAGGTTAATAGAGTAACGCTGGTTTTGGAACAAACAGGTTGGTGCTCACAGCGCTGTGTACCAGAGAAGAAGAGAAGAGAGCGTGCTGCGCCCGTTCGCGTGTGTACATGTGATTCCTGGCTCCTCTTCTCATTGGCTGCGTCTTCCTTCCGGCTTCATTTGGATTCATTTATCATCAAATAAGAGGATTTAGACTTTGTGTGTTTGTTGTATAACTCCACACGCCTTTTCTCCTCATATTCTCATTCATGACATTTTATTCCAAACATTCTGACGGCTGTAAACATAGATAACGTGAAGCCGGAAGTGACGTCATGTAAACCACGGGGTTTTCCTTAAATAAAGCTTTTTATAAATAAAACGGTGCATTCATTTAATATTCAGCAATAATAACATCTCAGCGTCAATAAGTGTAGTGTTAAAGTCAGTGTGTTTAGTGTGCAATACTACGTGTCATTTCATCTTAAATTCACTTTTTCTTAAAAAACGTAATATTTAGCCACATGCTAATGCTAACCGGAAGTGACACATTTTACTGCCGGAAACCGGAAGTCATGTTCCGAACATTCGGTTTTCAGAATAAAGCCGTTTTAAATTAAAACAGTGTATGTGAACTTCCGGTTTTCAGAATAAAACAGCTTTAATTAAAACAGTGTATTTAATTTAAATTACACCATATAAACTTTGATTTTAATTCATTACACTTGCCTCCATGCTTCCAGAAGGTCAGAACTACAAGATCTACGCAGACAACTACTTCACCTGTGTCCCATTGGTATTGAAGCTCCTTGATCGTAGGATTCATTATGTGGGAACAGCTAGGCAGGTGCGCTTACCCAACTGTAACCTTGAAGAGGAGAAGAGCTTGAAGAAAAAAGGGAGAGGAAGCTTTGACATCCGAGTGGAGGCCAACCACAACATCTGTGTCAAATGGTATGACAGGAGAGCGGTCACACTTGTGTCATCCTTTGCTGGACCAGACCCTGTGCAGAGAATTCAACGCTGGGACAAAGCCAACAAAACCTACGTATAAGTTGAGAGGCCTTACATTGTGGACAAGTACATGGGAGGTGTGGATTTGTTGGACTAGTTTACGGCCAAATACAAGTTCCCAATGAAGTCCCGACGCTGGTACGTGTACATCTTCTGGCACACCATCAACATTGCTGTGATCAACGCCTGGCTCCTTGTATACAATATGGGACCTTTAAGTTCAGAATACTTTTATTATGCCTACATTTGTTTGATCTGGACAAATTGAGATCGTATGAATTAGCTACTAGAATCTTTATTATAGCTACTAGATTTAATATCACCCTCTTAAGGTGCAAGTCCCACTGAATCTTAAATATGTGTATGATGTTTTTTGTTGCAAATTGTGTCAATCAGTTGCTACGGTCGTACGAGTACCTGATTTGCCTCCATAAGCTGTTGTCAGAGCAATGATGCTGATGCCACTGGTGACTAGGGTTGGGTGTCGTTTGAATTTCCACGATTCTGATTCCGATTCCGATTCTACTTTTCGATTCCGGTTCTTAACGGTTCTCAATTCCGATTCTTTGAGGGGCAGGGTAAAAAAATGATACATGCTTCTTCCACCAAAAAAATTACATTTATTCAAGAAACTTTTACACAGGTTAGTTTCCAGTAATATTCACATTAATCAGTCTGTTTATATTCACTTCTATGTAACTGTAACCTGAGAACCACTGAAGCTACAACAGTGCAACAGTCCAACTTTTAAAGGAACCCCCCCCCCATTTAAAACAGTTCTTGTTGAGAAAAACAAGCATATCTGCCTTCTCAGGCATACCGGGAAGAAATGTTTGAACATTTTAAAGTAAAATGCTTCAATCTGGTGCACTTTAAGCAGAATTACTAGAGACTAGATCTAGGGGGTACAACTCTAAACACCCATATGAAAAAGATCGGTTTACATTTTAATAATTAAATAAGTATGTGAACATAACCAATAACCTACCATAGCCAATAACAAATACATGTAACGTATTTTATTTTTGTTGTTCATTCATATCTTATTTTACTATTTTATTTATGCATCTTTTTTTATCTCTCCAGTTTAAAACGATATGTCTGGTTTACTGTCCTATAGTATACATTGGAATGATTTCAAACCTGTTTTATCCCAATAATTATAAAGGAGTGCCTTGGAAATATGTGTTTACATAAATTGTGATCAAAACGTTTGAGACCCACTGAGATAACTTAGACTAAAGTGAACTATCTAAACACTCAGAGTCCTTTACCTCACTGAGCTGTAGTTATCAGCCTCTCAGTCTGACTGGAGAGGACTCTCCCTCCACATCATTGTAGAAACATCTTCTTCTTCCGTTAGAGCAGCTAGCACCAGATGCTAATAACAACACGCTCACTCGCACTTTGGCTGTGAGCTGCGGGTGCCAGATAAGCCAACATCCCCCATTTTCATCACTTACAGCGCCCATCAGGGCAAATGAAAAGTGTAACCGGGATGAAAAGGGTGTTACATTTACTTAATTATGAATGTTGTTACATCAAGGCCGAAAATTAGGATGAGCACCAACGGTAAAAACATGTTGTTCCCCTCCCAGAGCTGTCAGCGCAGCGCCTCCACAGATCTGGCGCCCTGGGGCCTCATGTATAACGCCGTGCGTAGGATTGACGTGGGAAGGTTGCTTACGTAGTAGAAATCAGAAAAATAGGTCCATAAATATTCCGCCACTCTCCGATTCACCAAACATTGCGTACCGGCGAGGAAATTGCGTATGGCACTTCCTACGCCGGTTTCCCTGTATAAATCACAACCGACTCGAAATGCGGTGCAGCTTTTGCGGGCTTCACGTAACGCCCATATTTGCCTATAAATAGTCAAAGAAACGCCCATTCATTCATTCATTTTGACTGACTGCATGAAGAAGATAGCAGGAAATGACGACAGAACAGCTAAAAAAGACATCTCACACCGTGTCAGATTTTGGTTATTTTGGGGAGGTCGAGATAAATCATATTGTTTGGTGGATGCAGTTTGAACCAGAGTAGCAGCATGGAGGTCGGATCGTCACCAAAATAAATAAATAAGTGGTCCAAAAAAGGTTAATGACAAAAAAAATACACATAGCCTTCCTCAGGCAGTGTGTTTGTACCGGGGACAGGAGACCCCCCCTTGATGAGAAACTGTAAGAAATGATCGGGGAATCCCTCCGGAGTGGAGTCATGACGACTGGATCTGAATTATGTTTTTGTATTTGGTGGTTTGTGTCCCAGCTGTCGATCAGCTGTGCGCAGCGTCTCTACTGCAGCCTGTGCATCTCAACCCCCCCCCCCTCCTGCGCAGCAACTCTTTATCCACCAGTTAAAGGAAATACAACTAATGTGTTGTGTTATATTAGCTGTACAATTTACCATATGGTGCTATTAGTTTCCATGCCTCGTGTGTTTTACGAGCGACTTATCAAGTCGCGGCAAACGGCATAAAACACGATTAAACATGTATTAAACATATATAAAACCATGCTCGTATCTACAACCTATAGAAATGCAAAACGGTGTCAGTTTAGACGTAATTCTGTCCTCCTGCTTACCGCATAATTTATGAGAAAACATTTCATAACATTAACACAACATATTCGAGGTGGTTTTAAATAACATATCCGTATTTATTTATTCCTCCCAGTAATGGTTTTGTGGAGTCTCCAACAGGCGTTTGTTTAATCATTTTAAGATTGGCTTTCATCAATTTGTGAAAATGAATTCTTCATATATGATAAATGAGAGGTAACATTTTATTTATGGTATTATTTCCACATATTTCTCTCCATTCTTCCTTCTGCCAACGGTGTCGCAGTTTCTCGTCTCTCCCGTTGTTGTGCTTAGTGCATACGCATGGGTTAGAGTTTGCGTGGAGGACCGCACGTTTTCCCGTCAAGTTAGTATTTTATAAATCGCAAACATTGCGTAGAAACTGCCGTATGCCATTTTTTGAGCGTATATCCCTTTATAAATGAGGCCCCTGGTCTCAGGTTACGCTGTAGGAAGTGTAGGTACAGCGCTACATTTCCCGCCCCGCCGCAGTCATACAGTAGGCTACGGAGAGCGGCGAGAAACATTTCCTCAGGCATCGAAAAGCGGAACCGAAATTCACATTTCTAAATGATGCCGTTGGAATCGAAATGTTGGAACCGGTTCTCGGTACCCAACCCTACTGGTGACCATGTTTGTGACACGTCACTAAACAAACTTCTCAGAGCACCATACACTGATAAGTAAGTTAGCCAATATGTTTATCTCATGTATTTAAAACGTCCCCCACACCCACACACACTTTTGTGTTTTAATGAGTAAGATGTATTACTCAAGAAATACCCCTGTGTTCAGTCCTTCCTGTCACTATTGTTCATTTCCTTCACTATTTCATTGTTTTTCTCATGGTAGGGTAACATGGCATTCTGGGAAAAGGATAAGAAAACAACTTATAACCAGAAAGGATCTGATGGAAAATAACTGAGTATAATATGTGGAGATCAACGAAGGAAATATTTGGATTGTATGGGTAATAAAAGGACAAGATCTCACGAGAGAAGCTGTAATGAGAAAAATCTCTTTATTACAAAGAAACCTGATACAGTGTTGTTGTGGAGATGAATGCAATCTCTTCATCCAGCGGTGTCTTTCCAAGTTAAACTCTCTAGGTGATGTTTGGGAAGTAATGAGAGGCATTTTGTTTGTTCAATCATAAAAGGTATTGTAATATCCAGTGAACATGATAACAACACATATATGTTTACAATGCCAGTGATGATTATTTCCTTTGTGCTGCAGAGAGGTGAAACTGCTGTGGTGCATACCAAACAGACTCACCTCTGAATACTGAAGAGTCAGTGCATCTCATACTAAACTGTTCAGTAAGACAAAGCAATTATGTCAATGTGGCAATCTGTCGACAAAGCCCCGGCGCCATTACTGCTGATTGTGACATGATATAAATAAATATATATGAAATAAACAGATGCTAACGAACAGTGAATGCAATATAATAATGTAGGGTGGGTTCTTGGTTATTGTGTTACAATGTCACCTCCTTCAATGACAAATCCTATTTAGAACTTTCTCACATTGTACCAAGTGTGTGGATGGAGATAACCTTCAATTGGAAAGGACAATTCTTCTATAAAGGGCTGGTGGTTCATGTTATTCATCTCTGATTTAAAGCTTTTGTTTATGACATTAACCTGTTAAGCCCTGAGCCTGTTTTTCAGGTCTCAGGCTCGAAAATGACATTCCCAGAACAAATGACCGTATCTTCACTTCTAAAAGGGGTACATTAATAATATTTTTTCTCTAAATTATAGTGTCTGTCCAAAAAAAAAAAGACACTTATAGTGAAAACCACCCTTGAATGATGGGATAGCAGAGGTGGGACCAAGTCATTGTTTTGCAAGTCCGAGTCAAGTCTCAAGTCTTTGCGCTCAAGTCCAAGTCAAGTCTCAAGTCAGGATGGGCAAGTTCAAGTCAAGTCCAAGTCCTACACTTTGACAAAATGAGTCTTAAACAAGTCATTATGTGCTTTTCACCAAATGTAATGACATCGATCAACAGAATAATAATTAATAATCAAACTGCTCTTTATTAGTCACATTAATAATTTAATGATCCATTTTCTCTCTGCTGGTAAAGTAACGTGTTTTTTTCTATTTGAAGAGGGATCAGTAAGGTAAGGCTACCGTGATGGTTTGATTCAGAAGGAGTTTAATGTATAAGATCCCTGATGTTAAGGTAACCAGAATGTTTATTTCCAGTGTGTATGTTATAAGGGACCCACAATCTATTTTTATGAAAGGGATAATGTGCAGCGAGGCAGTCTGGGGAAAAGAACACCTGAATCTAGATCCCTCTGCAGGTGGTACTTTAAGTATATTTTGATGCTAATACTTTTGTACTTTTACTCGTAACATTTTTAATGCAGGACTTTTTATTGTAACTGAGTATTCCTACACTCTGGTACTTTACTCAAGTACAAGATCTGAACTTCTCCCACCTCTGACAAGAAATAAGTGGTTACCAAAAAGAAACCCTGCTCTGAAGGTTATTTTCATTTTACAAATCCTGCACTCAGCTTTGCTTTCTCCAATATCATTGAAATGCAGCCAGATGCTGCTTCTTTTTTCGGTTTTTGCTAATTTCTTGACTTTTTCCGACGCGCTTGCATTTAAATCCGGCTCCCCGTCTCCCCGTCGCTCTGTGTAGCTGGCCTGTACCACTATGCTGTCTTTGAAGCGTGTGCATCTTTTTTTAGATATGTACACAAAATGTGTGTTTGTTTGTATATATAGGTATGTAAAAAGGCGTGTGTGTGATTGTGGTTACTTGTGTGTGTGTGTGTGTGTGTTTGCAAGGCACTTTTGAGACAAATTAATGTTTGATTAATCTTAATGTATACTGTATGTATAATTGGTTAGTACAATAAAGAAAGGATTTGTTTTGGAATTATTTTGTGTTCCGTTTTTTCTTGGGCGGCCCTCAATCCAATATTGGGTACCTAAATTGGCCCTCACTCATCAAAACTTTGAGAACCCCTGATCTAAACATTACCCATTGGTGAATGAGTGCAGTGGCGCCAGGGGGGGCCATGGCCACCCTGATATATTTGTTGGCCCCCCCACCACACACACCGCCTCGCCAGTCACGTATGCTGGCGAGGCGGTGTTGGCACAGTTATTCAGTATGGCATAGGGGTGGGCGATATTGAAAAATATAATATCACGATATTTTTCAAGCAGTATCACGATAGACGATATTTATCACGATATTTTTTCATGTCAATTATTATGGTTATTTTTCAAGTTACTTAACAGTACAACCACCTACAAGGTAACACAAACTAAAATAAAAAGGAGTGACAGACCAAAATACCATTTCAAAATGGTTTTAATTCTGCAATGAATCCCTGAACGAACAATTCAACAGGAATTTTGATATGGCTTCCTCAGTGTTCAAGTAGGTAGGCCTACACCCTACACAACACACGTTAACACTGGTTTCTTCACCAAGTAAAGTGCACTCTCTTCCATCCATCCATCCATCTTCTCCCGCTTATCCGTGGTCGGGTCGCGGAGGTAGCAGTTCCAGCAGAGAGCCCCAAACTTTCCTTTCCCTGGCCACATCAACCAGCTCTGACTGGGGGATCCCAAGGCGCTCCCAGGCCAGCGAAGAGATATAATCCCTCCACCTGGTCCTAGGTCTACCCCTTGGTCTCTTCCCAGCTGGACGTGCCTGGAACACCTCCCTAGGGAGGCGCCCAGGTGGCATCCTAACTAGGTGCCCGAACCACCTCAACTGGCTCCTTTCGACGCGAAGGAGGAGCGGTTCAACTCCGAGTCCCTCCCGGATGACTGAACTTCTCACCTTATCCCTAAGGGAGACGCCAGCCACCCTGCGGAGAAAACCCATCTCGGCCGCTTGTATCCGCGATCTCGTTCGTTCGGTCATGACCCATCCCTCATGACCATAGGTGAGGGTAGGAACGAAAATGGCCCGGTAGACAGAGAGCTTTGCCTTCTGGCTCAGCTCTCTTTTCGTCACAACGGTGCGGTAAAGCGACTGCAGTACCGCTCCCGCTGCTCCGATTCTCCGGCCCATCTCACGCTCCATTGTTCCCCCACTCGAGAACAAGACCCCGAGATACTTGAACTCCTTCACTTGGGGTAAGGACTCATTCCCTACTTGGAGTGGACAGTCCATCGGTTTCCTGCTGAGAACCATGGCCTCAGATTTGGAGGTGCTGATCCTCATCCCAGCCGCTTCACACTCGGTTGCGAACCGATCCAGTGAGTGTTGAAGGTCGCAGACCGATGAAGCCATCAGAACTACATCATCTGCAAAAAGCAGTGGTGCAATCCTTAGTCCACCGAACTGCAGACCCCCTCCCCCCCGACTACGCCTCGAAATCCGATCCATGTATATTACAAACAGGATTGGTGACAAAGCGCAGCCCTGGCGGAGGCCAACCCTCACCGGAAATAGGTCCGACTTACTGCCGAGGATCCGGACACAGCTCTCGCTTTGGGAGTACAGAGATTGGATGGCCCTGAGTAAAGACCCCCTCACCCCATACTCCTGCAGCACCTCCCACAGTAACTCCCTGGGAACCCGGTCATACGCCTTCTCCAAGTCTACAAAACACATGTAGACTGGATAAGCGTACTCCCAGGCCCCCTCCAGGATTCTTGCGAGAGTAAAAAGCTGATCCGTCGTTCCACGACCAGGACGGAATCCGCATTGTTCCTCCTCAATCTGAGGTTCGACAATCGGCCTGACCCTCCTTTCAAGTACCTTAGAGTAAACTTTCCCGGGGAGGCTGAGTAGTGTGATGCCTCTGTAATTGGCACACACCCTCTGATCCCCCTTTTTGAAAAGGGGAACCACCACCCCGGTCTGCCACTCCTTCGGTACTGTTTCCGACTTCCACGCAACGTTGATGAGACGTGTCAACCATGACAGTCCCTCAACACCCAGAGCCTTCAGCATTTCTGGGCGGATCTCATCCACCCCCGGGGCTTTGCCACTGTGGAGTTGTTTGACTACCTCAGCGACCTCCCCCCGGGAGATTGGTGTTGATCCCCCGTCATACTCCAGCTCTGCCTCTAACATAGAGGGCGGAGTTGTCGGGTTCAGGAGTTCCTCAAAGTGTTCCTTCCAACGGCCCAACACTCCATCAGTTGAGGTCAACAACGTCCCATCCTTACTGTACACAGCTTGGATGGTTCCCTGCTTCCCCCTCCTGAGGTGTCGGACAGTTTTCCAGAACAACTTTGGTGCCGCCCGAAAGTCCTTTTCCATGTCTTCTCCGAACTTCTCCCACACCCGCTGCTTTGCCTCGGCCACGGCTGAGGCTGCTGCCCTTCGGGCCTGTCGGTACCTTGCAACTGCCTCAGGAGTCCCCCGGGATAACAAATCCCTGAAGGCCTCCTTCTTCAGTCGAACGGCTTCCCTGACCACCGGTGTCCACCAGGAGGTTCGAGGGTTACCGCCCCTTGAGGCACCTAAGACCTTGAGACCACAGCTCCCCGCCGCGGCTTCGGCAATAGAGGCTTTGAACACCGACCACTCTGGTTCAATGTCCCCAACCTCCACAGGAATGCCCGAAAAGCTCCGCCGGAGGTGTGAGTTGAAGGCCTCCTGAACTTGGGCCTCCTCCAGACGTTCCCAGTTCACCCGAACTACACGTTTGGGCTTACCAGGTCTATCCAGAGGCTTCCCCCGCCACTCGACCCAACTCACCACCAGATGGTGATCAGTTGACAACTCCGCCCCTCTCTTTACCCGAGTGTCCAAAACATACGGCCTCAGGTCCGATGATACGATAATGAAATCGATCATGGACCTTCTGCCTAGGGTGCTCTGGTACCACGTACACTTATGAGCATCCTTATGTTCGAACATGGTGTTTGTTATGGCCAATCCATGACTAGCACAGAAGTCCAGTAACAAACCACCACTCCGGTTCAGATCAGGGGGGCCGTTCCTCCCAATCACGCCCCTCCAAGTGTCTCCATCGTTGCCCACATGTGCGTTGAAATCTCCCAGCAAGATTAAAGAGTCCCCTTCAGGAGCCCCATACAGGACTCTTTCCAGGGTCTCCAAGAAGGCCGTGTACTCTGAACTGTTGTTTGGTGCATAAGCACACACAACAGTCAGAGTTTTCCCCCCCATAACCCGCAGGCGTAGGGAGGCGACCCTCTCGTCCACTGGGGTAGACTCCAACAAAGAAGCACCCAACCGGGGACTTGTGAGTATCCCCACACCCGCCCGGCGCCTCACACCTTGAGCAACTCCGGAGAAGAATAGAGTCCAACCCCTATCCAGAAGTAAGGTTCCAGAGCCGACGCTGTGCGTAGAGGTGAGCCCAACCAGATCCAACTGGTACCGCTCCACCTCCCGCACAAGCTCCGGCTCCTTCCCCCCCAGAGAGGTGACGTTCCACGTCCCCAAAGCCAGCTTCTGTCGCCCGGGTCTGGTCCGTCGAGACCCTCTGCTTTCACTGCCACCCTTTTGGCAGCGCACCCGACCCCATCGCTGTTTCCCGTAGGTGGTGGGCCCGCGGGACGGGGAAGCGGAGGTGTTGCCCACGTTGCCTTTTCGGGCTGTGCCCGGCCGGGCTCCGTGGCAAGCCCGGCCACCAGACGCTCGCCGACGAGTCCTCCTTCTGGGCCTGGCTCCAGAAGGGGACCCCGGGCTTCCTCCGGGCCGGGTATCCTCACTTCTATGTTCGTCTTTCATGAGGTCTTTTTGAACCAATCTTAGTCTGGCCCCTTGCCTGAGACCAATTTGCCATGGGAGACCCTACCAGGAACACAAGGTTCCAGACAACACAGCCCCCAGGTTCATCAGGGCACACAAACCTCTCTACCACGGTAAGGTGCTGGTTCTTCAGTGAGGAAGTGCACTCTCTTGCTAAATAAAATAAAATATTCAAGGCACAGTTTCTCAGTATAAAAATTCACTTTCTGTTTTAGGTAGCACTAGCAGTGATGTAACATCAATAAACATGAAAAGGAGAGTAAAACATAACTAAGTAAAACATAAAACATCAATGAGGAAAAGTCAGTGCCAAACAATTCAAATGCAAACTTAGACTTGAAGTGCAATCAAAGACTTTAGCATAACTGAACATCTGTTTCAAAAGGGAAAAACAATATAAATATCTTATTGATAAAATAAAATATAAGCCAACAGAATCAACCAAGACAATAAATGAAGTGCAATACTGTCTGAATCCTGACCAGACAGCTTGTAAATACTGATTTACTAACCGTTATCAGTATGTAGTTACTTCGGCATCATTTTGAAATGTGTATTACAATTAAATCACGGTCAAATAGGTTAATTTTGTCGTAGTTGGTTTCCACCACAGTATTTACATGGATATAAGCCCCGCCCCCTCTCCAGCGCGTCCTGTTTGAGTGACAGGAGTAAACACAGCTGACTGCCGCTGTGAAACTCCAGCAGTTAGAGCGATGAGAATATTCGCTTTGCGTCCGTTGTGAACGCAGCATAACGCAGTTCAGAAACCACTGTTCTGACTCTTTTAAAGCAACTTGAGATTTTAACAGTATCAGGGGCACGCAGGCCATGGTGGCTGTAGGACGTACAATTATTTTCGGGGCTTCACGGCCAGACCGGCCGTCATGGCCGCCGTGAAAATCCTACCCTGGTGCACGATAGATATGATATCTCTGAAAAGGCATATCGTGGAGACCTAATATCGTCTCGACGATATATATCGTCATATCGCCCACCCCTACATGAAGCCAAAATGGCCTGACTTTCAAGAGCGAAAGTACCTGTATGGGTCCATAGAGCATTTACGTTTAGCTTAAGCCCCGCCTCCGATCCGCAGCGCCATGGCCAATGTTCTTTTGGACCCAATGACGTAAAAACCGATGTGACCCACACAACATATGTGGTCACAATTTTCCGTTTTGATTAAATATAACGCTTGATTTGGTATATGTTAAACTCAATTAACACTGTTTTAATAAGAAGTTGAATGTGTAAAACCTGTTTAAAACGCCCTGCATAGCGGAGCCTGTTACACCGACATGGAAGTTGTTGTACCTCCATTTGACCACTATGAGACTTTGCTTCACGTCCAGCACACTTCCTGGGGGCTCGGTCTCCCCCCTGAGCGAGGAGGCGTGTGGCGCAGTGGATAGAGCCTTGGTGTTGGGATAAGGGGAGCACAAGTTTAAACCCCACTGCAGTCAGCATGTCGTTGTGTCCCTGAGACACTTCACCCCAAATTGCTCCTGTGGGGATTGTCCACAGTATTGAGTATGTAAGTCGCTTTGGATAAAAGCGTCTAACAAGTAACATGTAATGTAATGACCCCAGGCTTTTCATCCCGCCTTCCAGCGTGGCCAGTCAGAACTGCTATGAACACTTTTGCCCATTGATGTGTTTAGAGGATTTTTTTTTAAAGGACATTTTAAACATACTTAGCGTTTTAGAATGTATAATGTATTAAAGTGTCCATCCCTAGAGGCGTTAGTCTTGTTAGGACAAAAGACGACAGCTTGTGAGTATACAGTGTTTTTTTAAGGTATCAAGCACAACAAATCTGCAATGTAACAATCTTGAGAAACTAGAACCATTCATGAAACAAATGAATCTTCTTCATAACTTTGTCAACAAATAAAATTGAGATCTGAGTATATCCATATTTACAAGAACACTTTACAACAATAATGAACATTTTAACACCTGCAGGCATGGGTGTAGGAAGCATCCTGAATGTGGGGGGGACATTTTTAACGGAGGGTGTGGGGGTCCTCCCCCCAAATTTTTTTAATATATTTCCTGTATTCTGGTGCATTTTAACAGATGGTTTGATACTTTTATGTGGCTATACTAGCATGAGGGAAATGATGGGTACATTTTGTAATTTCATCCAGTAGTAAAGAAAGGAAACATATTTGATTATTAATTCAGAGCCGTCTTTGAATGAATAAAAAGCAGTTTAAATGCCCATTTTTTGTACATTTATATAGAATAAATATTTGTGAGTGCATTGAGAGATATTGTTGTGGAGAGTCATTTATATATAAATCGCAAAATACATTTGTGAATCCTTCTGTGAGCATAAAAGTTAAAGAACTCAGAAAATAATCTCTTATCAAACTGAGGCTCCAGTAAAACACACTGACTGCGTCTCTACATGGATCAACAGTTCTGAGCTGTCCAACTATGGCAACACTCCTTGAACATGCGCGCGCTATGTGAGAATCTGCCTTGGTACAAAGTAGCAGTGAAAACATGGCACGGAGTTTCATTGATTTGGGCATTCTCTCAATAAGCAAGTGGAATGGATTTGATAGTGAAGCACTGACACAGCGCTCTACAGAGTGCGGCGAGTGGATAGACCGATGCACGGACTTTCCACATGGTAAAAGTGGGGGGGTCTAAACTAATCATTTGAAAAAGTGGGGGGGACTTGTCCCACCCTCATATAATGGCTGCGACGCCCATGCCTGCAGGGTACACCAAAGTCAATGACATGGTTAAGTGGAGGAACAAAGGGCTACTCGTCACAGTTCTTTAATGACATGACTAAAGAGATACTGAGGCAGGACGAGAATCCTCAGTGTACATGCTTTGGTCAATGCCAATAGATTTTCTCCTAATGTGGAGAGTGAGGGAGTGTGCCGAGGCGTCATTAGCTCCGTCAGATCCTTTTAAGAGATATATTGACATGGTCATTAGTGAGGAAATCAAGTGAGGTACTGAGTTAAAAATATCTCTTTCAATTGCTGAAAGTGTTCAGATGTGTAGGTGTGTGTGTGTGCAGTGTTGTGTGTTAATGTGATGTTCTGATTGTTCATTTATTTCTGAGAAAAGCCTGACTTCAGTTACAGTTACTATCAGTGAAAAACAGTTAACAGCAATGCTTTTGAAGGTCTCATTCTGAATAAGGTTTTACTGAAATCCACAGAAGCAAAAATTATATTTAACCTACGTTTAAGCTTAATACTAAGCTCTATGGACATTGAATATTAATGCGGTAATGGTGGACAATTTCAAACAGTGACTCAAATAAATTGGGACCATTTTCTTGGTTGTTGGGGCCTCAGGTGAAGACTGCAGACAATAACGTTTTGCCTCCATTGCTCGCACTGAATGTTGAGAAAAGTTCAACTGGTCAAGCGTCGACGGAAGCGCCAGCCAATCAAATAATATGCCAGTACAAGCGATAGCCAATCAAACCACGTGCTTTGTGTGTCCGGGGCGGGAGATGAATGTGATTGGTTGTTGGTCGCGTTAACCCCAAGTGCCAGATACGCCCACCGGCAAGCGTCAACGCAACGGAACCGTGTGTAGGTTGCTTGAGGCTTAAAAATGCCTTGCCACTCGGAAGGGGGTGTAAATAAATAAATGAATGCAAACAATTACTGTTTTAATGTTTCTACTAGAGCCAATCTTCTCATAAAAGACACCCACATTGGACATCAAATATAAGGCATCAAAGCAAAGTGTGCTTTCTATTATGGACAAACAACAGTCTACTAGAAATTCTCATGTTGCAAGAAAAGTAAACCTTAAAAACATGATTTATAGTAAGTTATGTTTATAAAACTAAACAATTAATCATAAGAGATGTGCATATCATTTTTAAATTGACATTACATAGGGGACCAGGGGGGATGTTTTATAGACATTTGTTGTCTCTTCCCTTTAGTTGTTTGTTTGATGTCAGGATGCCAGTCATCTTTCACTGTGCATGAGTAGCAGCTCTGCGTCTCAGCACCTGGACCTGAAGGTATGATCAGGTTAGTGCATCACGTCCTGTCTTCTGGTTGCGGGGCAGTCCTTGAGCGAGGCGTGGTCTCAGGCTAACAGGGTCTCTCATGTGGCATCGCTCCACATCGAAAGAATTCCATTCTCTACAGTTGTGAGGTAATTTCCATAGAATGGAGCGGTGCATGTTTTTATTTCCCAAACACATCCTCTCTTATCACAATGGGAAGGAGCGTGTTGCTATGCAGAGAGAAAATTGAATTTTCAACGTTGCTGCTCGGTGCAGGAAAGCATGCATGTATAATTAGAGGCCTGTAGGCAACAGATAAGAAAAATAAAGACTTGCTTTGATGTTGATCACAAATTTGTATATGCTTTGCGAATGTGCACATTCATGCCCTGATGCACACACACAAACACACCGAGAGTGTGTCACATGGAGATACACACTAATATGTATCCCAGCTGTCACACACACAGGCAGACACCCACTCAGGATGTATACCTATAATGTATGTTTGCACACACACATCTTCCAGACCAACCCAGTCTCACAAAAAAACGTGTAATAACTACGTTGGTCCACAACGTAGGACGTAGTATTTCTACAAAAACGCCTCTGAAATTGTAAGATCCCAACGGTTTTTTTCACCATTCATTCCAATGGCTGGCGTCTATGTCACGTGATCTTCACATTTCTCCGTGCAGAAAAAAAAAACATGGCTGAACTTCGTTTTATTTTCGGTGTAAAATGCCTATTTTAAGGTTAGTTTGGCCATTAAAATGCGTTTTGATGTCATTTGATGCGAGAAATATGAGTTGTTATTTCAGATTATGTGTGCAGTGGATGTACATGATCTTTAATTTGCTAGTTATTACGAAGATTACTTCAGGAAATTGTGTCTAGACAACGTTTTCATTGTTACCAAGGTGGTTGCTAGGGACGCTGCTATCGATATTATTTCTGTTATGTTGTGTAACTGTTTAATGGTGTTATCTGTATTGCTACCCCCTTCCCCGTCAACATTAACACATAATTATCCTTGTGTTTATTTATTTGTTTGATTAATAAACACGAGTTGGAGTCCGTCAGGACCGAGGGACGGAGCAGCTCATTTGCTTTATAGAATTTTACACCCGGACGTAAGTATTCTCTCCGCTTCGCTTGACTAACCCCGTGATAGTCCTCAAGCTCTGTGATTGGAGAGTGTGCTCCGTGGGTTACGCCGAGCGTTGAACAGCACTTGAAATGGGATGGAACCACGGCAGACTGTCCAAAACTGGATTTGAACGAGCGTTACATCAGCATGTGTAATAGTTGTAAATATGCAGTGGTGTTTATTTGTAAATCATTTAGTATAATCACACAAATTCTGTGTTTTATATTGAATAATTCTGTGTTCTTTATTTATTGATTGTTCAATACCTGACAAGGCCGGAGATGAAAAACTTGGGTCGCAGGTTCCTCAACAGTGCATTACATCTATCAATATGTGTGTATACCTCCACCATTAAACTGTCATATTCTGCACATTTCTTATACTATCTACATACATCTTATAAGAGTATAATACATATGTATAATATCAGTTAAAATAAGTGCTTCAACATAGTTAACATTGCTGGAGGTATACACAAATGCACTGTTGAGGAAGCTGCGACCCAAGTTTTTCATTCATTGCATAACTACACCGTTTGTGTATATGATATGTCAATAAACCTTAGACAATCTTGAAAGGGATGTGCAAAATAGTCATTATATACAGTCTTTAATTAACTATTAGTAGAGAATAACGAGTAATGAATATACTTTATAGGGATCCTATTAATATCAAATAATGAAATTCAATAACATGCATTAACCACTAGGTGTCCCTTTATATAATCTGTGCACGTTTATGATGTAAATACAGCCTATCTACCAATTGAATCAAATATAAAAGTCAGCCGAATTAGTGTTGATACTGCAAGGAGACGTATTGTGTGAAAAGAAATGTAAGATGTTGTTTAACTGCTGATATATTTATGATCCACGTCACGTTTTCAGTGTTGGCGGCAGTTCCTCATGTTTGTCTAGAAGTCTTCTCATCAGGGCTCTATAAATAGAGAACTACGGCAGATATGTAATATTTAATGCAGCCGAACCGTGTATTACAATGCCGTTATGTGATGAGCTCCAAATAGAAAAGCAAGCACAATCGGAATAATGTATTATTTTATTTTTAAAAACTGTTTTCGGATTTCACATCAACAGGAGTCCGGTTAACTAAAATGTCCGTGCGGAACAATAGGCTACCCCAACCCATAGATCCGTTCGGTCTGTTTATGACGATGTGATGTGAGACTGGAATTGCACAGGGGAAAATAACGTATCTATGCCACAATTGTAGATGCGGATTTTGTTAAACTAATACGTTTGCGCTGTGGACCAACACTATACATTGACGGGGAAGGGGGTAGCAATAAAGATAACACCATTAAACAGTTACACAACATAACAGAAATAATATCGATAGCAGCGTCCCGAGCAACCACCTTGGTAACAATGAAAAAGTTGTATAGACACAATTTCCTGAAGTAATCTTCGTAATAACTAGCAAACTAAAGATCATGTACATCCACTGCACACATAATCTGAAATAACAACTCATATTTCTCGCATCAAATTACATCAAAACACATTTTAATGGACAAACTAACTTTAAAATAGGCATTTTAAACCGAGAATAAAACGAAGTTCGGCCATGTTTTTTTTTTCTGCAGGGAGAAATGTGAAGATCACGTGACATAGACGCCAGCCATTGGAATGAAAGGTGAAAAAAAACGTAGGGATCTTACAATTTCAGAGGCGTTTTTGTAGAAATACTATGTCCTACGTTGTGGACCAACGTAGTTATTACACGTTTTTTTATGAGACTGGGTTGTCCAGACTGACACATCAGTCATTTTCCAACACCATTAATCTGCCTCTCTCTGCCTGAGGCCTGTACTACGAATCCAGTTCAACACACCCTGGATATGTTTGAGTTACCCGGCTTACCTAACCCAAAACAAATGCACTCTCGCTAAGCGGTCCTACGACGCTGGTTATCAACTCGGTAACTCAAGCCAGGGTTTCTCTGTCCGGCTGAGTTCACATGAAAGGGTTGGGGTTAGCAACATTTGACCAATCACAAACATTGACAAGCGTACTGACAGCTCAGCGTCATACTTCCTGAATGAAAAGTGAACTATAATATTAGACAAATATGAAGAAGTTAAACTTTAAACATCCATGACTTAAACACTTTATCCAGGATCAAAGCCACATAGTTGCACCTGCAAGGTGAACAGCTGGTAAAAGAAAAAGTGTTTGAATGCGTACATTAACAGGTTTATGATATCACTGCCGCATCTAAGACAAGAGTGGATCTGACTTTAATTACATTTGACTCGAGTGTTTCGTCAACTTCATGTGTTGCTTAAAATAATACTTCTGCATACAGTATGTGCCACTGTGTTGCACGGCGAGATACGGCTCAAGAAGCTGACTCAGATAAGGAAATATATGATACATTATGATGTGATATGAATGATAATGGGACACATTGACGTCTTCACTCACAGTGCCGCGGACTGTACGTAATGTTACTTTGATCCGGTTACTTATGTTAACTTGTGGCAGATATTTAAGTAAGCTTTCTTAACGCTAATGTTATAATAGTCAGATTGCTCTGAAGATGGGAGGTGATATTCTATTAATTTTCACGTTCAAACAGTCAGTTGATTTTTGCCGGCCGTCTTTCCGGCAACGGCAGTTTTTCTGTATTTCCTTTATCCTGTAATATGACTTGATCGCTTTAAACTCCGCACACGGAGCTCTGATTGGTCAGCAGGTGGTGCTTTCACTGAGTTGATCTCTTATCCTGGAACATAACCTGCTCCGGAGCAGGTTTGCCGTTCAGCATAAGTTACCATGGAGATCTAGCCCGGTAAGAAGAGAACCAGCGTCGTAGGACCGGAAACCCAGAGTTTTCCCTGAAGTTAGCTCGCTAAGAGAAAATCCGGCTTCGTAGTACAGGCCTCTGGTGTTTTCCTCTGTTGTTGTTGTCGTTGTTTGGTACTTCTGTTTTTCACTCTCTCCATCCATCATACATGCAACTGCTTGTCATTTCTGAAATTGTTCCCTCTACGTCCTCTTTAACACAGACTGAGAAATTAGGTTACATTTTACTTTGTGATACATTCTGAATATTAGACGTGTGATTTAAACAGTTGAAACATTTCTCTGTTTCTGAGATAAACAAACATGTTTAACTCTATAGAGACAATCTCTATACTGGGGTTATACTGATACCTGTCAGTACATAACTGAAGCAAAATAACGGCTAACCATTGTGAGGGAATAATTCTGTCTTGACTCCAGGAATTTGACCCTTTCCTGCGTGTTGACATTTACGATCAGCCCTGATCCTTATCTCCCGTAAGGAACGTGATAAGGCAGCTACATGTTGATACAATACGTTTTACGACTTGATCTGGTGGAAGTAGGAGTTATAAAACTCTGAGAACGTTGGCTTCAAAGCACAGCAGGGGGTCAGAGACAGTCTCCAGGTATCAAGGCCCATCCCCAATATGTTGATTATGACTCTCTGTAAACTAGTTAAATGGTCTACCAGATGAGAGGCTGATCAGAATTGACCTGGCAACCCACCCGTGCAGTCAGAACTTCTGGCTGCTGTGACTTGTTATGTGAATTTCTCCGGCCGATACTTGTATTAAATCTCAGTGTTTGACATCAGAACTCCAGCTCTCCTCGTGTCTCCTTCATGAGTCGGTGACTCCCACTGCATTGCTACACAGAAGTTTCCTCCACAACCATCTCCTATTTTACTTTGAGCACATAGGAGAGGTCATCATTCTAACAATTGCATTGTACAATGCAACCATATTAAGCCTTATGAATTATAAAAAAATATCAATCAGACTTTATGGACAGGGCAACCCTCTGGTTATATCCTTACTTGGGAATTGAACTAGTTAAGGTATACAAAATAGTTAAGATACATTTTCGAACGTAAAAGCGGATATTGGCGGAAAGGCTGTCGACCTGTTTTCCAACAAAGCAAAACCCTTCACTCGATCTGCCTCCATTAATAGCATCTTATGAGGCCAAGGGCCAGCATGTAATGCCTTCCAAACATATTCAATTTCATCATAATTAAGAATAGATTATCCTTCCAGCTAAGAACGATTTATCATAATCATGATTTCGACCTTTTAGGGGTTTAAATAATCTGAAGCAGGGATCCATAACTCCTTGCGACACCACACTAATTTGTTTACAGCCACATCTATTTGGTATACCATCATTTAATCAATAGCAGTAAATCTAAGGTCCATTTTGCTGCATATTTCCACTCATGGAAGAAAGGAGGAAAAAGCCATGTTGAGAAAAAAGCAGTTTGGGCTCAGGAAATGCACCTACACCTCTCCTACTCATGTTCTCATAATTTAAATGAGATTATATCCCATGGTGAATTGTAAACAGTTTGGAGTATAGCGGGCGGTCCACAGGGCATCGATGGATTAGGATAACAGGAGAGATGGTGTCATAACTGGAGATAATCAGCTGATTCATTAAGATAAGAGAGAGAATGATAACTACAGGGGTCTTTTCCTCAGCACATGTAGGCTTGTTCACCATCTCGCTCATTAAAAAGGAATGTTACAACAAGCTGTTGTATTTATTTGGCCTTCCTATATTAAACCTACTGGATGTTGACACATTTCATCCAGCTGCCAAACATCCAGTGGATCTGGGAACAGAAAGCATCAAGCAGCATCCGTCAGGTATCCACTTCCTATAACAATACACATGCTTTACGTTCAGCTTCAGCATTCATGCAAGGATAAATGTAACAAACATCATTATCTCTGTTTTTTAAGCCGTTTGTTGTGGTAACAATGCAAAGCGAAACTGAATTTCACAAAATGTTAAACTGTGCCTTTGATTTTCGTTCTCTTGTGTCGATTCCTTCATCTGATGTTTGGATATAAATATAATCAGATGATTATCCGTTGTTATTTATTTAATAGAAAAATCCCCATAAATTGCATTTATTGTGATGTGACTATACAACAACATGTCACAGTGTTCCTACCTGAGCCCGATGATGGAGATAATGAGGAGATGGATGATGGGAGGAAAGATTGATTGACAGAGCTATGGGACACAAAGTTGATAATAATATAGAAATCAATATGTGGTGCGCGGGTGTGAGGGTAAGCAGAAGGTGTGAGAGGAGACAGAAATAACTCCAGGGGGCAATTGTTTGTAGACCTTCTCTTCCTCAATCTCCGTCCTCTCTTCCGTCTGTGTTCAGCGTTTAGACTGATGTTGTTAGTATTTACCCAGCCCTGCTGTGGCTCAGCTCTGCAGGCTCCACACACATCTAATTGCCTGTCACATGAAAAGCTTTGTCTTTTGTCACCGTGGATCAACTGGAGATCAATACTGCCAACAGAGAGTGAGGCGTGTGTGTGTGTGTGTGTGTGTGTGTGAGTGTGTGTGTGTGTGTGTGTGTGTGTGTGTGTGTGTGTGTGTCGGAATATTTTGTCGATCATGTGTACGCAAAGCCTCCTCTCCTGTGCACAACAAACGACAAGATGACAGTAATGCTGGAGCATTACTGTCATCTTGTCGCCTGGTGTGCACAGGAGAGGAGGCTTTGCGTACACATGATCGACAAAATATTCCAACACACACAGTCTGGCATGTGTATGCAATCTTGAATATGCACACCGTGACACACTGCCTCACAGCGCTGCCAAATGCAGGGTTAAAAAGTGGGTGGACTCTAGCTGGAAAACCTCATTAAGTTTTAATTCCTTTCTGTATCCTATTTCTATAATGGGGAATTGATTTTTACTTAGTGCACTGGACCAGAAATAATTCTATTTCAAATCGTTTTATTCTCCTCTGTTTGTCTTTGTGTGTGTATGGTTTCGTTTGTGTTTGTGTTTGTTTTTCCCACATTAAGTGGAGATGCTGATGTTTTTCCTTAATCCGTTTCAGGTTTTAAAAAAGTGTCATTCATTTTTAACACAAACTGTTTAGCTGCTGTAATGGATGCACACTGGCTAATGCTTCCACAGAGCATATACCTTTAATACCATCAGTATCATGGCAGGTGGCTCTTTGAAGAATGGAAACGTGTCATTGTTGAGTGTTAACATGTGTCATTTTCTTCATATGGTGGTATCAGGTTATTAGCCTGATACCACCAGGTTAACACGCTCCTTACATTAACAAGTATGCATTTCTACACTTCAACTTCTGCAGATGAAAGTCTTCGGAGGTGTTGACAGAGAGCATATACATTGACTCTGAGGTTGAAACTGTATTTCAGCATATTTCAGAGTATGAGTATGAAGTTAAATAAAAATAAAAACCTTTTACAGCCAAATCAAGACTTCATTCTACCTCTTCTGTCCAAAGGGAATATGTTGTAATGTATTTCAGGGGTCCAGTGTTGTGAGGCATGGTATTGCAAATGTTTACCACATATAATGGTTATTACAGAATCATATACATTTTTTTATCTCTGTCCATAATGTCCGTAAAAACAAATAAGGCTGCGATTCAGAATGCGGAGGAGGGGGGGGGGGAATCCCCAGGTCAGTCTGAGGAAAGGAAAACAAAGGCAGATGGTAAAATGATCACCCAAACTGTCCCCTGAAAACATCCTTCCATCCATATCCCATAATGTGTTTAAGATGGTTTCTGCAGGATCCTTACCTTCAGTGCTCTGTAAGTGACACAGTATCGATGATGCTTACCGTATTGTGTATTAAAATGGCACTGCTTACGGGCATGATAAAGAGGATCACTGACACAATCAATCTTGATGGAGTTAAGGAGGCTTCCAGCCCCTCACCGGGCAGTTCCTCTGCGGGGGTGTGAGGCTGAAGACTAACAGGCTGCTACCCGAGACTTCATATTAAGATCGATTTGGATTCATACTGTGATGTTATATCAAATTCACTATGATGATGACGCTCTCCTCCCAGGGAAGAGTTGCTGAGCTGCCTTATCTACCCTTGGACATTAAAAACAGGCCTGGTTATTATCAGGGTTGGGACGGTTACTATAAAAAAGTTATCAGTTTCAATAAGTATAACAATATTAAAGTAAGTGGTTAGCTGATTAATCTCCGTTATTTTTGAATTACCTCAATACCAAATGCAATGCAAATAAAAACTAGAGGAAAAATAAATAACAACAATATGTTTTTTACTTAATGGGCAGGCGCCATCTTACCTTAAAGAACTCATTATACCCTACTGTCCTACTAGGGCATTGCGTTCCAAGAACGCAGGGTTGTTGGTTGTTCCTCGAGTCTCTAAAAGTACAATGGGAGCCAGAGCCTTTTCTTATCAAGCTCCACATTTGTGGAATCAGCTTCCAGTTTGTGTTCGGGCGGCAGACAGCCTATCCGTTTTTAAGAGTGCGCTTAAGACCTTCCTTTTTGATAAAGCTTATAGTTAGGGCTGATTAGATTCAGCCCCTAGTTTTGCTGATATAGGCTTAGACTGTTGAGGGACACCTCATCTCACAATGTCACTTGGGGCCCCAAGTTGGCCAGGGACAGCCCTGGACACCTTACTTCTTCCTTCTCTCTGTCTGTACCTGTGTACTCTCATGTTCAGAATAACCCAGCTTCCCCCACATTTCTTTTTGGTGTCTATCTATGCCGAGATCAAGTTAGATGCTGCGTATCACAGTGCACTGAGATTTGTGACAAACTGTAAAGTATTAACCCATCACTGTACCCTGTATACCAAGGGCTGGTCTGCCTTCACTAACTGTACGGAGGCTCAGTCACTGGTACATTTTTATATACAAAGCCATGTTAGGGAAACTTCCATCTTATATCTGCTCCCTGATCTCACGCCGAATTGTAAGTGGCTACTGCCTGAGATCGAATGGTGTGGTTTTATTCAAATTTGCCAACTGCTAGGACTGTCTTAGGGAAGATTGCATTTAGATGCACAGCTCCTCTGTCTTGGAATAGTCTGCAAATTAAATGGAAACTGAGCAATCTGGTTCAACTAAATGTTTTTAAAGCTCGGTTGGATGCTACTCAATAGGATGCTGTTGGTACCTGTTCATGTGGATAGTTATTGTAAATTGTAATCCCTGTAATGATGCTGTATGATGTCTTTTTTGTTGTTCTGTTGTTTTATGTTTTTATGTTTCATGTGGAACCTACTTGAGCAGGGGGGTATGTCACGAAGCTGGTTCAACCTAACCTGGATATGTTTGAGTTAGCCGGTTGGCCTAATCCAAAACATACGCCCTCTCGCTAAACGGCACTACGACACGGGATATCAAGTGGATCGCTCAAGCCAGCCGTGCCCTATCTAGTTAGGTGCGCGTTCACATGAGAGGGGTGGTATTTGGAGCATTCGACCAATCACAAACATGGAGAAGCGTACTGACAGCGCAGCGTCATACTTCCTGAATCAAAAGTCAACTATATAATTAGACAAATATGAAGACGTTAAACTTTAAACATCCATGACTTAAACACTTTATCCAGGATCAAAGCCACATAGCTGCACCTGCAAGGTGAATACAGCTGGTAAAAGAAAAAGTGTTTGAATGCGTACATTAACAGGTTTATGATATCACTGCCCGTAAGACACGATCTGACTTTAATTAGGCTACATTTGACTCGAGTGTTTCGTCAACTTAATGTGTTGCTTAAAATAATACTTATGCATACAGTAGCCTATGTGACACTGTGAGTGTTGCACGGCCAGATACGGCTCAGCTGACTGACGTGCAATATATTCCGTGTGTAAATCGAAGAGATAATACATTTTACAGCATATAGACCGTAACTTTGATCCAGTTACTTATGTTGTGGCAGATATTTAAGTAAGCTTTCTTAACGCTAATGTTATAATAGTCAGATTGCTCTGAAGATGGGAGGTGATATTCTATTAATGTTCACGTTCACACAGTCGGTGATTTTTGCCGGCCGGCTTTCCTGCAACGGCAGTTTTTCTGTATTTCCTTTCTCCTGTAATGTGACTTGATCGCTTTAAACTCTGCACCCCGCTCCGCACATGGAGCTCTGATTGGTCAGCAGGCAGTGCTTTCACTGAGTTGAGCTCTTAGCCTGCAACCTAACCTGGTCCCGACCAGGTTAGCCGCTAAGCATAAGTTACCATGGAAATCTAGCCTGCTAAAAAGAGAACCAGCTTTATAGAACCGGAAAGCCGGAGTTTTCCCTGAATTTAGCCGGCTAAGCGAAAATCCTGCTTCGTGACATACCCCCCTGGTCTCCCTTGAAAAAGAGATCAATGATCTCAATGGATACACCTGGATAAATAAAGGTTTGAAATGAAATGTTCCAAGATCAAAATTATGAGCAGCACAATTATTCCGTTCGCAAGTTTGTTCTCCATCTTTACGTCTTCAAAAGAACTTCAAAATAATTCTGTCTTCAAAATAACTGGTTGCTAGGCGACAGAGGCGGCAAGATGTAGGGGCGGGAACTGCTGGTGACGTAAACATGTAGACTAGACCGTCTCATTTTGCACACGTAGGCTGGGTCCTCTGAAGGGTGCAGCCCCTGAATTGAGACACGGCCAACGCGTCCTAAACATCACTTCTTCTTGCCAATTTTCTAAGTTACATAAAGGGAGCAACTGCCCCCTAGTGGCGGGTGTAAGAATATACCTAGAAAAACAAACCTGGTAACAGAACAGTATACATGAAACCTTAGAAAAGAAGAAACCAAGATATTTCATATCAAACATTTAGTAACACTTATAGTTCACAAATGCTGTTTAAGATTAATACATTAATCAAAAGCATATACTGTATCTTAGTTTAATAAATCAGGAGTTAAGATATTAATAAATAAATAGGGAGGCGTGTGGGGCCGGGTAGTGCCTTGGTGTTCGGATCAGGGGGTTCAAACCCCACTGCAGTCAGCATGTCGTTGTGTCCCTGGGCAAGACACTTCACCCCAAATTGCTCCTGTGGGGATTGCCCACAGTATTGAGTATGTAAGTCGCTTTGGATAAAAGCGCCTAACAAGTGACATGTAATGTAATGTAAATGTATTTAAAGTAACGAAGTAGCCTTAAAAGAACCATAAAGAATATGCATACAGTACGTATTATTATTGCTTTCAACTAACTCATACAATTGTGTGGAACCTGTTGACATAATACATTTAATTAAAGTCAATGTTTTATTTTTTCAGTGCAGATGTTATTTCTTCCTTTCTGTTCCATTACTCAACTTTCTCTTGTTTCTCTCTCACCCGATCTACCTGCCTCCCTCCCCCCGTGTCCCACCAAACCAGACGCTCTTATTACGGCTGAACTCCTCCATGGCCCCTGTCTCCCTCCCCTCCACCTTCACCTCACCCTCATCTGCTCCCACAGCTTCCTCGCCGCTGCCCAATTTCACCAACCTGAGTTTCTGAGTTCCACCTTTGGTGCAGAGAGTCCTCCTCTGGGATCCCAAAGCAATAATACAGCATCAGAGTGAAGGCAATAATCAAATCTAATGCACTCACTGATCTGACTTCCATAACCCAGCTTATCCCTTAATTTATTAGACATGGGAGAGAGGTTGGATTGAGGAATTTAATGTGCTCCTGCTCCCGAGATGCCTTCAGAAGATATATTGTTTATTGCTTTGGGTTTTCACCTGGCAGAAGGCCCTCAATCTGTTTTAAAAAAGTAGTACTTGAGGACATATGGTACATATTGTTTCTGACTAAGCTTTTGGTATTGGGTTCAGTTTCTACAGCAAGGCCATTTTGTTTCACATCCTCCAGTATGTCTAAAATAAAATATTTGTTTTAAGGTAAGAAATGATTGAAAGCCCAGACCAAAGGACACGACCGGACTGTTGGCGATGACGGATGGAAGCAGATAGAGATTGGACACATCCTCAGCGTGTGAGTTTGACAGGAAGAGAGGAAATACAGTACTCTCAGCTTCACTAAGCCCTCGTGCTAGAAGGAAAGAGAATTGTGAATTTAAGTTTATAATGTACATCATTTCAGCTTGTAAAAATATAGATTTTTCTGTAATAATTTTGGTATATAGTTGATCTAAACGATGCAAAGGCATCCATTTACAGTCTGAATGTGTCTACACTGTAACCGAGTTATTTATCATGAGTGCAGTTTTTCTTTCGAGGCTATACATTGTAACACTGCACAAACAATGGTTTGCTAAATGAAATAAAGAGGGAAGTCAATGCAAAAAGGCCTTAAATGAATCTAATTTGCGATGTGTATTTTTCAATTAGATATTAAAGGAGACCTATCATGCTATATTTGAATAATATATTGTAGGGCCATACCTATATAAGGTATACTTATACGTTTTCTTTTTCAAAATACCAAACAGATCATGCATTTTAGCCATGCCTCATTTCGCTCTATTTTGCTCTCCTCCGCCCTGTCTTTGCAAGGGCTGCAGATGACCATGCAAAGGGTAACCATGCTGTTACCATGCCACGACAACCTCTCATTCCCCTGATTGGTGGAGAGTTGGCCATATAGGCGGAGCTCCTTATCACTGACGTCAGACTATTTTCAAATCTGTATCAGTCTGTATCAGATCCGTTCCAGCCCCGTTTTTAGAGATTTGGGTATGGAGGAAAAGAGAGAGGGTTGTGTTTTCTGACACTTGGTGAGTTCCCTGACACACCGGGGACACATATTCATGTATAAAAGACGTACAAAGGTGCATTTTACATGAGGTCCCCTTTAAATGGGGATAATGCATGTATAAAAGCTATTGAATAATTTCATTTTATAAATGTATTTTTGGAGGACATCTTGGCACGCACATTTTCACAGTTGCTCCTGTAACTGTACCTCAGGTGCTACCACGTTGTCAATGTTTCCATTACAATTCATTACAATTATTACATATTTTTTTAACAAATTGATAATGACCAAGCCATCGTCAATTCATTATAATCCTTCCTGCAGATTTCGAACAATAAAATGATACCGTGGCTCAGAAAAAAGAAAAAAAAAGAAGTAACAAGAAAAATAAATCATCATGGCTAATTTTTCCATCTGTTGGAGCTGTTATTATTATTGCGTCTAAATCAATCCCGATCTGCCTCATGATGTTTGTCCACACTGTGATGGTGAGCGGCGCTGCAGGAGGAGTCTCTCTTGAAATAGAGAAATATTGGCTGGTGTCCAGAGGCCCCATCAGTTGTTGAAACACAGATGAGATTAATGATATATCAATACCCTCTCTCCATTCATATGCGTCTAGTCCCACTCACCTCTCAATCTGTGCACATTTGTTTGGCAGTAGATCATGCTGCTACACCAACACCATCCATCAGTGAGACAGCTGAGAGGAAAGTTTCTCATGAAGTCTCTCTTTCTCCTACTTCCTGCCACCAAGCAGTCGCATTGTGAAGTAAATCTGTTGTACATGACCTTTAATATGTTTAACCTTTTGTAGAGGTGGTTATATTTGTGTGCCGATGTTTTCCTGTGGTAAAGTTTTAGTTTTGTACTTTTATTTTGATAGTTATAAGATCCGGACTTTTATTTTGAAGGGACTTTTGCCGGAAGTGAATAGAGAACGGAGGAGTGTAAATCTATGGTGTAAACACGTGTAATGACGGATGAATGACGGAGAAATTAACATAGAATAATTAGTTACGTTGGGTTTTTAGCACCTGGCTGATAGGGGCACAAGGTTTGTTATTACTTTAATTAATATGTGTATTGATATTATGTGGTGTTATTTCGTAGTTTTGCAGAGTTTTGAGTCCATGCTTTTGAATTAGCAAAACTGCTATATTAGCCTACATGTGCTCTGCTCTGTTAGTTGGGGGGCAGTAGTGAGCTATAATTGCATTATTTAGTTTGTATTAGAAATGTAACGTTTATAAATGCAAGGAATGGAGGTGTTTTATCTGTGAGATGGTGGCTAATTAATGTGTTTTCTTTGTTTTCATAGCTCTTACGTTGGTACGTTGATACTTAATGTATACATGCAAGGGTGTACAATAAAGGATACCATCAGTTCGAGAGTATGACCATTATTCAGCTGGGGACGCTACATATGTAAATACCAGTCTGAATTTGCTTTCATATATGCAGTGTTCTCCAAGTAGCCAATAACTTGGACATGACTAAATGACACATTTTGCAAAAAGCCCATGAAAAACTGAAAAAACGTATATATTACATAGAGACAGGCACACATAAGCCGCGTTCACACCGGGTACTTTGCTGTACTTAGTTCCCGGCACTTAATACCCCAGGGCACTAAGTACAGATCACCGGAAATAAGTCCCTGAGGGAAGATTACGCAAATGAGCCGCTGACGTCACTTCTTCTTCTTCTGCTTTGGGTTTACTGGCAGGCCGCAAACAACTTCACGGCGTATACTGCCGCCCAAAATCCCCGGCCGGAAGTCCCCGGAGTTGGGGACTGGCTTCAGTAGAAGCTGCTGGGTGAAGCCTTCCGAGTAAATCGCCAGAACGCAGACCTCCTCATCTCCACCGCTCCCATGTTTTATTTTGTGTTGTCATAGGTTAGTCTCTCTGCGTTTCTGCGCTGGGCTAATGCTAATGCTAATAATGCAATGCGAGGATAAAAAAATGGCTGCTCTCCAAAACATTTCAGAGTTTTACGGGGCGTGGTTTGCAATCGCCCAGCCAATGGGGTACTTTTTTTCCCCAGGAAAGTACCTGCTCTCAGCAGGCGCTAAAAATGGGGTGAAAAGTTCCCGGCACTTAGTTATTTTTTTGGTGTGAACGCGACATCAGGGGTACTAACGGAACTAAACACGAAAAGTACGGGTGAATAGTACTCGGTGTGAACGCGGCTATAGACATCAAAGTGGGCTTGAGCCCCTGCCCTTTTTCTTCCTCCAGAGAAAGTGCCCTTTTCCCCCCCTTTTTTATTTTTTATAAATGAATATATATCTACTGCTATTTGTGCACAGTTTCCCATTCCAAAAATATATATTTTTATATATATATATCAATATATTGATTAAAATATCAGGTCGGGAGATTAGACTGTGAAGTTCCGATGCTCTCTCTACCCTCCCTCCCTCCCTCCACGTCTCGCGCACAGCGGTGCGGACAGTCATCGGCAGTCACTTCAGACAGACAGGTAGCTGCACCTCCCACTTTAAAGTCCCATGTTATGCCGGCTTTTCTTGGCTTATTTTGAAGGTGAGTGGTGAGGAACAAATGACTAAGCTGCCAGTGCCTCGAGTTTACAGCTAATTAGCTAAAAGACAATAACAAATATAGTTAACTAAGGTAGGCTACTAGCTGGATAAGTTAGCTCAAGGTTTAGCTAAGGCAAATTATCATGAGCATACAGGCTAATGTACTGTACTTAAGGGGAGACACTTAAAGTGATAACAGTCAAATGTGTATCTAATAATCAGGGTTCGTACGGGTGCTGGAAATCCTTGAAAATACTTGAAATTGTACAAGGTGTTTTCAATGTTTGAAAAGTGCTTGGATTTTGGGAATGGTGCTTGAATTTGGGATAAAGTGCTTGAAATTGTACATGCTTTCTTTTAGATTAAAAGAAAATAAAGAAGTCGGAGCGCGCTTAATTGCTTTGCTTTTACATAAAACAGCTCTGCTCCAGCCTTCCCGCGCTATGCGCGTGACCGGCAACTGTTTTTCTTACGTGTGACCTGGGCATTCTGATGAGAGTGATAGATGACAGTATGCCAGGAGGTTGCAGTTTCAACGAGCGTTGGCTAGCAGGCCATGGCTAAGATGAGGGTCAAGCCCATGAGTAGCCTCCTGCAAAGTTTGCAAACTCAGCCAGGTTATATGGGATGCCCAGTCTACGTACAGATGGGTCACTCATTTTGAAATATTAAACTTAGTTTTCTTTTCTTTCATTTTTCATCCTCAAGTAGAATGCTATTATGAAACACACATTTGGTTGTTTATAGCATAAAGAACATCTGATTTAATGTGAGGTAGGGAAATAATTATTTGAGTATACTGTAAGTATGTGTATATAAATATGCAATTTACAACAGCTGTAAGATGCTTAAAAAGCTTGAAAATGCACCTTGAAAATGCTTGAAAAGTGTTTGAATTTGACTTTGGAAAATGTGTAAGAACCCTGAATAATGTCATCACAATCGCCACATTGATATGAAAATTAGGCGTTAACTAGGCCTAATTAAAATGCGCTAATTTGCATGCAGTTACCAAGGCATTGCAGGTGAAAAGGATACAACTAAAAAACACATCACCTCACAACTTCCCCAGATAGTTAGATAGTCAAGTCAGTATTTCCCCCTAAAATGTTATGTTTAAATGCAGATTAGCTTTAAATCTATAGATGAATTCAATTCAGACATGGTAGTAAAACGAACACCATTTATATGTGTTTCTTGGAAGTTTTCTTTCCATTAGAGTGAAAGAAAACATGGAAGCAAAATAGACCAAAATAACAAGTACATGAAAAAACGATACTTTTGCCCGTAATGTAAAAAACAGTATCTTCATAATTTTGATTGTTGGCTGCTCATTTAATAACTATTAATTGTACTAGTTTGTTGTTTGCTCTTGTGCGTAGTGAATACTAAAGAAGACCATTGTCTCTGTGTTAGCTGATTATTTTGTAGAATTCTGTTGAGTATTAAACAATAGCGTGAGTGAGAGTCAGAGATGTGCAACTATATTTAACTTTTAGTTTTAAAACATTTTTTATAAATGATTATGGGAAGTGCCCTTTTTCTCACTTGAGCACCCGCCCCCCAACATGTCTGTGCACGTCCCTGCATGGAGATACTGAAAATATAGTTTAATTGATATTTGTTGAATGGTTATATTATAAAATAATGTAAAAGAAAACCAATTCATACCCCTTTTATTGGAGGCTAGTAAAATGCATTATGGGTGACTATTTGGAGAGACAGGGCTCAGCCTGCAATCTTTAACTCTGCCGCAAAGCCAGGACCCACAGATCCACTGAACACAGCCTCTAAACACTGAAGAGTGACAGCATTTCAAATGAATGAGAAACGGAGGACTGTTCCTACAATAAAGCTGTAGGCCTACTGTCCTCAGGCATACAACAAAAACCTTTGCAAAGCAACATTTTACTTGATGTACTCGGTGTAGCTGCAGCATAATCACTCATAAATGTATATGCAGTGTGAGCTTCACGTTGTTATTTACTTAACAACTTTGTGTGTACTGTCATCATTCAAAATATTTTATTATTCCGCCCCTTTAATTCACTCACTCATTTCACAGCCCAACACAGAAATGTCTCACAGTGCTCCCAAACACACTGCCATTAACCTGTTAAGCCCCAAGGTCCCCGCCGTTTTTTTTTCACGACACAGTGTCTCAGGGGATCTTAATATTTAAAAACGTATTAATGTGTTATACCAGATTAACAGAAATAATCTCAGCTAATTGACGATACAAACCATTTTTACCAAAACAAAACACAAGTCTCATTAGAAGCATCTAAATGACCCCTTGCTATGCTAACGGACATTGGCACAGAACTCAAGATTAAAGTACCCTTATTACTTATCGTAGCTGCACATACAAGATATCCGATTAAAGCTGAGGTTCCACAGATTATTTAGGTATATAGTATCATCACTGAGTGATCCGAACTCGCGACAGGGGAAGCAAACACAGACATCACAACACGTACCTTTACGGAGCTTCTTGGGAGACCGTCTCACCGTAGCTGTCAATCTGATCAAAAGACGTGTTCAATGGCATTAAAACGAGAAAAAACGCGGCTGAATCGGTTAATCCATAACGTCTCTGTATAAAAAAATTATTTCATTTATAATCCATAATTCCATTTTTATGTACAAATCGGAGAGCAAAAGTTAGCTGCTAATGGTAGCCACCTGCTGCTGCTGCTCCCATGTTTTGACTGACGCAGCAGTCTAACACACACACATGACCAAATAAGGACTATGTGGGAGTTCCCCTCGATTCCATTGGCTCTGACGGTTAAAAAGAGATGTCACATGTCAAAATCGAGCAAGGGGGGCCAGAGATAGGTCAAATCCACCCAAATGACCCCAAAAGAGGGTTTTGCTAAATCTGTCTAAAAAGGTCATATATCACTTGTTTTGCATCAATCTTGATACAGGGTACTTATTATATGTTGTACTTTGGATTTTTTTTTTTTTTAGTCTACTAACCCATCATCCAAGGTTAGTTTTCACTTTAAGTACAAAATATTTTTTTACCATGTTCAATCTGAATTTTCTTTAAAATAAAAAAACATCTATATTGATTCTGACACTTCTACATCCAACTCACAGGTTTATAATTACTTTGAGAGAAAAGATTATTAATTTAACCCTTTTAGAAGGGAAGATATGGTCATTTGTTCTGGGAATGTCATTTTCAAGCCTGAAACATGAAAAACAGGCTCAGGGTTTAACAGGTTAAATGGATGGCACAGGTGACTCCTGACACTTTTTATTTAAAAAAAATAATCACTTTTTGCTCTTCATCTGCAAAATAAAAGAATGTAAAGCTATTCCAGACCTGGCAGAGAAGGCACAGGCTAAATTCGATAAATCACATTTCAAGCTTTTGTCGAGGTGTGTGTGTGTGTGTGTGTGTGTGTGTGTGTGTGTGTGTGTGTGTG
>CALSBZ010009427.1:217762-228539 GCA_943591055.1 Gobionotothen gibberifrons
GTGTGTGTGTGTGTGTGTGTGTGTGTGTGTGTGTGTGTGTGTGTGTGGCCATTGAAAGGCAATCACTCTCACGTATTGAGTGTAGAGATTTAAAGCGTAGAATAAACAGTGTGTGCGTCCACGATGCTGCGGCACTGACTGCACCTACACCTAAATATTTATTCTCCGTTGTGTCAAGCAGCGTCCCAAACACATCAAACTTTACACCGAGATGTTCACACCGCCCACGGACCTACGCACATGGCTGTTAGTCATAACTAACTGACACCCCGCGGCCAAGTCTCAGTACTCGTGACTTTAGAGAAATAAACATACTAATGTGACCATGCTTTTAACAATCATCAGAAAATGTAAAGTGTGCAGGAGCCTACTGTAATAACGTGCATACAAATGTAACAGCATGATCTGTGGTATCATACACACACTGTACATGTACAGATTAAAGCCATGAAATGAATTAATGCAACATGCCAAACAACACTATAACTATAAAATACGCAACTAGAAAGACTACAAATCCCAGAGTGATGTCACAATTGTTTTCCTCCACTAAGAGATAGCTAAGATCAGCGCCATATAGATAGAATCTATCTATATGTATTATATATTTTTTACTATAGATAGAATCTATCTATATGGCGCTGGCTAAGATAAGATAACTTTAACAAGATGCCTGTGTGCTTAGTACCAGGTTGTTATCATACCAGCAATGGGTCTTGCTCGTTCTTTCGCCTCCCGTCTGATGAAAGGACCAGGAGTGGCTGGATCAAGTTAGCTACCTAGCTAGTAGCTAGCACGTTAGTTGTCATTTTTATTAGCCTTAATATCAGAATCAATGGAAGGCAGGCAGGCAGCTTTGCATGACATTCTTCTGGACGTGTTTCATTGTGGTGATAGTGAGGGTAGTCAATCGTTTTGTTGACAAGACAGTAGTGACGGCCATCTTGGTGACGTTTGGTGTTGTGGGAGACCAGAGATGTAGTTCATTGAGCGTTTCACACAAACAAATGTGTTACTTCACAGTTTTTTTACTTTCAAAATTATCTTTTAAATTGACAAACATCATATGTGTAATTCGTAGCACAATTCAAACGGGATCGAAAGATAATCTTTCTCTCTCCATTGACTTCAATACATATTTTTTTCGAAATAAGGTCCCATGGAGGTCCACCGGAAGGGGAGGGACTTCGCCACTTTATAGGGACAGGGTTAATGTTTTCTCACGATGTCTGCTGTGAAGAGGCTCACTCACTGCAGGGCCGTGGAAACAACCAACCAGAGGCCCAAAGACAACGATTACACCAATAAAACAATATGTAGTGTATGAATTGAAATAATAATAATAATGATATAATACACTATAGCTGTATTTTTCCTTTTTTCTAGAAACACGAGAGAATTTAGATTATATTCCAACTTAAGGCGAGACACCCCAGGTGAATAGGGTATTTTTTTTAACTTAAAGATATCAGCTAGAAATGTCTCCAGTTAATTACTGACAATAATGCAATTGTCTTTTGTATTACAAGTTTTCTGAAATAGCATGTTTAAATATGCAAATTATCCGTTATCTCATTAAATATGTGCATATTTGAACACATTTCAGGAATCGAAATCTCAACTTTGGATAAAGCCAGGTTCAAAATTATTGTTTCATTTTGTAGTCATATTAGTATCTAAGGCTTTTACAGAAGGGATTTTGGATATCTCTTTTTATCACTCCATAAATCAGAAAATACTGTCAACAGCCCTAAAATATCCATTTTCGCCATGTTTTTAGGTATAAAATGTTATATAATTCAGGCTATGAATGATATATAAACAAACCCTTCTGTAAAAGCCTTCATAATATTGATAGCAATATAACTGGAAGGTTTGGTGTATGTACGTGCAACTGAAGTGGAGATTTCGAACTCAGAGTAGGAGATAAAACTCATTTTGAGAAAACGACCTTTAAAGATTGCAGTGTAGCGCTAGCTAAACCCTCCTGTTCTTTGTATGACAGCTTGCGCCTCGAAGCACTCCGTGAAGGTATTTCATGATCAGTGTCATTTGTTTTTTGTATAACCTTGCTTCGTGCAAGTGACAATTGTTGTCGTCTTCTCTGTGAAAGTTTTTTTCGCCGTTCTTTTGTCATTTTGAGATTTGAATTTCTAGCGGAAAGCTAACCAGGAAGTGATTTAGCACACCACGTGACGCATCGGAACGAATCACGTTGTCAGAAAATGACACCAGCCAATGAGATTTCGTTTCTTGGTTTAAGACCCCTTTGTACTTTCACGATTGGTTGCTGATACAAAGGAAATGACCATATTTGGATCCGATGAGATTGTGCAGGAGAGACGGAGCTTTCCAACGATACCTCTGATTACATGGAGCAAACAGCGGTCGCGGTACTTCATGTTACGTTAGAATGCTAACTTTTGGTGAATTTAGGAGATATCTACAGACGCAAATAGACAAACTATAGTAAAATAAACACTTAAATGTGTATTTTGTACGTTTTCCTTCCAAAAGCCTGAAAGAAAACATGTTATGGAATCAAAATAGCACAAAATCTCAAAATTGACCAGTGCATGAAAAACGATGTTTTTGCCTGCCGTGTCTCGCCTTAAACTAATGGAGACCCAGCTGACAACACAAGAGGAGAGGAACAGACATCGGCACGGTAACACAATGACAGACAGACAGCTCACACAGCAGGGAGACACACATCAATTATTCAGCACCAGGCTTTCCTGGAAACGGGAGCGGGCGGACGGGGGGTTGAGGGGGGGATGTACCACCACCACCATTCACTATAATAATAAAATAAAGAAAAACACACCTCCTCTCTGTTTATGTTATGATAACATCGTGAATTCTGAGTGTGTCCTCACTGAACATAGTAATTATACCTCTCCTTTGATCAAACATTTAATAAAGCAAACTGCCTATTTATTTTATTGTTTTTATTTTCCATCTTTTTCCCCCGGTTATTCATTTGACAAGATACATTTTCAAATTAAATAAATTGTGCACCATTTAATATGCCTGCAGAGGATGTTCAATTATTGAATTGTCCTTGTTTTTGTTTTTCCCTGAAATACAAGCCTAATAAATATATAAACACTCCTTCATGTATGTTTAAAATGTTCATTTTTTATGGACATCATGCAGAGCTGAAGTCCAGAGCGAAGGCCCAGGCTGTGTTGGTTAGTCCCTGTTCAGGGTGTTGTGGTTAACTCCTATCTTTAACCTAGATTTGGAAGAATAAAGACTGGAGTGTGTGTGGAGGTCCAGGATGTCTGCAGGAACCAGAGCCATGCAACACTCCAACATAATCGATCACATTTCAATAGACTTAAACCCTGAGCAGCTCAGAGCGGAGGGATGTCTTCACTCTCCTTTTCCAGAGCGGATGTGAACCGCTGCATTTGAATAAGCTGTAGTCTGCCATCGATCTGAGAGCGAGGCCAGGGAAAGTGCATTGCCGTAATCCAGTCTGCATGAGACGGAGCGTCCAGAGGCTTCTCAGCATTCAGCGGGGCAGCGGGTCTGACCTTTGGAGTGTCTTCCCAGCTGATAAACGCAGTTTTAGTGAAAAGGGGAGAACTGCTGAGGAGTTCAGGTCAGGCCAACTATTTGCTGATTACAACAAGACCATGCTTTTAGGTTTGTATGAGTCAGTGGTAAGGACGTGTGTATTCAGAACTGGTCTCCGGCAGCTCAGCTCCGGGGATGTTTCTCACACAGTCAACGCTTTTTCCCCTAACCTTTCTTTTGGCGGTTCCTCCATCCCATCCGGCTGGGTTAAGAGGTGGGGCCTCATCTGTTGTTCAAGCTGCCAGATCTGCCTCGCTGATGCGACTGCTCGCCTGCCCCCCCACCACCTGTAGGCTCGGGGGATAGTTATGTAAACATCACTCAATGTAAATCTGTGGAGTGATGAGGCCCGAGCCTAGATGCCAAACTCAAACTAAATGCTGCTTCTAATAAACATGTCAAGAAACACGGGAGTTGTCTGACTGAACTAAGGTTTAGTTTTTTTAGTTAAGTTGACTTTTGACATTATATACATTTATAATCATAATGTATCATAAACGTGCGACGATTAGTCGACCAATCGCCTTAATTGACGACTATTGGTTGAGTAGAAAATCTTTAGTCCAGGGCAGCCCTAATAAAGTGTTTGTATTTTCTGTGTTCAGATCCTGGTGCTATCTACTAGTGCAGGAACTCTGGCCTTTCCAGCTGGAAATAATATTGATTCTGTTAAATGCTATAAACTCTTTATTAAATAACACAACTTCGGTTTAAGCTTGTATATTTGTTCTTTTCTTACCAGAAGGTGATTAAGTATGAAGGAATTTCCACCACAATACTTACTTACACTAAGACCAAATATTTTAATGATCTCCTATCATGCTATTTTGGGCATATAATATGGGTGTCAGATATATACAAATATATAAAAAACATGTCTATGATGGGTTTTGCTCAAAATACCAAACAGATCATGCATTTTAGAGATCCCTCATATTAGACAGGGTCAATTTTCACAAAATCAGAACCCCGAAGGCATTTTGTGTTTATTTATGCTATACAACATTTCTAGGGGTATTAAGGGGTGCTGAATCAAAATCTGCTGTACTGTATATGAAGCTCAAAAATTGAGAAATCCAACATGGCCGCCACCACCAGCCTGAAATCTATATGAAGTATATCTTTTTGACTAAACAAGGTACAAACTTGAATTAAATGTGCTTTTGTAAGTTCTCCTGCATGGGCAATCTGATGCCATATTCAGATTTGAGATGTAATGTGAATAAACTGCTTAGATCTCATATATATTGCAAAAATAGTAGTTTTTAACTATGAATAATTACTCAGCTATTATTATTATCAGGCTACTTTTACTTACTTTGTATATTGTTTTGAGGTTAAATGTTTCATATGTGCTGTGATGGAACCTTTGCCTTCCCCACTATTGCCCCCCCCCCCCACACCCACAAACCCTCCAACCCCCGCACAAGCACACCAGTGGCGGTGCTAGGGGATGGCTACTTGGGCTCAAGAACGTCTCGTGAGTAATGTGCAGTACCGGAGTCCAACAAAGAGGCAGCAGCTGCTGTTGCTAGAACTGAAGTGGTCAGTAGAAGAATGCAAGGACGTGCTTATCCCTTGCCTTGGAGGCCTTCACATTACCATGAACTTCCTGGGTGTGATAGGACAACACATGGTTGATTCTGGCCTGAGCGAGCGATGGGTCAAGTGTGATCTACTGGGAGCAAATGCTGCTCAGCATGTCATGGCACGTGCCATAAGGACCCACAAACTTACCCTACAGCAGGGGTATTCAACTAGAATTCAACGAGGTCCAGTTAGAGAAAATGTCCCCATGCAAAGGTCCGGAACATCAAAATGTCTAACTTGCTTTATGAATTAGTGTGATATATATTGAAGTAGCCTGCAGCTTTATCAACGTCTGCATGTAATCAACAATCAAATAAAGAAAGTACAATTCAAAAACAACAATATTTATTGTCAATGAACATTGAACTATACAGATATACAGTAAATACTGTGGATATGTGTAATGTTCCTCTCGGGCTGCATTTATAAATAAAATAGAGAAAATAAATAAAATAGCTTTTGAAAATATGTGCATCTTAAAAGTGCTTAATTTTAGATAAATAAAAATAAAGTGTAGCAGCAGCTTGAGTTTCCCTTTTTCTTTGTTAACCGTTTCACATCATGACTTAACTGTTTCAGACGATTATAGAACAATATCAGTCTTTACACATCATAACAATTGAACAGTTTTAAAGTTTCTCTTTCTTTCCCTCTTATATTGCAGTCACTCACTCATTTTTTTTTTAATTCAGTGCGAGAATTGAGCTTGAGCTTGTCCTGCCAGGAGTTTAAATTTGGGCTGAAATGGTGTCAGGGCCATTCTCATACACATGCAGGTCCATTGGTTAGCCTCGGTTAGCCTGCCCTGGAACGATATTTTAGTTTTAGTTTTAGGACTGATCATATTTGGCTCTTTTATGTGACTTCAGTTCTGACTTGAGAGGGAATGTTTGGTCAAACACTTTGTGTTTTGTCTGATAGTGGCGTTTTGCCACTTTTAATGAGCACCACGGTCTCTGAACAAATGAGACACACTGGTTCTGTGCTCCCAGTGGGCAGGATGCACATGAATGAGTCCGTCCACTCAGGGTTAAAAGCTCTGTTCTCACTGTCCACTTTCCTCTTCTTGGAGAGCGCCATGTGTAATTATTTGTCTCTCCCTGTCTGCCGCTAACACGCCTGTTCACTCTCCTCTCCGCTCTCTGTATCGCCAATTATTCTCTTCACTCACTTTCCTCTCCGCTTCTCTCTGCCGTGCTCTCATCTCTTCTTCTGTGTTTCTCTCCCTGTATCGCTCACTCGTCTCTTTCGCCCCCTGTCGGCGGCGGTTCAAATAGAATCGCCCCGTCAAAATTGAAATCCCCTATTAATGTATTGATTATAGGTCCGGGTCCGTATAGGTCGGCGTCCGGATCCGGACCGCAGTCCGCCTGTTGCCGACCCCTGCCCTACAGGCTCTTTGGCAGCTACTGCTCCCACGGCTGTATACATATCTGGATGAGGTTGATGTTACACTGAGAGCTGAACTCTCAGATCTCTGCCAATCCGTAGATGCTGACCACATCGCGCAGATGGTCGACAAACTGACTACAGACAGATTCCAGCAGCCCATGAAAGAGTTTGCTGCATCGCTTGCAGTTGATGACCCGAATGCCGCATTCTGGTGGGACTACATGACTATGGTCAGGATCGTACTCTGCTTCACAAGAGCGCAACATGATGGATTGTGGGATCTCCACCTGTATGTTTTCAAACGTATGCTGCCCTTCTTCTTCAGGTACAATCATATAAACTACGCCAGATGTGTACCTGGCTGAGATGTCTGCTCTCCCACCAGAAATCCTCCTCGCGTTTTAGAAAGGCAACTTCGTGGTGAAACCAGTGCTTGAATGGGGCCGGTACTCACCGGTACGCAGTACCGGCACTTCTGACTTTTACCCATGTGGTACCGGCACTTCTTACTGAGTACCGGCAAGGTTCCGGTGCTCAGTAAAATGCCGGTACTCAGCCGGCGGCATCTCATGACGCATCTATGACACGCCGATAGACTAGAGCAGAAAACACATCACATAACGTTAGCATTTCAAAAATGTTAGCGTGGCTTAATAATAGTGCGAAAAGACAGCGGTTGTCGCCGGACAAGGATTCCCTCTCTCCTTTCCTGCTGAAAGATGGTGAGTGTACTCAGGGACGAGGAGTCATTTAACCAGCCACCAGTAGGAGTCAGGCTTTACTTTCTTTTATATCCATAAAGAAAAAGTAAATCTGTTTACAGTTGTTTCATATGGATGTTGAGAGGTATCCATATATCTCTTCATTTTGCTCTCAAAGTGCACCAGATTGATGCATCTTCAATATTTAAGAATAAATCTTCCCGGGGGAACATGCCCCCGGACCCCCCTAGAGGGTGTCAGGTCCACTCCCCACTTATGAAAATAGCACTTTACCACTGCACCCCCTCTTATCTCAGATGCACCCTGAGTCATTTTGTTTAAGTACAGTACTGGCACCTTTTTTATTCCAATTCAAGCACTGGGTGAAACGCAGTGATCAACGCTTCTATCAGGTTTCAGCGGATCAAAGTACTGAGTGGCTAAACGCTACAGGAAAAAAGAGTGGAGGCTTAGTGGGCATCACCAGGATAGCAACATCCCTCAGTAGATGGACATTGTCGTATAATCTGAGAACAGTCATAGCTTCTCAGACAAAAGCAATGCTGAGACTGACAACAGATAATGAAGACGATGAGCACACACACACTGACTGCACACAGAGTAACCCAGCTGCCAGGCTATTGATGGCCAAGCACTTGTAATGGCACTTGGGAAGCCGACTGACACTACAACATTTGTGTCAGTCGGAAAGCACTGCGTAAAGCGAGAGCAGCTTACTACTCTTCATTAATAGATGAGAATAAGAATAATGCAAGATTTCTTTTCAGCACTGTAGCCAGACTGACAGAGAGCCACAGCTCGATTGAGCCTTCTATTCCCATAGCACTCAGTAGTAATGATTTTATGTGCTTTTTTAACGATAACATTGTTACTCTTAGAAACAAAATTAAACCTCTTGCCTTTGACCAGTATAGTGTTATCAACAGCTCCCGGAAACGTAAGTTCTAATATTACACTAGATAGTAAACTAGAATGCTTTTCAGCCATAAACCTTGAACAATTAAATTCAATGATTCTCTCTTCTAAACCATCAACGTGTACCTTAGACCCAATTCCAACTAAGCTGAAGGAAGTTTTTCCATTAATTAGCACTTCTTTATTAAATATTATGAATATGTCTTTATTATCAGGCTATGTTCCACAATCATTCAAAGTAGCAACCTCTTCTTAAAAAGCACAACCTCGATCCAGAGGTTTTAGCCAACTATAGACCTATTTCTAATCTTCCATTCCTCTCAAAAATCCTTGAGAAAGCAGTCGCAAAACAGTTGTGTGATTACATAAAAATCATTTATTTATTTGAAGATTTTCAGTCTGGCTTTAGAACACATCATAGCACAGAGACAGCTCTGGTTAAAGTCACAAATGACATTCTAATAACCTCAGACAAAGGACTTGTTCTATTCTTGTCTTACTCGATCTCAGTGCTGCATTTGATACTATCGACCATGACATCCTATTGCAAAGACTAGAGCACTTAGTTGGCATACAGGGAACTGCTTTATGCTGGTTTAGGTCCTATCTATCTGAACGCTCTCAGTTTGTACGTGTCAACGATGAATCTTCCACGCAAACCAAAGTTAGCCATGGAGTGCCACAGGGCTCAGTGCTCGGACCTATTTTGTTCACATTATATATGCTTCCGTTAGGCAATATTATAAGGAATCATTCTGTACATTTTCATTGTTATGCGGATGATACTCAACTATATTTATCCATCAAGCCTGATGAAACCAATCACCTAAATACAATTCAAGACTGCCTTAAGGACTTAAAAACGTGGATGACCTTAAACTTTTGGATGTTAACCCTAACCCTCTGGAGTCTAAGGGTATTTTCTCGATTTTTAGATGTTTTCTTAAATCACCTTTTAAATGTATTTCTTCTAACATGGCACCCATGTGTTACATATCAAAATGTTCAGGACAATCTCTGGTATTGCTATATATGCAAATTACTCACCTTAGAGCACTGTTTAATGAGATAAGTAGCTCAAAACTTAAAATTTGACATCCGATTTTCGGAAAATCTTCAAAACTCTTGTGAAAACACAAATGTACTCATGTGATCGAATTGTTTTGGTATTTTAGATTTGTTTACCAAAGTCTTAGGATCACAGAAGCAGTGAAATATTTGAATTACACTGTATATAAATGTGTTATTCATGTCTAAAATTTAAAAAATTAAATTCGAATTTTGAGGAAAATAGGTGTTTATCACTCTACTCTCACCACAGCAGGGACTGAGATACATTAGACTGAATAATGACTTCATATTACATACCAAGGTTCATGTGATGTGTACACATACAAATTGAGCATTCCAACTTTTTTTTTCAACCAACAATTTATTATAAATATGTTTTTTCAACCAACTGTTTATATAAATATAAGAAACTGGAAAATCTCACTATTTACAATATTGAACATCAGAACTTTCAACCAACTATTCATTATAAATGTCAAGACAGTGTCAAGGTCTTTGTCTGTCTTCCAAGACAGTGGGTCTGGCTGCTGTGTAGGTGGGGGTGATGGTGCATGGTGCTGTGTAGGTGGGGGGTACAAGTGCTCTACGAGACCTCCACGAGACCTCCTTGCTGGCTGGGTTGATGGCTGTGGTGGAGCCTTTGTGCTGAGGTGTATCTTGACCTGGTGGCAGCCGCAGATGGAGGCAGCTGTAGTGATGCTGGTCTGCTGGTCCTTGGTGGTGATGGCTCTGGTGAAGGCCCTTGAGCCACAGTAGATCTTGACCTGGGGGCCGGCACAGATGGATGTTCTGGCTGCTGGATAAACGCCGCCTGTGGGCCACACCACACACACACACACACACACACACACACACACTTCCAGTTACTTTACATTCAGTATAAAATCACAGACACACATATACATAGGCTACATCTGATTACAAAGTCTCATCTGTACAGGACGGTAAAATAATCACAGGCACACATATAAATACATCTTTATGTGTATACAGCCTTATCTGTACAGAACAGTATGATAAAATCATCGATGGCAAAAACATGTCATGTCTATGTCCATGCCACTGTAAATGTCTCCGTTGCGGGACGAATAAATGATTAATTTAATCATCTACACATGTAATCTCACTTTTACACACCAAAATAACATTAGCACAGAGTAAACGTTGTTGTTGTCTTTGTATTCTTCTTCTTCAGAAGAGTCGAAGACTTCAGGTTTTGAGGCTCTATCTTCACTGCTGCTAGCGAAAGAAATCTCTCGCGAAATCGGCAACTGTTTTTTTTTTAGCCATTTTCTCTGTCTCTCTCTCTCCTCACAGACGTAAACTGATGGGAGACACGTAGTTTATGTTTTTTTTACATGGTGGGTAGGTCCTTAGTGATTTCTCGATGTCCATTGGTCATTTCAGACCATGATGGCTGCCGGCCGAGACACACGAATCCACCAATCCCACACTGTGTAAAGTCAAGCTGCTTTGAGCGGCAATATTGGCTGCTGTGCCCT
>CALSBZ010009427.1:248810-270130 GCA_943591055.1 Gobionotothen gibberifrons
GCTTGTGTAAAAACATAACCTGTTAAGTTTCTTGCTTGTGTAAAAACTTAACCTGTTAAGTTTCTTGCTTGTGTAAAAACTGAAGTAGTTTAAGGCAACGGGTTTCCACGTGAATTTCTAGTAAAGTCAACTAAGCCGGGCTAAGAGTGTAGTAAACAATAAGTGAAGTCGGCTGCGTAATGTTGTTACGCTGGCTGGCATTCTTTATACTTTGCGCAGGACCATATCTCTGGAACCCATTGGTCGATTCGTGTGATTTACACCTTTTTCTTAACCATCAGATGCAATAGAATCGAGGGGCAGTTCCCAAATCCACGTAAACATTACCATAGCAGGCGTAATAGGGAAGCAAACGAAGCATATCTGAAAGTGCAAGCCTGGGCTGCAAAACTTTATACCCAGTATATTGCCATAAATATTATGATGTAAAAAATTCTACGTGACACAAAGACATTGGATTAACCTTGAGCGGTGTTTTTATTCCGGTGAACACAACTTTTGATCACAAATCAAAAAAGGTAAGACGTAATTCTTGTAATATTTTCGCTCAATGCTAATTCAAAGGCTTGGTATTACTCTTGTGTTTTTTTTAGCTAAAACATTTTCATATATTCAGTTAGCGGAGTTTCTTAACTTTAAAAGGGTATGGAACATTAATAGTTTCATAAATGTTAAGAAGCCCTGAGACATAGTCTCGAAAAAAAACGGTGGGAGGGGTCCACTGGGGGGACCTTCGGGCTTAAGAGGTTAAAGGGCACTAATAGCTGGGCAAAAGGGCAGGTGGTCGAGCCCACTTTGAGGTCTATCTGCACGTGACTGCCCCCCCCCCCAAAAAAAACACACACTGGCCGTGTCTCAATTCAGGGGCTGCACCCTTCGGAGGCTGCATTTGTAGACCGCATACGTCACTTCCGCCGAAAGAAGGCTGTCCCAATTTAAAAAAAAGACGAGACTCCTCCGATTGCGGCCCACGAATGCAGCCTTCTTTTCCCGGATTTGGAGGATACATCTGATGTATCCTCCGCGGTCTACCATATCCCAGGTTGCAATGCGTGCAGGGAAGAGTGAGTTCTTTTCAAATGAAATGGTGGTCCGGTCTCCCCAGCAGAGTGGATTTAAAAGCAGCAGCAAGCGGAGGAATCACTAATAAATGTGAGTATTGGGTTTGAACTTACTTTAAATTAATTAACGTCACACACGTCAAACCCAAGGGGCATTAAAACATACATTTTCGTTAAATAACGAAAGAGGTGGAGTTCTTTTTGCTAAACCTCTCTAAAAAGGTCAAATGTCACTGGTTTTGCATCAATCTTGATACAGGGTACTTATTATATGTTGTACTTTGGATTCCTAAAGCTTTTAGTCTACCTATCCAAGGGTAGTTTTCACTGTAAGTAAAAAATAATTTTTGGACGGACACTATAATTTACAGTTTTTCACTATGTTCAATCTGAATTTTCTTTAAAATAAAAAACATCTATATTGATTCTGACTTTTCTACATCCAACTCACAGGTTTATCATTACTTTGAGAACAAATATTATTAATTTAACCCTTTTAGAAGGGAAGATATGGTCATTTGTTCTGGGAATGTCATTTTTGAGCCTGAGACCTGAAAAACAGGCTCATGGCTTAACAGGTTAAAAACATTCGGTCCTCAAGTTGTAAAATGTGCTAATAACGTTATTCTGAGAGTTATATTCCACAGCATTATGAACGTGGATCTAACCCACGGGACCGCGCCACCTGGCACGTTCATGCAGTGTTTCCCCTATATACAAATAGTGGTGGCGCAGCGCCGCTGCTGAAATATGCGCGCCGCTGCTAGGGGGCGCCAGCCAGGTACCCATTTTTTTTTTTTTATTGAAATAATAATAAGTGGCGACCCTTTTTCATTTTTGATTGTTTGTTATGTGGATTTGTAGTATTTGTGTTACTGTATGTTCAATAAAGGTGTATTTTTGCTAAATCTTGAGACATTGCCACTGTATCATGTTGTTTCTACACGGACCACTATTGCGGTAAGCATGTTGTAACTTCCGGTTGTTGTCAGTCATCTCCGGGTATCCTGTGAGCCTGTTCTGCTGCTAATAGCTTATTATCTTAACTTAATCGATCGTTTTAAAACTCTTGATCACGGCAACTGCCTGACGTTGTAATCACACGTTACTACAGCTTAAGCACTCACAACTCTCCTTCTCTTAGCGACTGTAACTCCACAGTTGCCTACACTCTTTTCGGGTTTGCTAACGGTAGCTACTTTAGCTACTTTAGCTTGATAGCTAGCCATGGCTCTTTCTCCACACTCGGGTGCTACTTCCTGCTCTACATGTCTCATGTTTGGTTACTTCCCTGCCTCCTTTACTGGTACCGGTATATGTGTTAAATGTAGTATAGTTGTTAGGTTGGAGACGGGAATCATAGCCATAGAAGCCCGGCTCCGCATCTTAGAAAGTAACTCAGTTACAGTAAAGCCCATGTTAGCCGGTGCGGACTGGCAAAAGGTAGCTCCTATTAGCCGTCCCCCGACACCTCCCGAGCAGCAGGGAGACTGGGTGACTGTTCTGAAGGGGCATAATGCGAACCCGTTCACGTATCTAACAAATATTCCCCACTCAGCGAGACACCCGCTGAGAAGCCAACTCTGGTAGCTCTATTATGAGACACGTGAACTTAGAGACCGAAGCCTCCACAGTCACATGCATTCCGGGGGCCAGAGCGGGCGACGTTGAGGCGCATCTTAAACTGATGGCTAAAAATAAACATAAATACAGTAGGATTGTTATTCACGTCGGTGGTAATGATGTTCGTTTACGCCAATCAGAATGCACCAAAGTTAATGTGGCGTCGGTGGGTAGTTATGCTAAAACAATGTCGGACACCGTAATCTTCTCTGGCCCCCTCCCCAATCTGATCAATGATGACATGTATAGTCGCACGTCATCATTTCAGTGCTGGTTGTCTTGGTGGTGCTAATAGCTTATTCGTTTTTCACGCGTCCAGGAGAGAACTGGTTAAAATAATGAGAACAATGAGTCTCGACTAAAAGTTTCAAATAGGTTACTTTAATGTAGTAAAAGGCACGGTAATGTTACAAACAGGAATCGTTCCGAGGGAGGAACACAGCTGTTTGTTCCTCCGGAGATCAGGTGAAGAAGAGACACAACAAAAAACATTCAGTCCTTAAATATCACAGTTTGGCTCCTCCTGCCAGCTGGCTCTGTTGCTGGTGACTTCCGCTAGTTTCTCCAATGTCCGATATCACACTTTACAGAGGATCTTTACATTGTACATTCGACACATGACTAAACACGCCTCTTCTCTACACATTCTCTTGCATCACTTTATTTATCTCATTTTAACGGCTGGAAACGTTTACGTATGGTCAAACATTGAGGTCAAGTTAGTGTCTGTATTTCAGAGATAACTTCCGGCATAGATTTTCAAAATAAACTTGTATTCCCTGGTTTGTTCAAGCCGGAAGTATTTTCAAAATAAAAGCTTAACATTAGACCTTGTGCAAAAACTTCTGTTTTCTCACTAAAAATCAACATTTAAACTGATGGCATGTCTAAACTAAATTATGCCATAAAACATTGATTAAATTACTAACAGTGCCCAGAAAACAATGTGGGCTTCCTAAATAATTGGACAGCCTTCTGGGGAAAACCTGGTCTGATTAAGAGGGACGGCATTCATCCTACTTTGGAAGGTGCACATCTCATTTCGGCAAACATTTCAGGGCTTTGTGGACTTAATCCATGACAAACTGGAGTTGAGACCAGGAGTCGCAGTCTTACACGCTTCTCTGCGCTCTCTCCTAGGCAGTCACCCATAGGAATCCCGAACCCAATAAAATACCCAATATTAACGGTGTGTGCGTCTGCCCTCAAGGACAATGTAAGGTAAAACCTAATAGAGGTGTCACACATAATAACTTAATAAAAGTAAATGTAACAACTACTACAGTGCAACAAAACAGGAAGATTAAATGTGGTCTCTTAAACATAAGATCTCTAGCATCTAAAGCTATATTGGTAAATGATTTAATATCAGATTATAATATTGATATATGCTGTCTCACTGAAACTTGGTTGAGACATGAAGAATATGTCAGCATAAATGAGGCCACTCCACCCAGCCATATCAATACTCATATTGCCCGAGGCACAGGCCGAGGAGGTGGAGTTGCAGCCATCTTTGACTCAAGTTTACTTATCAATACTAAACCAAAATTAAATTATACCTCCTTTGAAAGTCTCGTTTTTAGTCTTACGCATCCGACCTGGAAAACTTTGCAGCCAATCTTATTTGTTACAGTGTACCGTGCACCAGGTCCTTATTCAGAGTTTTTATCAACTTTGGTACTTAAAACAGATAAAGTAATTATAGTAGGTGACTTTAATATTCATGTTGACGATGATAAAAATAGCCCTACTGTTGCATTTAACTCTATATTAGATTATATTGGTTTTCGTCAGAGTGTAAATAAACCAACCCACTGCTATAATCACACTCTCGACCTTGTTCTGACTTATGGTATTGAAATTGAGCAACTATTAGTCGAACCGCATAACCCTGCTTTATCCGACCATTTCTTAGTAACTTTTGAAGTACTGTTACTAGACTACAAAGCATTAGTCAAAAGCTCCTGCTCCTGTTAATGCTATAGCCAAATTTAAGGAAGAGATTCCACCAATACTTAACTCGATAGCATGTCTGCATGTAGGGGAGGAAACTTATACAAAATGTACACCACCCCAAATTGATCATGTTGTTGATAGTGCTATAGATGCGCTGCGAATAAAATTTGACTCTGTTGCTCCTTTGAAAAAGAAGAAAATAAAACAACATAGATTAGCTCCATGGCATAATGTCGAAACCCGCAAAATAAAGCAAAAGTCGAGACAGCTTGAAAGGATATGGCGTTCCACTAAACTTGAAGAATCTCGTTTAATTTGGCATATTACTCTAAATGAATATAAGAAAGCACTGCGTAAAGCGAGAGCAGCGTATTACTCTTCATTAATAGATGAGAATAAGAATAATGCAAGATTTCTTTTCAGCACTGTAGCCAGGCTGACAGAGAGCCATAGCTCAATTGAGCCTTCTATTCCCATAGCACTCAGTAGCAATGATTTTATGTGCTTTTTTAACGATAAAATTGTTACTCTTAGAAACAAAATCAATGACCTCTTGCCTTTGACCAGTATAGTGTTATCAACAGCTCCCGGAAATGTAAGTTCTATATTACACTAGATAGTAAACTAGAATGCTTTTCAGCCATAAACCTTGAACAATTAAATTCAATGATTCTTTCTTCTAAACCATCAACGTGTATCTTAGACCCAATTCCAACTAAGCTGTTGAAGGAAGTTTTTCCATTAATTGGCACTTCTTTATTAAATATTATGAATATGTCTCTATTATCAGGCTATGTTCCACAATCATTCAAAGTAGCAATGATAAAACCGCTTCTTAAAAAGCACAACCTCGATCCAGAGATATTAGCCAACTATAGACCTATTTCTAATCTTCCGTTCTTCTCAAAAATTCTTGAGAAAGCAGTTGCAAAACAGTTGTGTGATTACTTAAAAAACTATGATTTATTTGAAGTTTTTCAGTCTGGCTTTAGAACACATCATAGCACAGAGACAGCTCTGGTTAAAGTCACAAATGACATTCTAATAGCCTCAGACAAAGGACTTGTCTCTGTTCTTGTCTTGCTCGATCTCAGTGCTGCATTTGATACTATCGACCATGACATCCTATTGCAAAGACTAGAGCACTTAGTTGGCATACAGGGAACTGCTTTAGGCTGGTTTAGGTCCTATCTATCTGAACGCTCTCAGTTTGTACGTGTCAACGATGAATCTTCGACGCAAACCAAAGTTAGCCATGGAGTGCCACAGGGCTCAGTGCTCGGACCTATTTTGTTCACATTGTATATGCTTCCGTTAGGCAATATTATAAGGAATCATTCTGTACATTTTCATTGTTATCAGATCAGATCAGATCAGATTCAACTTTATTGTCATTACATAGTACATGTACTAGTGACGAAATGTAAGTTTAAGCATCTGACCAGAAGTGCAAAATGCGGATGATACTCAACTTTATTTATCAATCAAGCCTGATGAAATTAATCATCTAAATAAAATTCAAGACTGCCTTAAGGACTTAAAAACGTGGATGACCTTAAACTTTTTGATGTTAAACACGACCAAAAATGGGGCGAAGCCTGCGAGCTAGTTCAGGCAGTCAACTCGAGCACCAATGATACATTAACACGTGACACACCTCGTCCCTCTTACAACCAACCAAACACATTCTCCTAAACATGCCGCTCTATTTAAGCTGCCAGGTCTCTCTGCCTCTGCCTCGCTATGCTGCTGTTGCCACTGCTGTGTTCACTTGCTATTGCTGCATTCATGTCATGTTCCTACTGCTGTGTTTCATGTTGCTGCTGCTTGCCTGATTATTCACATCGCTGCTGCTCTACACAGTCCTACATGATATGTTCAGATTACCTGCTGGTGCTGTCCTTTGCACATGTGTCTCGCTATCGCCGACTCTGGAACCGAATCATCATCCACGGGGGAAGAAGCCTGCCTCATATCCGAAACATAGGCTAGCTAACATAGGCTAGCTCAGAGCAGACGCCGATGGAACGAACCGCAGCTCCCGGAACGACTGGCCGGGTGTCCCGTCCGTCCTCAACCACGAGGAGCCTTTTTCCTTCCGGCCAAGAGAAAGGCCTGAGTTGTACGCCAGCACCGGTAACAAACCCTCTCATCACAGAGCGTCAATTAACAGGCTCAATGTCTCTCGACATTGTATGTACAGCACTTTGGGCTCGACCAAAAATCGTTTAAAAATGTGCTCTATAAATAAAAATTGATTTGATTTGATTTGATTTGATTAGATGTGCCGCTATTAAAGAGTTTAGCAACCTGATAGGTGCCCAAGCGCAACGAGGAAATATTCTTGCAAGTTTTATTTTATTGATCTGTTAACTCCTCATGATTCTTCCGTCAAGAGTATTAATAGCTTAACTCCTGAAGAGCTTTCCTGTTTCTAAGCTTCTGTAGATGAAGCCGGCAGACTATTAACTCAATAGGGGTATGTGCATGGCTAGGGAAAGCAGATATCACAGAGACCTTCTGTGGCATACATATGTGACGTCAATAGCGTTTAAGGTTTTACACTCAGTAACTTTGGTTGCTGCAGTAGCCGGCGTTTGTCACCTCGCCAGGTTTTCGAAACATTCAAAGTTCGATACTTCTGGTCAAGGAACTTGAAAAATCATTGCTAACACTAACACTGTTTTCTTTGTCCTGTATCTTCCATGCTGAACGTCCTGCATCATTGCCCTCTGACACATGGGTCGGCACCCATGTTGATTCGATGGTTGCAAACCCCTGACGAGATCAAAGTTCTCCTCCAGGCTGTGTGATCTCTGCCAAGCTGCGGCCTCCCCCCAGATCTCTGTTCCAGCACTGTTTAAGATGTGCGCAGCCACAACCGCAGTGCCCTATCTGCTTACCTCAACCCAGGAGTCCTGGGGCATCCTGTTTTCGAAGCGGTGCACGGACTGTCACACCCCGGTGTCAAACCTTCCGTACGCTTGGTCGCGGGGAAGTTCGTTTGGCAGGGGCTGAAGAAAGACGTGAGGACATGGGCCAGAGAATGTGTGGCTTGTCAACGCGCTAAGGTGCACCGCCACACGAAGGCCCCGTTGGAGCGTTTTTTGGTGCCTGAGAGGAGGTTTGATCACGTGAACATCGACCTGGTTGGTCCTTTGCCCTCCTCTCAGGGTTTTTCCTACCTCCTCACCATGGTGGACAGGACGACCCGTTGGCCGGAGGCGGTGCCTCTCGTTTCGACGTCGGCCGCAGACGTTGCCCGGGCTTTCATCGCAACGTGGGTGTGTCGCTTTGGCACCACGTCAGACATTTCCTCGGACAGGGGCTCCCAGTTCACGTCCGAGCTCTGGAACGCCGTGGCGGGCGGTTTGGGGGTTAAGCTGCACAGGACTACCGCTTACCACCCTCAGGCTAACGGCCTCTGCGAGCACTTCCACCGCTCCATGAAGGCGGCCCTCAAGGCCGGCCTTACGGACGGTAACTGGGTCGACAAGCTGCCTTGGGTGATGCTGGGCCTGAGGACCGCACCCAAGGAGGATCTGCAGTGCTCTACGGCGGAGATGGTCTACGGCCAGCCGTTGAGAGTTCCAGGGGATTTCCTCCCTAATGCTACAGCTGTCCTACGGGACGCAGCGGAGGCTTTCGCTCCAGTTCCGACTTCTCAGCACTGTGCGCCAAGGTCTCAGGTTCCCGCGGAGCTACGCTCAGCCGAGCACGTCTTCATACGTCACGACGCACACAGAGGCCCCCTGCAACCCCCTTACGATGGACCTTTCCGGGTCTTAGAACACGGGGACAAGCACCTGGTGGTCGACATGGGCGGCAAGGCCGAGCACGTCTCGGTTGACCGGGTGAAAGCTGCTCACTTGGACGTTGATCAGCCTCGGCTGCCGAGACGGGGCCGACCCCCAGCTTTGATTCCTGTCAGGCGGGGTGAACCTGTTGTTCCGGTTCCTCCTCTGACGGAGGCCGCACAGGCGGAAGTCGCTGTACCGACTCCGGTGCGCAGGTCTCGTAGGGGCAGGCGTGTTGTTCCCCCCCGCCATAGAGATTTTGTTTATTTGTGAATTCTGGGGGGGCTTGTGTGGTGACCCCTTATTGGGAACATAATTCACTGTGTTGTTGTTGCTACACGGACCCGTTATGGGAAACACCGGTAGCATTAGATTGTTCATTCCTGCTAGCTATTCCTACCAACGGACGTATTATTACCTTTCATGTCAACCGGTAATAAAGACTGGGATTCAATACTAAATACTCCGCCTCCGACTCCCTTGTACTGGCACCACAATATGTCCCACCCACTGAAGCTGTCGGTGATGAAGGATGGGAGGAGAGGAGGTAAGACGAAGCTAAGGAGCGGTCACAACCTACATGGAAACATGTGTGTCTCTTCCACCGGTCACAGCAAAGACATGAGGGAGAGATGGGGGACAGATGGGGAAGGCTGTGACTCTTCACCCCTCATCTGTGTGATCTCGCTGTGAGTTATTACAGAGATGTGAGGACCTGAAAGGCAAGATAGTCCATTTTCTAATGTTGTGTACCACAGAGTTTTATGTTAGAAATGTATAGTACGTCACATCAAAACGCTCGGAATGACCGGGATCGGGTTGCTATGTCTTTTACAAGTGATTCGCCTAGCCGTTTTCACGCAAATTGCAGAAAACTGCGATAATTTGCCTCATAGGAATGAATGGGAAATCCATTTGAACAGAGCTAAACAATTCCAAGTTTAAACGGCCCTATGGACTTTATTAGACTAATTGGATATTTTTTATAGCTAGCACGGTTCTCACGTAGTCGCAGTTTACATTTGGTGAACATGTCACACTGTTTCACATTTTATACTGGGTGTGTATGGGAGAGCTGGTTAAGACTTAGAGTGGGTGACATCACGGCTAGAGGGGAGAGGAGCTGGAAAATCTGAAGTTTTTTTCCAACTATTGCTTGGCTGGCCACAATTTTCACTCTTCATACATCATTTGGTGATCATAATGTAGGGAGATTTGTCACGGCCGCACCAATATGCTCATTTAATCAAACGGATTTACACATATACGTAGCAAACACGAGTCATCAGGTGTGTTCATCTGGTATCCTAAATACTCTGGGTAGGATTTTTAGCTGATTGGAGTTACAGTTATTTTTTTCTCCGGACAGGAAACAGCTTCCTGACGGTCTCTGCTGCCCGCTGTGATTGTTATGTTTACTGCTTCCAGATATATTGCCTTTAATGAATGGTTAAAACTCCTCCTCTCTTACCCCCCCCCACCCCACAGGGATTACTTTAATCCATAATCTGGCACGCTTTGAGCCTCTGTCACTGAAATGCCATTTGACTGAATTAAGATGTATTCCTCAATTTGCAGGTTGAGGGGCACTTTGATAATTGCAGCAGACTGCAGCTCTGGTAGTGTGTGTGATTGTGTGAACATGTGGAGTGGAGACCTGCATGGTGATGACCCGGATCTCCCTGAGCTCCCAGGCGCCTGGCCTCACTCCCCAGGTCAGGCAATCAAGACAATGGAGCTGCCATTAGGAATATTAATGAACTCCACCTCGAGGTCGCAGGGAGAGATTAGGAAACAAACATATGTGCTGTGGTCAGGCAGGGACAGATGCTTCATGTTCCACCCTGCAACAAGAAGTATCCAACAACACTTAGGAAATGAGTCTTTTGAAGACTTTAAAGTGCAAAAACATGATTATGATATTTTCTAAATGAATCTTGACTTATGTTCAAGTTGTCCAGAACAACATCCAATGTGTTGGAGTAGAAACGCTTTAAAGGGATTTTGACGGGACGTATGTTCCCACTTAAGGTAAAGTGTTGTTGTTTCTCTGCTGGACACAACATCAGAATATGATTCAAATTAAAAACAACTGACAAGTAAAACAAAGAGAGCAGCTGCTGATTCTTCACGCTATCATGCACCTCAGAGTGTGGAACACAGGAGCTTCTGTTGATACTGAAACTATTATTGCCCTTTGCAACGATACTCCAAAGGTAGTTTCTAAGCAACCAAGATGCATCATCCTCTGCACAAAAGATTATAAACAGCATTATATTCTGTGTGGTCAATAAGGCCCTTCTGTGTAAAACATTCTAAATGATAAACACTTTTAACAAACACAAATAGTGCACATATTTCAGAACGATCAAAATGACTGTTATTTACTATATGCGTTAATATTTACTATATGCAATTATTTAGATTTTCTTTTAAGAAGATATCCCAGCACAATAATTGTATGAATCTCTCTCTTGGGATTTTATCGGGCGCTGGTGGCGAAGTCGATAGGGAGTTGGCTTGGCAACTGGAAGGTCACCAGTTCAAGTCCCTGCAAGACCAAGTACTACCGAGATGTCCCTGAGCAAGGCACCGTTCCCTACACTGCTCCCTGGGCGCCGTTCAAAATGGCAGCACACTGCTCCTAACACTAGGATGGGTCAAATGCAGAGCAACAATTTCCCCACGAGGGATTAATAAAAGTCCATTTTAGTCTTAATCTTAATCTTATCATAGGAGATTGATTTAGTTTGGAATCTCGCAGTCAAAACGGTCAAAGTGTTTGCAGCTGTTTTAATTGATAACAATTTCCAACACTTCTAGGTAAAGCCACAAAAATACCTGCTCTAATGTACTGGTGCGTTTACCATATTACGTGTCTTGATACCCATATAGAACTTTAAGATGTTTAATGTATTGCGATGTGAATGGAAATAATGGATGTCATCTAGCTGGGCAGCAAACAGCAGAGGACCCATTCCCAGTTTATCCATTTATATCAACACACTTATTTAATTTCAACATTAGCCCTGTTTATAAGTGTGTTATTGATCTCTATTGAGTTTTTAGTTCCACACGATGCCAGGAAAACCAGAAATTGCACTTTTTCTGCAAAATAAATGTAAACCCAAAAACATTTTGCACACAAATGAAGACCCTGGGTTCCTTATTAATGAATTATGTTCCAGGAAATGTGTGTTCTCAAACTAAGAACATGCATTGTCACATGTGTAAATGATGTACCCAAATAACTTCAGGCCTTGAGTAATTATCTCCATTTATACTTTTTTTTATAAAATATACACTGCATCATTATACAATATTGTTGTTAGTCCAGGATAACACAACCTACAACATGTGTGTCCATCCAAAAATCAAGACAAAACCGTCTTAGATCCAAGAAGCTCATCTAGATTACATTATTACAACGCTCTATACGTGGGTATGGACCAGGCCTCAATTAAACACCTGCAGCCAGTCCAAAACGCAGCTTCACGTCTTCTGACTGGCCACAAAAAGCGTGACCATATCACCCTAATTCTGGCCTCACTACACTGGCTTCCAATTCGGTTCCGAATTGATTTTAAAATCCTTTTATTTGTTTTTAAAGCCCGAAATGGGCTGGCTCCGGCCTATATAGCTGAACTCCTCCGTCGCTACACCCCAGCCAGAGCCTTAAGGTCTGCTGACCAGCTGCTGCTGGTAGTGCCCCAGACCAGGCTCAAAACCAGAGGGCACCGAGCCTTCGCAGCAGCTGGCCCTAGGCTCTGGAACACTCTGCCCCTCCATGTGAGGTCGGCCGAGACACTAGGGTTTTTTAAATCCTCACTAAAAACACACTTCTTCTCTCTGGCCTTCTAGTCAGAGCGGAGCATGACACCTGACTATTCCCTGTGTTTTTGTTTTTTATATTTCTAAATTATTGTCTTTTATTGTGATTGTAGTAATGTGTTTTTATTACATGTACAGCACTTTGGCTCGACCAAAAATCGCTTTTAAATGTGCTATATAAATAAAACTTGATTTGATTACATTTAATTTAGCTTATTTACAATAAGTGCATTCGACCAACAAGATACAAACTTGAAGAAAACAGAATCATATAAGTACATTAGGTTTCATAGAGCCAAAACATTTCAAGTGATACTCAACAGGCTTTAGATAAGCCAGTCCTTTGTTAGTAAATAAGTGCTTTGTTAGTATGTAGGTGCTTTGTTAGTATGTAGGTGCTTTGTTAGTATATAAGTGTTTTGTTAGTATATAAGTGCTTAGTTAGTATATAAGTGTTTTGTTAGTATATAAGTGCTTTGTTAGTATATAAGTGCTTTGTTAGTATGTAGGTGCTTTGTTAGTATATAAGTGCTTAATGAGTTTTCAGCCTGCGAAGGGAGGTGTGTAGGCTTTCTGCTGTCCTAATGTCAATCTCATTCCACCATTTTGGAGCCAGGATAGCAAACCAACGTGTTTTTGCTGATGGGAACTTGGGTCCCCCTCGCAGTGCTGGTGCAGCGAGCCGTTTGGCCGATGCAGAGCGGAGTGCACGTGCTGGGGTGCATGGTTTAACCATGTCCTGGATGTAGGAAGGGCCAGAACCATTCACAGCATGGTACGTAAGTACCAGTGTCTTGAAGTGGATTCTAGCAGTTACTGGAAGCCAGTGAAGGGAGCGGAGGAGCGGTGTGGTGTGGGAGAATTTAGGAAGGTTGAAGACCAGCCGAGCCGCTGCATTCTGGATGAGCTGCAGAGGTCGGATGGCACATGCAGGTAGACCAGCCAGGAGGGAGTTGCAGTAGTCTAGGCGTGAGATGACGAGAGCCTGGACCAGAAGTTGCGTCACTTTCTGGGTCAGGAGGGGACATATCCTCCTGATGTTGTAAAGAGTGTATCTGCAGCAGCGGGTTGTAGCAGCGATGTTTGCAGTGAAGGACAGGTTGTTATCTAGGGTCACACCCAGATTCCTTGCAGTTTGAGTCGGGGAAACAACAGAGGGGCCGATGTTGATTGTTAGGTCAAGACAGATTACATGTGTCTGACAACTGTAGGATGTTTGGGGATGTACTTAGCATTGTATAACACACACACACACACACACACACACACACACACACACACATATAGTACTGTATACTTGTACTGTTGTATTGTAACGGAGGCAGCATAATCAGGCACAAACATCCCCTCTGATCTCCATCGATGCCTAATCCACCATTACTATAATGAAAGCCATATAATGGAATCAGAGGACTCTTTTCCTAAAAGGATCATGCCTGGATGACAGATTAATAAAGGAATAGACAGAGAGGAGAATAAAATACATTCAATACAAACCAAAATAGATTGTTGTACTTATGTGGGTCAGCAGTGGAATGAGACAGGGGTCCTGGTGATGAGCTTTGAAAGGTTTAAGGGCCACAGACTGTGTGTTTGGAGACATGACTTGATGTAGCTTAAGCTGACTCCATAGAATCACAATCCGGATGATTACACACTCATACAATCAGCATAGTGTTATCCTGAATTACCCTGGCTTCACAACATTACTGTGCATTTGATTCATGTTCCTACATTTCCTCAGAAGAACAACGGTGTTTTGGTGTTTCTTTTGCTTTTACCTTGGAAGGGGGAGACAGATATATTTACATTGTTTTGTAAATTGTCTATGTGTTTGGTTAGTGAGGCACTTACTGAGTTACCTTTATTTATGAAATACATTTTTAATATAATAAAGTAAGATTTTTATTTTTATTTGATTACATAGCAACAGCAACAACAACAATATTATTTTTGAAATAAAGCGCAAAATAATAAAACTACTCGATCACTTTTGTCATTACAAAAAGAGTATTTCATTTTTAGTAGGGCTGGGCTAGTTAACGCGTTATTATTGCGATAACGCATTAATTAATGCCGACAATTATTTTATTGCGCATTAACAGTTTTTTAAATTAATAATTTGAGCTCACTGGCTCTGAATACACATAAAGGACAAACCATGGTCACAGGAGGGGCGGGGTGTTGATCAGTATTGGCTTAGGACCGTGTCTTGACCAATGAGAGCATAGGGGGCGGACCTAAGACCCCATTTACACCGGAGCGCAAACGCAAATGGACCGAATTTGATATTAAAAAAGTCTTCCGTTCACACGCATTCGGCTCATTTAACGTGTCCGTTCACACGAGACCACTGGAAACGCTGAACATATGCCGGGCCTGTAAGTGGCGCTGTACTTCTGCCACAAAATACACCAAAAGCAGAGAAGAAGACCCCCAAGCATGGTTGCCATGGTTGCCCTTCTGTTTATGCCCCGCGGTGGATTTAGCAACACGTAGTTCATGTAATTCTCCATGTCCACTTGTTGCTGATGGTTGTGGTAGAGCAGTGGTTCTCAAACTTTTTTCAATAATGTACCCCCTTTGAATAAAAATTCAGCCAAGTACCCCCTGATCAGCGCAAAAACAATTTGTTAGGGAAAAAAATGCCTATATAAAGAGGTACAGTACAGCCTTGCACCATCAGTGTCTGATTTATTAAAACAACAACATTGTACCTGAGAAACACTTAAAGGAGCAGTAGTTAAGTTTGAGAAACCGCCTCGAGTGAACAAAAATTCCAAAGTACACAACCGAAAAGAATCCGCCCCTTCCTTCAGACTTCCTACAGAGCACCTCCTCCAACACACATGAACGAGCACATGAACTCAGTGAAGACTTACATTGCTCAATCAGATGTAAGAAAACAACACCTAAGATCATGATAATGAATGTAAAACAAATGTATAACATAAAATAAATGTATAACTCGGCTCGGGAGAGTGTGGCTGTCTCCTCTCTGCTCTGACTGCAGAGCTGCTGCGGGAGGCGACTGTGAGTCTGCGCGCCTGTGAGTACTATGGGAGGGCTGAGGGGCTCACGGCAGCTCGTTAACTGCAGAACAATACGTGAGTCTCCAAACACCAGAAAAGTCCCTAATAACACCATTACAAGTCGTTAGATTAGTGGTTAGTCGCTTTTGACAAAAATAAGTAGCCGGAGGGTTTGGAAAGCCGCCGAATTTAACGACAAATTCGCCAAGTTGGCAACACTGGAGCGGCTGCTGCTGGCGACTGAGCAGGAGACGGGAAACACGCCCAATGACGGCGGCACACGCAATGACTGCACGAGTGTGTGTGTGTGCACGAGATTGAAGGCTGACAGACAGGTCGGCCAACCAGTTATTTTAGCCGGCCCGGCTAAAATAATTGGTCGTAGTTTTTACAGTATTACGGCTTCCACAGATGACATTTTTTTATGGATTTTTTTTCAAAGCACTTAGAATATGCATTGCTATCAGGATATTAAGAGCATTCCATGGAATATAACAACAAGTGTATCTCGAGCCGGTTTCTCAAACTTACCTACCCCTCCTTTAATGCTACATTTTCAAATGTTTACAATCCATTACTAAATTCATGGCAAACCAATTTTAACATCATGCAATAACACTAAGACAACATTAGTTACATTGAACTGATCTTTTGAATAAGTTGTACTTACAATTTAGTGAGAAACATGGGCTTGTGCTTCACTGAGGATCTTTGTCATTCTCGGTGACAGGGAGGCAACTGCAGTTATTACACTTTGCGTTTTGAAATATGTGTAACTCTGTTAATATAAAACCCACACTGCTCAAACGTTGTTACTTTGCCTACAATTAGTATATTTGAAGAGTTTGGTTCCAAAACGCTATAAATCCATTTTGATTAATTTGAGTAAAAATGTGTTTTCTTTACCAAGAAAAGTGGCAAGTGAAAACCACTATTTTCTGTTTCAAACTTTCACATAGCATATTGAGGTTATAATAACATTACAAATTAAAATCCAGAATTTGATTTTCAAAGATTTATTTAAAAAATCATTTTTTCCCCAAAATGCAATAAATCCATGACACGTTTTTTTCCCTCCAAAATGCAATCGATCCATTGTATTTTTCCTATTGAAACTGTGCAAAAATACATAACAGTAAGTAAGTTGATACATATGAAAACCTCTGAACTTGGTCAATACTAAACTTATATATGTGCCAAAAATACATCAATCATCGCTCCCAAAATGTATTTAACGGGTCACCTTGTTAATGCTACACATTCATTACAACAATAAAACATTACATCTGAGGAAAATGTCATCAAGAACAAGAACAACAATATCACATTAGACCACAGAAATTCCAAAATCACATTCATCTTTGCCATGTTACATTCATATTAGTGCTGTACATTGTACGATTGTCTTGTGCAAACTATAAATCCATTGCATAAATATAAATATCTGTGTAAAGAACTGTAAAGAAGATTGAAAACTGATTTGCACAAGTAATGTGCATACTATAAATCCATTTAATTAATATAACTATATTTCTGTGTAAAACATTCAACAACTTATCATTCATTAAGAGTGGAATGGCCACTCTCAAAAGGCTGGCACAATGGGCAGCTACACTTCATGACTGTCACAGTCAGCCTCATTCATCTGTGACTGAGAGAGTGCATCATCATAGAAGGCACGCACATTGTCACTCACACCAATTTCAGAGAGCAAGTTCAGGACATCCTTCTTTTTTGCTTCTTTCACTGTGCTTTCTTTGGGAAGCTGGCTTGGCTTGAAGTTTGCCCACTTCTTTCCTCTCTTCAGCACTGAGTGGTAGCAGTATTCACCGCTATACACAGCCTTGAATCCTAGTTTCTCCTTCCTGAATTCCAGCATTCTTGCTTCACTTAGCTTAAATGACTTCTGTGACTTTACAAAAGCCTGTGTTTCTGTCTTGAAATCATAAGCCTCCCAGTCTTGCCCATAGACGTGTACATTTCCATGACTGCGCAAAATCTGGTAGTATTCCTCTGGCATAAGAATGGTATCCTTCTTTCGAACCTGTTGCTCAATCCTCCCAAACACACGATCCACGGGCAGAAAACTGTGCCCCCTTATAGGAAACACATACTCAGCACTGATTCTTGGAAAGGCCTCCTTCATAAAGGAAAACAGCATGGACAGCAGGTTAATATTTTTGTTCTGACCAAAACAAGAATCGCTGAACAATCGCAGCCTCTGAGCGCGGCGAAGAGCACCACTCAACTGTTGACGTAAACAGTGGTCCAGAGCTGAAGCAGTCATATTGCTACCTTTTCTATTCTCATGCTCCATCCATGTGTACAGATGAACATCATCCACTGCTAGCTTACTTCCTGTCCCATGGTGAATAACGACACCAAAGAGATACATGTAGAGCTGTCTGGAATAGTATGCCTGACCTGGCGGTTTTAGGGAGTACCAAATTCTGCATCATGTCAAAGCAAAGGGTCACTGCATCATGATCTACCTGCCCCAGCAAATCATAAAACACCCGTGCTCGTCTCCTGTGTAGGATGTAGGACGCAGACTCACTGCGTTTCTCTTCTTCAGTCAAGCTGGGGTCCTTGACTCTCAGTTGAAACCTGGCACATGAAGAACAGGCATCTGTGGCAGGATGCCCGAATCCAAGGTTGAAGTGCTGTCGAAAAACAGTGTAATACAGGGAGTAGCTGACTACATCATGGTTTTATTGGTCGAATAGCTCGTGCATTCTCTTCACACTGAGGTCACAGGGTAGGTATTTCCGGCCAGGTGCTCCCCTTCTTCCATAATGGCTAGCCCTACATGTAAACGTTTTGATGTGATCCATCACGTGCTGCTTCTTGGCATCATTTTCTGCCACCTTGCGAGCACCACCCCTGAGTTCTGGTCTGGCTGTAGCGTTGAGTGCATAATACCTTGCCACTCGAGACACACGATCCTTGCCAATACCTGCAATGACAGAAAAATGACATGTTGTTAGTATGTATGTAGGTGTGTTTGTAGTATGTATGTATGTGTGTATGTATGTATTTATGTATGTATCTATATATTTATTTATCTATCTATCTACATTACATAATTAATTAATTCATCCATTGCTTCATTCATTGCTTAATTTATTCATTCACAGTATCCATTCACAATGACAGATGACATGGCCAAGAAGGGCATTTGTGATTAAGCAGTGCATCAGACAACTAAATAGCAGTTATTCATACATTTTAAATGCAAACCTGTAGCCTATGTATTGTGTGTGTAACTACCTACTTAGGCTACTGCCTACTTTCTACATTAATTCAACTTGCAGTTGGCGTATTTATCAAATAACAATGGCAGATGACCAGCCAACTAGGCTAGGACATTTGTGCCCAAGCAATACATCAGACAACTATAGGCTAAGTGATACTAATTCCTTAAGTAGGCTACATTTTAACATGTAAAATAAAAAATAGCAAGAAACTTAAACATTAAAGATTCAACAGAAAAGCTTAGCTGTGCCTCGTTCACTTTATGATATAACCTATGCTCCACATCAGGCTGCATTGAAAAGCCAGTGATGTGCTTGTTGTGAATTAAGCTGTCATTATCTAGCCTGTAGTCTAGCCTATCACATCAACATAGCGTCGTTTAATGATCAACACGTTTTAAGAGCAGGCAGTCCTGTATGAATAATATAATTCGTAAATCAAAATTAAACTCACCCAAAACGCTGCAAAAGGTGGCCTTGCAGACAGGAATTTTTGTGGGATGATCTTCGGTCAGCAAATGATATTCATTAGTGACCTCCCTATGCTTCTGCATATCGCTGTTGACAACCTTTGGACGTCTCCGCTGAACTTTTTTGACAGTGATCAGCTGCAAAAGGACTTGATCCTGCTCGATTTTAGTGGATCCAGAGTAAAAACACTGAACGTTTTTTAATAGATCCCCTCTGCGTGACAGAAGTTTGCTTTTGTATGAGAATGACAACAAGCAACAGCCGGCATTTTTCCTCCTCCCGAGTGCCTCATTTTCTTAATCTCCTCACGTACATGATTACATTTCGATGGCTTGCGTTTCTTCCCCACCGCAGAAACCACCACAGGTTCATCAATGCCGTCAAAATTATTCATGTTTTTATTGTTTGTTGAAGTAGATAATGAAGAAAGCCGGTACATTCAGGGCGCCGCCATTATTGTTTACACTGCGTGGAATGCTCTGTGATTGGTTGAGGTGCGTAGAATGGTGCGCTGTGATTGGTTGAGCGGATGTATCGCATTCTGTAGAGAAGGGAGACAGGCGTTTATCGCTGTTTGGAAAGAAAGTGAGAAAACAGGACAGAATAACACGGCGGATATCGCGTTTTGCGTAAAATTGAATATTGACTTTTCAATACGGACGACATACAATATATTTTTTCAAAAGTGGCGTTTATCGCGTTTTGGAACCAAACTCTTCATTTATTTATTTATGTTGGGGCGTGGGGAATGAAGAAAAAGAAAATATATGAGCATTTTATGAGCATGGGATTTTGACCCTTCATATAGGCATATGCATAATGCTTATATGTACTTTGCGGCCACACACCGTTGCCAAGCAACACTTATTGTTTAGGTCCTTTGATAAGCAGGCAGTCATATCATTAACTAGAACTAGCTAGACCTGAGAGGAAAAGAGAGCACCCCGTTTATTTTTTCCATTTTATTATCCAGAATTACTGTAAACTTTTGAATAAAGTAGTTAATCTACTATTAGTAGTTTGTTTAAATGCATTATGTATTTTTTTTTATTAACATAAAATAAATCTCACGTACCCCCTGCAATACTCCAACGTACCCCCATTTGAGAACCACTGCTGTAGATGTTGCACTAACATCTGTAGCATGGTCGAGCTGTAGATGTTGCACTAACATCTGTAGCATGGTCAGTAGCAGTAGCACTAGCAGTAGCTACTGACCATGCTACAGCAGTGAGCAGCAGAGGTGGGGCTATGGCTTCATCATTATCAGGAAATGATCGTATAGGGGGCGTACACACTGAGCCGTTTGGCCCCCCAGAGTGTTCCGTTTGCAGATCTATCCACCTTGGGACCCGTTATCGTTTGCGGGGTCCGTTACGCGATAGAAAAGAGATACAACCCGTTTCGTTCTCGTGTAAACACCGCCTAAGACTGCTGCAGCGCTCACATGAACAGAAACAGGAAGACGTGGCGGGGACACCAAGCCCCCAGGAAGTGCGCCGGACTCTGAGGAAAATATTCCTAGTGGCCAAACGGCGGTACTACAATTTCCGTATCAGTCTAATAGACACCTCACAACAAGGGTCTATTAGAGGGGGTAATATCACACCTATATGTTATCACACCTCCCATCAAAGGGTATCACACCTATATGTGATAACACACCGACATGTTATCACAACAAAGGGATCATTAACATAATCATTAGCATAAGTAGTAGTAGGTGTGACCTATGGCATGAATATCACTACTCATATGCATCATGTTTCTGCATATTAGGTTGTTTGCATACATTGAAAAGAGTATTTACATACATTATACATACATCAATATACGCGTAAAAAGTACTTCCATCCACATCTCTGGCTGTGTGTCCTTCACTGCGATTCTCCGTCTACAGCTGCTCTCTATCCTTGGCTTTAGTTGGCCCGATTGAGTCAGCCTTGCTAACAGCCCTTAATTGCAGCAACTAGTGTGTTATAGCGGCAGTGGGCCCATTACATTGTTAAGTGGCAATGCTACTTACCAGGAGACAATAGCAGCAGCATAGCCAGGTTAATCAGCAGGAAAAAATAGAGAAGAGATGCCAATAAATACAGCAAGTGCCAGGAGTCACCATTCAGACATTTCTAACAATTGTGTGCTATTTATCTGCCATAATTGTAATGTTTTTCTCAGTAAACATGGCTTACCATATTACCATGGTAATCCCCAATTACTGGCAGAAGCTGCACTTTGTGTGTGTGTCTCACACATAAACACAGGGAGGTGAGGTGTGCTGTTTTTTTCATG
>CALSBZ010009427.1:275481-286955 GCA_943591055.1 Gobionotothen gibberifrons
TTCGTGCTTAGTAACTGAACTGTAATTACTGCTGTTATCAACAGTAACGGAAATGGATTTTATGTGTGTAAAAAGACATCAATTGATTTCTAGATAATATTGTTGCATACGTAGCATTTCACTGTTGTACAAAGTTCTGAGGACTTTTTCTAAAATATTTAAATAATTTGACTCTCTTGAGATTTAAAGAGTTAGTCCAGTAGTTACATTTTTAGAGATGCATTTTGTTAAAAGTAGCTAAAGCTGTTACCTTAAAATTGTACTTAAGTGCAGTACTTGAATAAATGTACTAAGTTACTTCCCACGGTCAGCATTAAATATATGAAATCAATCATTCACTATACTATACTAATGTCTTTCTTTGTTTTAAGCTTCTGGTATTTTTCAACAAAATCTACATTTCCCTCCAATAAACCTGTGGCATGTCTCCAGCTTATATTTTTAAGATAGCCTGAGATGTATTTTCCTCATGTCCTCGTATTCTCTCCTTCATTCTGACCTCCTCCACCCTTTACCATCTGGATGCTCCTGGTTCTCATGGCCACGGGGGGTGCTGGGTGGCCCCTGAGGCAGCCTGCAGTTTGTTTGGGGCCGTGGCAGGTTCAGGGGCATAGGTGGAAGGAGGAAGCGTAGCCGCTCTCTCTTCAGGCGCTTCCTGGCCTTCTGATCCTTAGTGGAGCAAAGCCAGGCAGTGCCTCTCTCTCCTTCTCTTGCTTTGTGTCTCTCTACCTTTCTCCACCTCTAACTTTCTGCTAAATATACACTAACCTTTCAGGGGGAGGTGGGTCTGTTTATTTTACACGTTTCTTAGATGTTCCTGTTTAATGGTTTGAAGACTTTACAGAAAGAACGCTACAGATTGTCTTTGCTGTTTTCTGAGCTTTAAAGGTCTCCTATCATGCTATTTTTAGGCATATATTATGGGTCTCAGATATATAAAAAAATATAAAAATCATGTCTATGATGTATTTTGCCCAAAATACCAACAGATCATGCATTTCCCTCTATTTCAGCCCTGTTAGAGAATGGCTGATCTGGGTCCTTAGCTTGGAAAAAATAAAAAGGGGAGGGGGAGCTTGTGCCTGCTCAGAATTCTACCGGCAGATACAGCTAAATGCTGCCGTGATAAAACGCCATATTATGTTCCAAACCACATCAAGGATTATTTCTGAAACAGTAAGGAGCTCAAATGCTTTTTCTCTTGCAGGTTTACCACAAGGTGAGTTCCTTTTTTTATTTCCTGCTTCTTTACACATGACCATATTTCGTCCAAAACAGTCGGGCATTGTTTCTGATAAAAACGTTTCTGATAGTGCCGTGGGTCCACCATCCGATATGACGTCATATCGGACGCAAATCTGGATCAGCTCCGTTGTTCCCCCGTTTTCAGAGATTTGGGTACGGAGGAAAAGAGAGAGGGTTTTGTATTCTGACACACCGGGGAAACATATTTATGTATAAAAGACATTAAAAAGTGCATTTTGCATGATAGGTCCCCTTTAACCTCTTAAACACAGGGGCCTATTTTTCAGGCCTCAGGCTCGAAAATGACATGCTCAGAATGAATGAGTATATCTTCACAACTAAAAGGTGTATATGAATAATCTTTTTTATCAAAGCAATGATACACCTGTGAGTTGGCTGTAGAAGTGTCAGAATACATTTAGATGTTGCTGTGTCAGAGTCAATTCAGATTGAACATAGTAAAACAATTTAAATTCTAATCTCCGCCTAAAAAAAAACCACTATTTATAGTGAAAACCACCCAGTAGCGTAACAAGGTTGTGATTGGCCCCGGTGCAAATATTGTTTTGGGCTCCCCCCCACGAACATACACTCTCTCTTGTCCTTTATCTTTTGAGCGCCGCTCTTGTGCTTTGGTTTGCTGTACATTATAAATGCAAGCTATTACATTTTTTATAATGCTGCCAAACTTGCTGCTGCTAGCTACAGTACAGTACAGGTTGATTAAACGGTTCGCTCGTCACGCAAGGTATTACATTTGTTAGATGTGTTCGTTGTTCTCGCGTCCAGGAGAGAAGCTTAAATAAGGAGACTAATGGAGTCTCTCAAGAGGTTCAAATGGGTACTTTAATTAAGTAGCGTGGTAATGGAACAAACAGAAGGTAGTGGGACAAAACAGCTGTGAGTCCCGTCGGTGCAGGGGTGAAGAGAGGACGAACATCGCTCGCCCGCTCTCTATATCTCCTCCGTTGGGACCTCCCTCCGCTATCTTCTATGTCCGATATCGCGTAAAACAGAGGATTTAGACGTAGTGTCTTCATTGTATTACTCCACACACCTTTTCTCCTCTTACTCTCTTTTATGACTTTTTATTTAATGCATTTTAACAGCTGTAATCGTAGTTAACATAAAAACGGAAGTTAAGCTCACTGTTGATATCCGGAGACTTCTTCTGGTAAAATGCGGCGCACTATTATGCGCTTATGCGGCGCAATTAGTGTAAGCGTGCCACAGTTTATCCGCCGTTTACTCCACTAGCACCCCCCCCCCTCGCGCTCGCGACACAGATTGGGCAGGGGCGGCCCTGTAGGTAGATCTTTTGGGCTTGGTCATTTTAAAAGTAGCTCCCAAGCTGAAAAACAGTGGGCACCCCTGGTATAGGGCGTACACACGGAGCCGTTGGACCCCCCAGAGCGTTGCGTATGCTGTTCTATCCACCTTGGGACCCGTTATCGTTACCGTAGTCGTTTAGTGCCATATTCTGTCGTCCTAGTGTGGCCGAATGGTCTATATCAGTGGTTCCCAAAGTGTGGGGCGCGCCCCAGCTGGGGGGCACAGAGGAGGTGCGAGAGACCAGGAGGAAAAATGGTTATTAAAAAAAAAATGTATTGATTCGAAAATAATATGATACAGTATTATTATGTCTGGGTCTCTGTGTTTCATTAAATCTTGGCTCTGTGTGTGTGTGGAACGAGCCATTTTGTGTGTGAGCGAGAGAGAGAGAGTGCACCGGTACCGGAGATCGTAGTTGTTAGCTTCTGGTGCTAGCGAGCTACGCTAACGGATATATAGAGTTTTTTCAACAACAAAGTGGAGGAGAGTCCTCTCCTGTCAGACTGAGAGACTCAGTGAACTAAATGACTCTTGAGTGTTTAGATAGTTAACTTTAGTCTAAGTTATCTCAGTGGGTCTCAAACGTTTTGGTCACCATTAATGTAAACAATTATTTCCGAGGCACACGTTTATATGATCATTATAGTTATACAAAAATAAGAGAATGAATGAAAAACAGGTATGAAATACTATATGACAGTACAAAAAGAATAAAGTTTAAAAGGGTGATTTGTAAAATATCCATAAAGAAAAAGTAAATCTGTTTACAGTTCTGTTTCATATAGGTGCTGAGAGATGTATCCATAGATCTCTTCATTTTGCTCTCAAAGTGCACCAGATTGATGCTTTTAACTTCAATATTTAAAAATAAATCTTCCCGGGGGAGCTTGCCCCCGGACCCCCCTATGTGACGTCCACACACCACCTATAAAAATAGCACTTTACCCCTGCTTACACCTATATGCCTCCAGCCTTCATGGTAACTGTCACACTGTGTATTTGCGTGGGGAGTGTTGCAGTAGAACATTCCTCTGTAGCGCCCGGGACATTAATGGGAAACCCTAAATGTTTGAGCACCCTCTATGAAACGTCAAGCTACCCCGCAGCACCCCAAAATAAATATCTGTCGCGGCCACTGAGCCTGACTATTTGTGTTGGGGGGGCCCGACTTATTTTTTCTCTCCAAAGGGGGGGCCCTGACAGAAAAGGTTTGGGAACCCCTGGTCTATATGACACAAAACGGTAACGGAAACGACCGTTATCGTCCTCGTGTGGCCGGGGCCTAAGTTTAAATAAAGAATATGAGGTTCAACTTAATATTATTGCTTTCAACTAACCTGATACAGTTTTGTGAGATTTCTCGAGGGGTGGAGGTATGCCCATTATTTAAAATGTGTAAGAAGAAAGGACAGGAATGTGACGGTAAGGTGCACTGCTGCAAACACAACATAAAACCTCTCCAAGCACCTGCAAAGGCAACATGCTAACACGAAGCTAGTAGCTAAAGACCCCCGAACCCAGAGTGATGATGTTGAATGTGTGCCGACTCCGAACAAGCAGCAAAAACTAGAATTTTCACCGTTATTAACTTGTGTTATGTCTTCCTTATTGCAATAGTATTTATTGTGATATGTGTGCACATGTAGGCCTAAGTTTTAAGTTTTGGCTATAGGCTGTTGCTGAGTAACGCAAAAGTAATGTAAAGAGTAATGTAAAGAGTTACTTTATGTAGAGAGTAAAGAAGTCAAGTAATATATTACTTCTTTTTTTTTTAAGTAATGAGTAATATGTCATATATTACTATTTTTGAGTAACGACCCCATCACTGGTCTTAAACCACAGTTGCTACATTTTAAGTGATTCTTAAAATTTTTTTTACTGTCTCAGCTACGGGACCCCAGCACATAGAAACTGCCAGAGGCAAATGTTGGGCAATTTGCACAATTAGCATGACTTACCATTATGAACTATGTAAACTATAGCTAAAACATGGCTTGGCTGATTTGGAAAAATTTTGAATGGTTTTGGGGGTTATTAAGGATGCTGAATCCATTTCTGACATGTTCAGAATAAAAAATGGTAGTTTTAACTAAACTAAATATTTATATATCTGTGGGCTGATTTTGATCAAATGTGGGTGCATCTTGTAGATTTCGTGGAATCTGGATGATAAGAATTGGACGGATTGCTTATTTTTTTGAAGAAAAATTGTCTACAATAGAGATTATCATTTGCATCTTGTGTTTTTTATATCCAATGGTTGCAAAACTACTCATGGTCAAAGTCAGCCCACTGAGAGTACAGATATGCCTGCTTTCTCCCATTTTTGATGGATTCAGCATCCTCAATCACTTCCAAAATCACTCCAAAATTGTCCAAATCAGCCAAGCCATTTTTTAACTATTGTCCAAATAGACTATAATGCCATTAATGCTAATTAACTTCTGCTAATTGTTCAAATTATCCAACATATGCAAGTTAGCATCTGGCATTTTCTATGTGCTGGGGACCCTACTATACATTTCTAACATAAAATTTGAGGTATAAAATCGCTCCACAATGGGCTGAGTAGTGCTTAGGATTTGGAATAACATGTTTATTTTTGATGTTGTGCCTCTTTAAGTAACCTGGTGAGAGCTGTTGTGTTTATACGATTACGTCGTTTTGGCCTCTGTCATCCTCTATAAGTGTGTGTAAATGTGCAGATCTGACATCACCTCTGAGCTCAGGATTCAACTCTCAGGCTGCGGCCCCACGAGGACGAAACGGGTTGTACCCGCATAGTTTCTCTTGCGTGTAGCCCTTTAATTTACACAAGGCCGTAACAAAACCATAGAAACTGACCCCGCAAACGATAACGGGTCCCAAGGTGGATAGATCTGCAAACGGAGCGCTCTGGGGGGTCAAACGGCTCTGTGTAATCGCCTCTATACGATCATTTTCTGATAATGATGAAATAGCCCTGCCTCCCTCTCCCCACGTCTCCTGCTGCTGCTGGGCTGTCAGAAGAGGGGGAGGAAAAGAGAGGCACCGTTTATTATTATTATATTATTATACAGAGAACATAGTCGTTATCAATTTGTTTTAAAGCTCAATAAATAACAAAGAAGACCTCTGACCGGCACTTTTCTAATTTTGTACGGAAGATTTAAACTGTAACGGACATGTTGACCGGCGAAAACAAATGTTAACGGAAACTCTGCCGCACGGTTCCCTCGTCCCTTAGAAGAGGCGGAGAGGTGGGTGTTTTTCATCTGCTGGTGGACTACCGGAGAGCAGGAGAACATGCCGTCCACCGCGGAGAATAAACAGAAGGGCAACCATGGCAACCATGCTCCGGGGTCTTCTTCGCTGCTTTTAGTCTATTTTGTGGCGGCAGCAGCGCCACTTACAGGCCTGGCATATGTAGGCCTACTACATACTTTTCCAGCGGTTGGAGCTAAATGGAGCTGCCTCGCGTGAACAGACACTTTCCGGTGTCTATTGCGTGTGGACGGAAGCCTTTTTTGCGATTGCGATTGGGTTTGTGTATGCGTTTTACCGTATGCATCCTCGTGGGGCCGGCCCCTCAACCTGCGCCATCTCCTACCCTCAGTGCTGTTTACACAACGCCTGTCAGAGAGGATTACAGCAGAGAGAGCATGAAGCAGGGCTGACACAACCTCTCTGTGAATGTGATATGATCCCCCCACACACACACACACACACACACACACACACACACACACACACACACACACACACACACACACACACACACACACACACACACACACACACACACACACACACACACACACACACACACACACACAAAGCATGTCCTGCCCTGTGTCTCTGATTTTCCTCCCAGCGGTGTTGGGGTTAAATCATGTGTGATGTCCCTCCCCCCCAATGGCTCTCACCTACGGCCCAATCACTCACACACCACTGGCCGCTTGTTGAAATATAAACAGTTAATTCTCTTAAGTATGATTCAGGTTCATTTAATCTGCCTGGAATCTGACACACATGATTTGAAAGCGAGTGGGGAGAAGCAAAGCTGTCATTTCGTGTGTGAGTCACTACTTACATCAATACTAATGAGTACGTCAGAAAACATGTTAAAACGTGTGTAATGTTGTTACACATCAGTATATTGGGTAGTACATCACTCCATAGACACTATGCATTACATTAATGCGCACTATGCTAACAATGTCTTGTTCATTGTAGTACTGTTCTGCACAACCCTCAGAGTATTCAGCACATTTATATAAAAAGCTGCCTCTCTTAATATCTGCACAGCTTCCCACTTTTCATACCAACACTGCACATATTCACTTTTCTTTTATTATACAGAGTATGTTGTCATATTTTTTGGAAGTAGGCCTAGTTTTTGGGTATATTTTAATTTCATTATAATATTTCTCTGCATTTGAATGTAATAGTAGTTTTTTTTTTATAGTTTTATATAATTGTTTTGTCTTTTGGTATTTATTCATTCAGTTGATCTTTTTGGACTGTGTTCATGTATGCACCATATACACCAATTCCTCGTATGTGTAAACCTAGTTCCTTCGATTAAGGCTAAATAATATGAATGATATAGTGCAGGGGTATTCAACTCAAATTCAACGAGGTCCAGTTAGAGAAAATGTCCCCATGCAAAGGTCCGGAACTTCAAAATGTCTAAGTTGCTTTATGAATTAGTGTGATATATATTGAAGTAGCCTGTAGCTTTATCAACGTCTGCATGTAATCAACAACTGACTGCCAATCAAATAAAGAAAGTACAATTCAAAAACAACAATATTTATTGTCTATTAACATTGAACTATACAGATATACAGTAAATACTGTGGACATGTGTAATGTTCCTCTCGGGCTGCATTTAAAAATAATAATAGCTTTTGAAAATATGTGCATCTTAAAAGTGCTTAATTTTAGATAAATAAAATAAAGTGTAGCAGCAGCTTGAGTTTCCCTTTTTCTTTGTTAACCGTTTCACATCATGACTTAACTGTTTCAGACGATTATAGAACAATATCAATCTTTACACATCATAACAATTAAACAGTTTTAAATGTTCTCTTTCTTTCCCTCTTATATTGCAGTCCCTCACTCACTTTGTTGTTTAACTCAGTGCGAGAATTGAGCTTGAGCTTGTCCTGCCAGGAGTTTAAATGAGGTGCTCATTGGTTAGCCTCGGTTAGCCTGCCCTGGAACGATGTTTAGTTTTAATTTTGATCCTGGTCGACTGATCATATTGGGTTCTGAGACTGCTTATTTTTTGTGACCTCAGTTCTGACTTGAGAGGGAATGTTTGGTCAAACACTTTGTGTTTTGTCTCATAGTGGCGTTTTGGCACTTTTAATGAGCGCCACGGTCTCTGAATGAGACATACTGGTTCTGTGCTCCCAGTGGGCAGGATGAACATGAATGAGTCCACTCAGGGTTAAAAGCTCTGTTCTCACTGTCTGTTCTAACACGCCTGTTCACTCTCCTCTCCACTTCTCTCCCTGTATCGCTAATTATTCTCTTCACTCACTTTCCTCTCTGCTTCTATCTGCCGTGCTCTCGTCTCTTCTTCTGTGTTTCTCTCCCTGTATCGCTCACTCGTCTCTTTCGCCCCCTGTCGGCGGCGGTTAAAATAGAATCGCCCCGTCAAAATTGAAATCCCCTATTAATGTATTGATTATAGGTCCGGGTCCGTATAGGTCGGCGTCTGGGTCCGGATCCGGACCGCGGTCCGCCTGTTGCCGACCCCTGATATAGTAGGAGATCGGAGCTGCTGGCATACACTTAGCTCTTTCCAGATACATTTGTATAGAAATGAAGGTCTTGGTATAAACTGAGAAAGAACATTCAGTATACCATTTGTAATTGAATGATGTGCATTGTACTCCTAACACTGACCATTTGCAAGTTAAAGTATATTTATACAGAAGAACTCTAGAGAGTTGTTCTCTTGGATGTCACTGTAAAGCTGTGACTGGAACTACTTACTGCACACCTCTAACACTTTGTTTCATTTTGGTGACCTCACATAACTCCCAGCAGAGGTCTTAGGATGTGGAACAGCTACAAGCGGCGTGTAGAAGCAGAGGGAAGCAACACCACACACACCTCTGTGTGTAATGCAGCACAGTTCAACAGCTATGTACTGCCTCCACCAACACCTACCACAGTTCCTCCTTAAAGGAAGAGAGATTTCATAACATTCATAACAAATACTGCCGCAAGGAAATACAAGTTATATCAAAATAAGTTAACCACTATAATGAGACATGCCAAAAAGATTATTATAACAAAACGTTAATTAATATGAATATGAATGAGGTGATAAATCCATTTATAGCCATTTTGTAAACGTTGGACCTAATCATTCTAATTCTATAAAAAAACACAAAAATGGCCAAACAAAGTGTGACTGACTGGTATGAAGAAAGCAAGGTGTTGCACTTACTCCTTGGGGAAGTGAGTGAAAGTGAAATTAAATCCACAGTTCTAAAATAAAAAAACAAGACATCCAATGACAGTAATGTGATGTGAAAAAAAACTGCCCCCCCAAGAGCTGGATGTCCCACGAAAGGACCACTATAAGTGCTGCATTTCATAAAGTGCTGCTGATACATTATAAAGCAGTGAGAGTTTAACAGAGAGTGGAAGTGAGTAGCATTTAGCTTGAATGCTCCTGAGCTGTTGATGCTGTCAGAGCTCTGACTCCTCCTCGGCGACAGGACAAATCGGTGTCGGTTTGATTCCCAGTGCTTGGCGGAGGACTTGGCTTGAGTCTGAGCCGACCTGGCGTGTGCCTATGGTGTCGCCATGCCAACTAAAAACGGAATCAGGAACTCACAAAGAAATTATTCTTACAGTAAGAACTGGGTCATCTCACGTCTTTTTTCTGTTTTATGATGAATGGTGTTTAAAACATCTCATGAATCATGAATGAATATGCATTAACTGACTCCAAATACATCTTTAATTAACCGTCTTCCTCTTCAAGTTCAATTACTGTTTCTGCCTTCTTCTATCATGCTGTGTGCCGACAGATTGTAAAAGGTTAATAATACATTTAGCAATTTCTTTTGTGCATTTCTATATTACAAGTGGGCTTTAAAGATTTAGTCTGATATTTTAATTTGCTCATGTCCGCCAAGTAACACTGAGTAAGTTCAAATTGAATAGAGATATGGTCTGCTGTACAAAATACTTTAAAGGATGAGTCTATAATTTCCATTCCATTACAAATACCAGTCATTAAGTCGTACGACTTTACTGGGTGGCCATGCTGAGGCCAGTTATTTTACGGGAGTGGCACATTTAATACTGACAGTGTTCAACATTTTAACGTTTTCTAGTTTTGTATAAAGTCATAGCGCTCAAAAGAAACATGAAATAAAAAATGTTCAGTAGTTATAATATGAATAAATGACATTATGAAAAACAAAATGCATTCCAGCTAATTTCAGCTAGTTACAGCACAACGCAACCTAAAATTGTATTTTCATCACAAACCCCTCTTTTGGAGGGGGTCCACAGGGGAACCAAATCAGAATCAGAATTCCTTTATTAGTCCCACAGCGAGGGCATATACGGTATTACTGAAAAAGTGGCTGAGCAGGTAAAAAAGTGCATGCAATGATAGTAAGCTAACATCTTAAATATCGAGAAGAAAAGCACACAGAAGGAAGAAGAAATGTCATGGATAGAGGGGCACCGGCCCCCATGGAGGGGTACTGAAAGGCTCCGTCCACTGCGCTCATCAGGAGCTCCTCTCCACATCCCAGAATCTAGATCTGCAGCAAACTCTGTTCATCTCTCCTCACCATCTCTACCACCTCATGATGGGTTCTCATCTACACTCTCTCCACAATTCTAACTTTGTGCATTAATTACGTTTTTTTTTGGTAGATGATTGCATGGCAGGTATTTTCCTCATTCATGAATCAACATTTGTCAAATGCTGATTCATGTCCATTCATCACAACCTGCTCAAATGACTTTTGTCATTTTCAAGCATCTTGTAGCAATAATATAATATAATATAATAATCATGTCACTTCTATTCCCATCTCATTTAAGGTTGAGGGAAGTCACCATGCTGTCGGACTTCCTGAACCCTTGGTGTTCAGGTCTAATCCCCATCCTCAACAAACAATGGAATTATACTACCATCTCAGGTGTCTCAGCTAAATAAGTATTACTTTTATTTATGAAAACAAATTGCCATTTAAAAAAAAAGTAAAAGCAGAGTATGAGATGGTTGCCATTTCCCAAATCAATATCATAGACTCAACAGCTTTTATGAATGGATCATGTGCACTGAAAAAGCTGAAACGTTGACTCTAATTAAATATATAATGTCGACAGATTTCACATAACTGTATTCATTATTAGCTTATTGAAAGCAATAGTATTAAGTTGAACTTAATACTTTTGTATTTAAACTTGATACAAAACAGTAATGTGGAATCTGTTGACATTTAATTAAAGTCAGCGGTTTTTTATTTTTTCAGTGTTGTACTGAAAACATCACGCTGACTAAAAGGCCTTGACTTTTAAATGTGCTATTCATGCACACTTTTGCACGGCACCTTTCAGGACCTTGAGGAGCTTCTCAAAGACAATACAAAATTATTCGGCTTTAATTGTGTCTGACGTTTAACTGTCAGTGACATTAAAAAGATCCAGTTAGAATAATATGCTATTATAATTGTTTAATTATTCTCGTCTTAATACTATAGTCATGTTCCTTTTAAGTACTGCTTTGAACAACAAACATTTGACAATTACTATGAATACATACTGTATGTCATATTCTCTCTTTGCTGAAGGAAATACGAGCTGTTCTGGTCATAGTGAGTGTGTGTGTGTGTGTGTGTGTGTGTGTGTGTGTGTGTGTGTGTGTG
>CALSBZ010009427.1:307249-323223 GCA_943591055.1 Gobionotothen gibberifrons
TAGGGTAAGATGAGCCAATTCTACTTATGTTGTCCTCTAGGCAAGGACAAATTAGATAGAAGTCAAATGACAACAACAACAACCTTTACTTCAGGATGTCTTCTGTCAATCAAATGAAAATAATACATCTATCAAAAAGGGCCATGAAAATATGTATTCTAAAAAAAAGGTGGTCTTCTGGCTGAACTTGCCCCAGCTCAGGGGTAAGTTGATCCGAGTCAAGGGGTAAATTGAGCCATCTGGGGGTAAGTTTAACCATTTACTTTTTTCAAGTTTAAACCTGAGTTGTGTGGTACATGAATGTTTTTTCTGTATGTAATTCAGAGCCAGTTCAAAGTATTTATTTGGAGTAAGGCCATGGAACTGCTGAGCAGTTTTTTGATCTGGTCTGAAGCCCCTTATCTCTCCTGTGTGAAGACCCTCATTCCTCTGCTGTTCCTCTGTACCTCCTGTTTTCACTTCCTGTCCTCCTTCCTGTTTATGTCTCTACGCAGGGTTGACCTGTCAATATTTCTGTCTTTTGCCACTGTTCTGATGGATTCTCCAGCCTCTCCATCAGTGGCTCTCTCCATCTCCTCAGTCTTCCTCTTGGACTTTTTGGCATAATGGCTTTTCAAACATAAAAAAAGATCAGTTGTGCGAAACTCAATACATTAATTGTTTGAGTTTGTCCTGCCACAAAATGTATATACAAATATTAGAAAAAGCTCCAATTCGTGTTATGTACTATCGGATTTTAAAACAAAACATACAAGACCATTTAACATGGCGTTTTCCTGTCAGCACCCTATTCTCATTTATTTGTTCTTCTTAATTTGAAGGTGATGTGATTTCTTTAATTTAGTTGTTGAACATGTTGTCTTCCTTATTTATTATTCAATTTAGCCACCATGATCTGACTGTTAATATTAATTTAAATATTGAATTAGTTACTTTAGAGCAGGGGTCTCCAACCTTTTTTAGGGTGAGAGCTACTTTAAAAAAATAAAACAAGTCGTGAGCTACTTTTACTCCTCTTTTTTTTGCAGTGTATATATTTAGCACATGTTAACATTATTATATGCTTATCTTTAACCTTTGTGTGCTGTTTGGGTCTGTGGGACCCGTTTGCAGTGTTTACTAAAAGAAAATGTATGCAATTTAATTATTTTAACCTGCTTTATTTGGGGGTGGGCCTCACCTCCTCTAGGGGGGTCCGGGGGCATGCACCCCCGGGAAGATTTTTTTTTAAATGTCGAAGTTAAATCCATCAATCTGGTGCACTTTGAGCACAAAATGAATTTATGGATACAGCTCTTTCTATTTATGCATATTTTACTAATCACTCCCCTTTTAAATACAATATAGTACACATTGGACTGATTTCTTACTTTATTTGTTACAACTATATTAAATAGATAAAGGTGTGCTCTGTCTCTCTCTCTGTCTCTGTCTCGCTCGCTCACAGAGACTGTGTGCTCCTCCGTGGCGATGACGGCTTGCGGTAAAAAAATAAAAAAAACATATTTGTAAAGTGGGGGGACACAAACAGGATTTCGAAAAGTGGGGGGGACTGTCCCCATGGAAATTACGCTATGCGTGTGTGTGCGTCAAGTGCAATAAATATGCAAGTTGCAACACACACACAGTAAAACTCTGCCCCTCATGTGTTGTACAGTATAGGCTGGCATGACTAGGCTGTGTGTTCAATGGGGCTGTTGTGTAGATTCTGCCAGAAGGAAAGGTTAAACTCCTTATGAAGCGGTGAGGTGCCGCTCCACATTGCTTTTCTTCCAGACTGCAACGCTGGTCCCGCAAATCAAGCAAGAACGTGATTGGTCGATATTCATTGTGGGGGTGGGGGGAGGAGCCGGGTGTTAGATAAGTAGTAAGTAGTAGTGAGTTGTAGTAAGTAGTTGTAGTAAGTAGATAGAGTTCGCTATGATTGAGGTTTCGTTTATGCATAGGGTAGATTCTTTTAATTACATTTCCTTTTTTGTTTTGTGTATTTTTTACATTTTGGATTTGCTTGGCGAGCTACTTATTGAGGGCTTGCGAGCTACCGGTAGCTCGCGATCGACGTGTTGGAGACCCCTGCTTTAGAGTTTATACTTTTTGTTGAGTTGTTTTCACATGAGGCATTTTAGTATCGTCCTCATCATTATGCTAGTTAATTGGTAATGGCTCCCACTCTTATCGGTTGATGTGGAAGGAGGATTAGCATTAGCCTCCTCAGTGATGGTACAGTTTTCATTACACTCAACACTGAGATCCAGATTCACTTCAAATGTGATATGTGTAACAGAGTGAAAGATGCTTCTGTCTTTGCTTTCATAAAGTTACTGCCACTATTTTTGGGAAGTGGAACGGAAACCACTTTGGAAAAAAGATAAGAGAGATAAACTTAGCCTGCAGATGTATTATGGGAATGAATTACAGTAACTCAGTAAACTCTTTGACATTATTTGATAGAACAGCTTGTCTGTGAAGCCCAGACTGTACCCAAAGAGACTCGACGGCTGTTTTATTTTCAGTCAGCGCTGATGTCTGGTCTGACTGAAACAAGCCTTGTGTCTGTCACACACTCATCACTGTGTCTCACTGAACGACTCTGTCTGTGTCTGCCTGTTACACCCTTTGAGCTGGAGTTAAGACAACACTGGTTAGATAATCGTGATATTAGCTTGGACTTCAAAATAAATGACTCTAAATATTTCATGTGTGCAATATTTAGATTTTTTTATTTTGAAGTCCAAGCTCACGTCTCGTTATGCTGTTCTCGCGTGAGTTAGAGAGCGAGAGAGAGAGACAAGAAACTGAGAGTAAGATGCACGGATACTTTTACAGCTCCGTTAGTTTAAGTTTATTCTTATAAAGTTGTAAGGACTGAAGAATACTTCCCTCTGTTTTCAGAGCATGCATACGAGGTATGTTGTTGTGTTTGTATTTATTTTACGTTTATTACTTTGCTAAAGTCATCTCACATGCTGTGCATGTTATTGTGTGTCTAACATAATACTATGCTTGTCATTTATACTGTTTGTTTATGTGTAGTTTTCACGGTGGATTCGAAGAGGAATAAACCCGTTATGAGAAAGCCACTTGTGTCTGCCTGTGCTTCGAGGGAATTACAGTGAAAACTCGACTGTCCATCGATGCGAGTGTGTCTTAATTGACGATGCAGCAACTTCAAAGGATCACGGACTAAGCATGAGGCTGTCATCAAAGGACCGACCGAGGAGCCGAAACTACGCATGCACACACAGAAGTGGACGGCGCACGCAGTTTTAAAAGAGCAACGCTTCAAGACAAAGCCATACAGAACTTGGACACTAAGAAATTAAGAGTGATCTGAGAACAGGGTTTCTGTAAATGTTTGCTAAACTGTTATTACTGTGAGTGCCAACTATAGTAGTGTGTGTGGTTAGCGTTTTGACTCATTTGCTCATGCCATTTTATTAAGGCTTGTTGTCCAAGCATAATTAAGGCGTAAAGTTAAAGGTAAAATACTTGTTCTTATTTCCAATTTCTAATTCAAAGTGTGTTTTTTGGGAATAATAAGTGAAAGTCATTTCATTGAAGTTCGGAAGTGTTAATATATATTGAGTATATTTTTTAAAGGTTTAAAGTTAAATTAAGCAGTTTTTTGCACATTTTCTATTTTAAGTGCATTTCTACCTCTATTGAAACAGGTTTAAGTCTTATAGGGTACATCTAAGTCACAATGACTTTTGAGTAAGTGTTAAAAGTTCATTAAAAAGTTTAACTGCATTTTGCTGTTTATAAAAGTGAGTCACTTTAAAGTAGTGATTACTAATGTCTAAGTCTAGTAAGCCTACAATTCAGGTTAGGGAAAGTGCAGAGTCCCAAGAGGAAGCTGTGGATAACACTGAAGCACAGCAGCTAAGAAGAAGTCAAATAACTAAAACTCCTACAGAGAAGGGTAGAGAAATGCAAGAAGAAAAAATGAAAGCTCTCTACAATTATGAGAAATGGAGAACACAAGTGAAAACAGCTAAGCGGCCCTTATCTCAAACAACAGTATCTGAAGATTTGCTTAATGACATAATTTGTGATCTCACAAGTTTGTCGGAAGATGTCCAACATGTTTATGATGATCTGCGTAAAATCTCAACTCCAGACCAGGACACGCGTCGAAGAGTGGATCTGTGTGTACAGATTTCTAAGTTTGTCAAGAAAGATTGGCCTGAAGCAGGTTCTCTCTTTGACTCAAGCACCTACACTTCTGGTTCTTCTTCAAAAAGCAACTCCAAGCAATCAAACCAGTCTTCTGTGAAACGACAAGAAGCTGCTGCTGAGGTTGCTGCAAGCCAAGCTGTTCTGAAAGTGTTACAAGAACAAGAAAGAGAACATTTGGAAATTCAGCGCCTGGAGGCGGAAGCTAAAAGGAAGATAGCTGATCAAGAGACTGTAGCCATGAAGCGTCGTTTAGAACAGTGCTTCTCAAAGTGTGGTCCGCGGACCACTGGTGGTCCGTGATCGCCTCCTAGTGGTCCGTGAGTATATTGGTAACATTTCACATTTGAAATAAATAAATACATTTAAGTTTTCCGCACACTCGCGGGAACATCTCCGCAATGGAGCGAGCGTACGTTTCAATTATTTGTATTGCATGATATAGCCCAGCGCAACACCTTCATCACACATGTTGCCACTTGTTTGTACCATTTTCAGGTGATTTGTAATCTGTTCTAGAAATACGATGTGATTTTGGATATTTGTGGAGTTGGGTGGTCCGCGAGTGTTCTTTTATTGGTTAAGTGGTCCTTGGTATGAAAAAGTTTGAGAAACACTGGTTTAGAAAGAGAAGCAGAAGAGGTAAGGCGTCGTTTAGAAAGAGAGGAAGCTAACATTAAAGCTCGTCTAGAAGAAGAGCATGTAGATCTACAACAGACTCTGGATGACAAACGGAGAAAAATACAGCATTTGGAAGCAGTAAAAGGTTTCAATGCAGCACGAGCAAGAATGCAAGTGTATGACCAAGAAGAGTCCATTAAAGAAGAATGGGAAGACTTGCTAGAGAGGGATCTGGTAAGTAGCCCAGTGCCTGCTCCCACAAGTCCTCAACGACAGGTTGTCACTACTTCCTCAAGTGAAAGTACAGCAGCTTGTTAAGATGCTAGCTGGTGCCTTAACTGCCAACAGAATTCCAGTTCCTGAACCTTCAGTATTCAGTGGGGATGCATTGAAATACAATGACTGGAAACTCTCCTTTGAAACACTGATTGATCAGAAGAACATCCAAGACAAAGAAAAAATATACTACTTAAGGAGATATGTTAGTGGACAAGCTAAGATTCAAGATGTTTATTGTCATATGCACAGTAAACAGACAGTTACACCGTACAATGAAAGCACTTGATGGTTATTTCCTGCTCAGAACCAAATCTGCCTATGTTGCAGGGAGATTTTGGAGGAGAGATATGGGAATCTATTTACAATTGCAAAAGCCTATAGAGACAAGCTTCAATCATGGCCCAAAATAGGATCTAAGGACAGCTTTGAGCTCAGAGATTTTGCAGACTTTCTCTGTAGTTGCGAGGCTGCCATGGTCCACATCAACGCATTAGAAATCATGAATGACTGTAATGAAAACACGCAAATACTTTCAAAGTTTCCAGATTGGCTAACTACAAGCTATAATCGGAAGGTTATTGAAGTCCAAGAAAACAGTAACCAATTTCCCTCCTTAAGCCAATTTGTAAAGTTTCTGAAAAGAGAAGCAAAGATTGCCTGTAACCCTGTCACATCATTGCAATCACTGAAGCAAGGTGAAGCTGAAAAACCTAAATCTCAAAGACAACAAAGCTTTGCAGCAAAGACACTGACCACAAATTCAGACGAAAAGACTGTCTTAACATGTATTCTCTGTAAGAGGAATTGGCATTCTTTGCACAATTGCAGGAAGTTCATGGAGCGAGCTGTTCCAGACAGAATCAAGTACATTCAAGCTCAGAAGATATGCTTTGGATTTCTCAAGACTGGCCATCAGTCAAAGAGCTGCCACATTAGGAGTGTATGTGAAGTGTGCAAGAAGCAACATCCTACCTGTCTGCATGAAGAGCATGCAAAGGAAGAACAAAGACCACCACAAGCCAAACAACACTTCAGTTCACAAAAGTAAAATACAAATCAAGAAAGATACAAAGAAAGACCTCAACCAACACAACAAGAAGAAAGAACCACAGTGGCTACTTCCAACAGAGTAGGGCTGAACGATATACCGTGTCATGGCGATAACCGCGATATGCGCAAGCGCGGTATTCACACCGCAGGGACGTGCGTTTCTTTTTTTTCTTTTTTTTCTCACAAGCTTTACTTCCAAGAGAAGTTGGGTCCGGCAAAGAAAATCAACCTTACACACAGCGTACAGACCTTGGATGGAGTATTGTTGATGGAATGACGGTGAACGAACTGCGAGCTAATGGATGGTGGATCCTGGGATGCAGCAGTGCAGTCTCGGCGCACATCTTTAAATGTGTCAAGTGCATAAAGTACAGAAGACGTCCTGAAGAGCAAAGAATGGGTGACTTACCTCAGGACAGAACGGAAACCAGTCAGCCCTTTACCTACACTGGCATAGACTGCTTTGGTCCGGTCTATGTTAAGGGCGGAAGGAAGGATCCAAACAAATATGGTCTCTTACTTACCTGTTTATGTTCAAGAGCCATACATATAGAGATGATCGATGACATGACTACTGATGCATTTATCAATGCTTTAAGACAGGGGTGCCCAACCAGTCGATCGCGATCGACCGGTCGATCGCCGGGAGATTCCCAGTCGATCGCGAGATGTGTCTAAAAATAGAACAACAATATTCTGTTTTCTCGTTAATGTCCTATAACATAATCTTCCTGTGCCAGAATAATGCACTTGAACGCATCAAAGCTTTGTGATTGGCCGGCGTGACCCCATGTGACCGGGGCGTGGCTAGTGGGCAGTGAACTAGTTCGCTGACGTTGTCCGTGTCAACAGGAGTGACAGTCCGCACACACACAAGACCGCAATTATGGCAGAAGCAAAAAAGCCCAAAATATATAATTTGCACTCCGAGTGGGAGGATGATTATTTTTGTATCTATTCCAATTTAATGTCCACCTGTCTCATCTGCAATGCGAGCGTGGCTTTATCGAAGAAGGGTAATTTAGGAGCGGCATTTCAAAACAGTGCACAAACGCTACGAGACGGAATTCCCTCCTAATTCGAGTATTTATTTTGTGGTTTATTATTTTAGTTTTCGTTATTTTGTTTATTAGAGATGGAATGACATGGTGATACACACTCGCTAGGTGGTGACAGTGTAACTAAAAGCTGTTTGCGATCCGCCTTTTCTAAAAGAGAAGAAGGCTCCTGAAACTGCTGGTCTGAAACTGCTGGTCTGAAACTGCGGTCTGCGAGGCTGCAGCTTCATACTATTGCCTAATTCTGCCCGACGCTCCCAAAAGGTGAGGGACCTGAAAGGACAGATAAATGCACAGCAGTCCATTTTCACCAGGCCCAACAACAAGAGCAAGGCTGCTACCATAGCATCTTATCGTGTCAGTCACGTTCTTGAGAAACACATGAACTCTTTCAACGACGGCGAAGTTGTGAAAGAAGCATTCCTGGAGGCTGCTGACGCGCTTTTGGTGGACAGTAAAAATAACAGTAGAATTTCAACAGGTTTTTGATATAATAAAAACTCAAGTTAGATACCGTTATTAATCAGCTGTACGTTTTAGTTTGTTTGAACTTATTCATTATAATTATTGTACAAAATTGTATAAGAATGCAAACATTAAGATCTGTTCTGTTTAAATTGATTATAGTCTATTATCAATTCAGGTTAAGAAACTAGTGTTGCTTGCATCCTATTTTAAAGGCATTAATTTTTATACAAAAAAAGGGTTTGATTCTATTAATTCTGTCTTTTTTATTGCACTTTGGCAGCAGATTCCTGTGTAGCTTCAGATCTGAGTTGTCTTATTAGTAAGCCTAATTTATACTTTTGTAGCAACACTATTTTTATATAATGGCAAAGAAAGGGTTCAGAGGCTTTTCTTTGTTTCCTGTGTCATATTTGGCAGCACTGTTCAATGTTTCTTGAAAACATTACCCACTGTAGTATGTGACGTGTGAATAAACTCCAACTCTGTATCAACAATATTATTGTGTAACTTCAGTTAAATACTTGTATGTGTGTAGATTAGAAAGAGGTAAGATAAAGGATCTGCAGTATTTTATGAAGTATTCATCGTACAAAGGTCAGTTTTATACGAAGTAGAAGTGTGTATTTACCTGGTAGTAGGCTGTCAGTAATGGCTACGCCTCTCTATTTGGACTGGTAGATCTCGGCAGACTGGCAACTTTAAAAGTAGCTCTCGGTTCAAAAAAGGTTGGGCACCCCTGCTCTACATGCTCCCCCTTGGCAAAATAATTCGTCGCCACAACCTTCAATTTCACTGCTACGCCGATGACATCCAACTTTATATCTCAACAAAAACCATCACCCCCACAACACACTCCACTCTCACCAACTGTCTCTCAGAAATAAAAGCATGGATGCAAACAAACTATCTCCAACTGAACAGTGCCAAATCAGACATCATCATCATCGGCCCCCCATCCCGTATCAAAGACATCCAGAACTTCAACTTCACCATTGACAGCCACACTCTATCTCCCCCCCCTCACATCCGCAACCTCGGAGTCATTTTCGACAGTCAGCTCAAATTCAACCACCACATCAATCACATCACCAGGACCGCCTTTTTCCACCTCAAAAACATTGCCCGTCTCCGCCCATCACTCTCCTCCTCTGCTGCTGAAACCCTGATTCATGCATTCATCACTTCACGACTCGACTACTGCAATAGTATCCTCTACGGCATACCATCCAACCTCCTCAATAAACTCCAACGTATCCAGAACTCTGCTGCCCGCCTCCTCACCCACACCCGCTCCCGAGACTACATCACTCCCGTCCTCCAGAACCTCCACTGGCTCCCCGTCCGTCAAAGAATCCACTTCAAAGTCCTCCTGATTACTCACAAAGCCCTCAACAATCAGGCCCCCCCCTACCTCACAGACCTGCTGCACCACCACACCCCTTCCCGCTGCCTCCGCTCATCAGAAGCCAACCTCCTATCCATCCCCACCGCACCAATCACCGGACCTGGGGGGACAGAGCCTTCCCCGTCACTGCCCCCTCCCTCTGGAACTCACTCCCACAACCCATCAGAGACTGCACTGACCTCACCACCTTCAAAAAACTCACCTCTTCAATCTGGCTTTTAATGTGTGATTGTTTTTGTATTATTTGACTCTAACTTTATATTTATTTGTTGTTCCTTTCTTTTCTCTTCACTATATCTGTAAAGCGTCTTTGAGCACCTGTAAAAGCGCTAACAAATTAAATCTATTATTATTATTATTATTAACCTGTTGAACCCCATCCCCCCGCCCCCGGGCGGAAAAACGCGTCACTGCAGGAGACAGCGTCTGGGGGCTTCTTAATATTTAAAAACCTATGAATGTGTCACACTCAATTAACGGGAAGAAACTCAGCTACCTGCCGATATGAGCCATTTTTACCGAAACAAAACACAAGTCTCACAAGAAGCGTCCAAATGAGCCCTTAGCGAAAACAGAGTGGTCAGCAAATGTCTGCCAGTGAATTAGCCGCTTGTAGATGTAGGATGTTGCCGTATATCTGCTGTAGTGGTGGGTTTTTATTGTCCAACATTAAGGTTCCAGGATGTTTGTACTAAACAGTTTGAGTTTGATTGCGTCTAGATTATTGCATGCCGCACAGGCTTTGCATTTTCAATTCTTTCCTGGAGTCCATGATGAAGGATCCCAGTTATTTGAAATCATTGAAGAGTTTGAGGGGGTTCTATTTCCTTGAAATACTTGAACTTGGTTTTCCTCTAGAAAGCGTTTGACCTTGGAGACAAACAGAAGAAAGATAAAGCCATAGAGGGCTCAGCTAAACCTAGGAACCAGGGCACAGAGGAAAGCAGGTAATTGGCTGTGAGTCAGGGGCAGAGAGGGAGAGGGAGGGACGAACAGAGACAGAAGGTGTGTGTGTGATCCCAGTGTGAGCAGCAGCTTGAAAACAAAGAGAGATGAGAAGAAAACGGGAGGTGTCTGTAAAAGGCGGCTGCCCACTGGGAGTGTACAGTCGAACCACGGTGCTGCAGGACACAGAGAGAGCAAACAAAGCAGGGCGTTCAGACCTTCATTTAGCTTTGTTTCATTCTGTGTTAATGCCTGTGTGAGGACTTTGCATCCTCAGGGATGAATTATGATGGCTGCAATCGGACAAAAATGTTAATAGCATAAACAACAGGGGGAACAATTGAGAAAAGCAATCACTTGAATTGATGCTGCAGTGAGGCTGTGGGGCCAGATGGGGTTAAATACAACAGAATATACAGTTATTTACCTTCTACTTTGCCTCAGTGTCAACCATTTGGAGGTAGACCAAAGCTTTTTAGCTTTTGTGGAATGATATAGGTGTAAGTGGCTGCTGCTCGAAGTAGATTCCGATAAGGGTATTACACTAAATGAGTTCTCATGGAGCTTGTATCCCCAGGACAATCTGAACGTCAGACTGCACAAGTAGTACAGTTGTCTCTTATTTCCTTTTGCCACTGTGCCCCAGAAACAGTAATGGCCTTGTGCAGCATCATTACCGCTGGACCAGCAGGGGGCCATTCATGTGAATTTGCATTTTAATGTTGTGTGCTCAAACAATCAGCACCAGGTAGGATCTGTGAGCGAGGTGGAGACCATTACATTGCCAGTAGGGTTTCCATTTCTTGTGCACTGGTACTCCTACGGTACAATGCACTTTACTACAAAATGTTGACTAAAAAGGGAGGTACAGTACATTAGGAAAATGAAACACTCTGTAAGGTGCATTAGGAAGACAACGCACAGACTTGCTTTAAAAAAGCAGTTTGAGTTGTTTCTTTTTGCCTAAAGGTATAACATTAAATGCAGAATTAACAAGAGGGAACACATGAATATATATAAAAAAAGGTTTTTAAGCAGCGTTTCACAAAGTAACATCAACAGAGTTTGGGAACAATTCAGCTGTGATCAAAGCATTTCATATTAATATTGGGATTTATAACTAATATGACAGCTATATGATATGCCCCCTTCTAGTTTTGTGGATTGTTGATGCTTAGAATCATAGCATATACATATTAAATAATATGTTTTCTGGAATTTTTTGATATTTGTCCGTGATTTTATTATATTTGAAATGTTCCAAAACGTCATGTTTTATAAAAAATAAATGTTGTTTCTTCCTATCCATCATGTGATCATGTTGATTCTTCCCAATGGTTATAAAGGAAATAGGCTTGCTGTGAGATGCAATTATAATAATAAATAAACGTGGCTCCTGAGGCCTGTACTACGAAGCCGGTTCAACATAACCTGGATACATTTGAGTTACCCGGATTACCTAATCCAAAACAAACGCGCTCTCGCTAAGCGGTCCTACGACGCTGGTTATCAACTCGTTAACTCATGCCAGCTTTGCCCTATCTAGTTATGTGCGCGTTCACATAAAAGGGGCGGGGTTAGCAACATTTGACCTATCACAAACATGGAGAAGTGTACTGACAGCGCAGTGTCATACTTCCTGAATGAAAAGTGAACTATAATATTAGACAAATATTAAGACGTTAAACTTTAAACATCCATGACTTAAACACTTTATCCAGGATCAAAGCCACATAGCTGCACCTGCAAGGTGAACAGCTGGTAAAAGAAAAAGTGTTTGAATGCGTACATTAACAGGTTTATGATATCACTGCCCTGCCTAAGACACGAGTGGATCTGACTTTAATTACATTTGACTCAAGTGTTTCGTCAACTTAATGTGTTGCTTAAAATAATACTTCTGCATACAGCATGTGACACTGTCAGTGTTGCACGGCCAGATACGGCTCAAGAAGCTGACTCAGATAAGGAAATATGATATATTTTGATGTGATATGATGTGATATTAATGATAATGGGACACATCGACGTCTTCACTCACAGTGCCGCGGACTGTACGTAATGTTACTTTGATCCTGCTACTTATGTTAACTTGTGGCAGATATATAAGTAAGCTTTCTTAACGCTAATGTTATATTAGTCAGATTGCTCTGAAGATGGGAGGTGATATTCTATTAATTTTCACTTTCACACTGTCAGTTGATTTTTGCCGGCCGTCTTTCCTGCAACGGCAATTTCCTTTCTCCTGTAATATGACTTGATAGCTTTAACCTGTTAAGCTCCAAGCCTGTTTTTCAGGTCTCAGGCTGGAAAATGACATTCCCAGAACAAATGACAATAACTCTAAAAGGGGTAAATTAATCATCTTTTTTCTCAAAGCAATGATAAACCTGTGAGTTGGATGTAGAAAAGTCAGAATCAATATAGATTTTTTTTATTTTAAAGTAAATTCAGATTGAACATAGTAAAACATTTTAAATTATAGTGTCCGTCCAAAAATAAACCAGTACTTGTAGTGAAAACCACCCTTGAATGATGGGATAGTAGACTAAAAGCTTTAGGAATCCAAACTATAACCATTGTTGTTCTCTACCGTCCACCAGGCGCCTTGGGGGACTTCTTGGAGGAATTAGATAATCTCCTCTCACACATCCCTGAAACTGGCCCTCCCACTGTACTTCTCGGAGACTTCAACCTCCAGACAGGGAAGATATCGGAACTAACGTCTCTTTTTACCGCCTTTGCTTTCTCACTGTCTCCATCCCCACCAACTCATACAGCTGGCAATGTCCTTGATCTCATATTCTCAAGGAACTGCACTACTTCTAACCTCTCTGTAAACCCGCTTCACACCTCTGATCACTTCTTCATTTCATTCTCTCTACCCCTCTCCAAACATAACAAACTAATCTCTTCTAATTCTGCACCTGTCCGCCGTAACCTTCGTTCCCTCTCCCCCTCAATTCTTACCTCATCCGTGCTCTCAGCCCTCTTCCTCTGACTCGTTCCAACTCCTGCCTCCAAACTCTGCTGCAGAAACTCTCCTCTCGACTCTTTCATCCTCTCTGGACTCTCTCTGTCCTCTGACATCTTGGCAGGCTCGTCAGTCCCCTCCTTCTCAATGGCTAAATGACCTCCTTCAGACTATCGCTGCTGATATTCTACCATTTCTCACCCATTTCATCAACACTTCTCTAACTTCTGGTCACTTTCCAAACAGTCTCAAGGAGGCAAGAGTAAACCCTCTCCTAAAGAAACCCACTCTCAACCCGTCCGATGTTATAAACCACAGGCCTGTCTCTCTCCTCCCATTCCTGTCTAAAACACTTGAACGCGCTGTCTTTAAAGAACTCCCCTGTCATCTCCATCAGAACAACCTTCTTGATCCGCACCAGTCTGGTTTCAAGGCAGGTCACTCCACAGAAACTGCTCTCCTTGCCGTCTCTGAGGAACTACACACTGCTAAAACAGCCTCCCTCTCTGTCATCATCCTTTGGGACCTGTCTGCTGCATTCGACACGGTGAACCATCAGATCCTCCTTCGCACTCTCCAAGAACTTGGAGTTTCAGGCTCTGCAGTTTCCCTCCTCACCTCATACCTCAAAGACCGCACCTACAGGGTAACTTGGAGAGGGTCCGAGTCCGACCCTTGTCAATTAACTACAGGGGTCCCTCAGGGCTCTGTCCTTGGTCCCCTCCTCTTCTCTCTGTACACAAACTCGCTCGGATCGGTCATTAGTCCGCATGGTTTTTCATACCACTGCTACGCTGACGACACCCAATTAATTCTGTCTTTTCCCCGCTCAGAGACCCAGGTCGTCGCACGCATCTCTGCTTGTCTAGCTGACATCTCTCAGTGGATGTCGGCTCACCACCTCAAGCTCAACCTTGACAAGACTGAACTGCTTTTCCTTCCTGGAAAAGATTGTCCCACTCCTGACCTAACAATCAACCTCTGCACCTCTGTTGTTTCCCCGACTCAGACTGCAAGGAATCTGGGTGTGACCCTAGATAACAACCTGTCCTTCACTGCAAACATTGCTGCCACAACCCGCTGCTGCAGATACACTCTTTACAACATCAGGAGGATACGTCCCCAGCTGACCCAGAAAGCGACGCAACTTCAGGTCCAGGCTCTCGTCATCTCATGCCTAGACTACTGCAACTCCCTCCTGGCTGGTCTACCTGCATGTGACATCCGACCTCTGCAGCTCATCCAGAATGCAGCTGCTCGTCTGGTCTTCAACCTTCCAACACTTTCCCACACCACACCGCTCCTCCGCTCCCTTCACTGGCTTCCAGTAACTGCTAGAATCCACTTCAAGACACTGGTACTTGCGTACCATGCTGTGAATGGATCTGGCCCTTCCTACATCCAAGACATGGTTAAACATTAAACCCCAGCACGTGCACTCCGCTCTGCGGTGCCCCTACAAATATAATCAAATTATGTGGGAAACATTGGATAATAATAATAAAAAATAAATATTTTTTTAATTTCTTTTAATCATCTCGCGACCCCCACTTTGGGAACCCCTGCTCTACAGGTCCTGCAACTCCAGCAACACAAACAAAAAGGACTGCAGCAGCAAAAAAGAAACAGGGTAGGTTTTAGTGGCAATTTTAAATAGCTTATACATCCAGACGACAATACTACAAAGCAAATTCACATACTTTGGGTATTTTTGCGTTATCTTACTTCGCTAACCTTAATAGCCGCAATCAAGCTAAATTGTCACATAACAGTAGTTATCAACTTGGTAAATAAACTCAGGGTTTTTCCAACTAGCCATGAGCAGGTTCACATAAAAGGGGAGTGTTTGCCCCATATGACCAATGGTAAACATGGACAGGTATACTAGGTCAACTGTAAGCAGAGAGGCATATTTTACAACCGAAAATCAGACTGTAATATTATTAATGTGAAGAATTTAAACTCAAAACCTTACCGTGTGAATGTTTAAATTAATAGGACTGCTCCATGAAGTAAATATAACCTAATAACGTTTGTGTATTTGGATAATTTAATGTGTTAACATGTAAGTTAATATATTATATGTTAATATATTTAAATAAATAAATATAAGATAATTTATATATCCCCATTTGAGAAAGCATGGCTTTTATAACAGTTCTTGCCTTAGCCTTTCAGCTGCAACCCTGCTTAATATTGATACTTGAATGCTAAATCATATGAATGCTATGCAGCTTTTATATATTTATTTTGTTTATTTTGCATACTATCAGATAAGAATGATGCTTCACTAATGTTATTAGTATTATACTTTTAAAACAATAACATTCCACTGTTGGCTGCGTAGTATTGTTTTTGAGTGTTGTAAAGCCCAAAAGTCAAGATTTATAAAAAATAAAAAAATTCACAACATGTTTTATCCAACCAAATATTCAGCTTCAATCTATATTATATTATTATTATTATTATATTTTTGGCGAAACAAGATTTTAACTGCGCTCAAAACATGTTAATGTTTAAGGGCCATCTACACCAACAACAATAACCATAAGCAAAACGATGAGCGGTAATGACTCTTTCAATCAATAAATCAATCAATCAATCACTAGGGTTATCATAACAGTGGACATTTACAGAATGATTCCTTATAATATTGCCTAGCGGAAGCATATGAGGAGTTCTTTTCCAAAACGCTATATATCCATTTGAATAGTTTTCAGGAAAATGACCTAGACCCACAAATGTTGTTAATATTAAATGTATATATATATATATAGGATATATAGCGATTTGGCATGAAACGTTGATAGAGCAGTGAATAGGTTCAGTACACAGCAAAATGGCACAACAAACTCAATTTTCAATTTGGCTTTTATAGCGTTTTGGAAAAGAACTCCTCATATGTGAACATGTGAACAAAATAGGTCCAAGCACTGAGCCCTGTGGCACTCCATGGCTAACTTTGGTTTGCATGGAAGATTCTTCGTTGACACACACA
>CALSBZ010009427.1:323233-333621 GCA_943591055.1 Gobionotothen gibberifrons
CATGGCTAACTTTGGTTTGCATGGAAGATTCTTCGTTGACACACACAAACTGAGAGCGTTCAGACAAATAGGACCTAAACCAGCCTAAAGCATAAAACCCTTTATGCCAACTAAGTGCTCTAGTCTTTGCAATAGGATATCATGGTCCATAGTATCAAATGCAGCACTGAGATCGAGCAAAACAAGAATAGAGACAAGTCCCTTGTCAGAGGCTATTAGAAAGTTATTTGTGACTTTAACCAGGGCTGTCTCTGTGCTATGATGTGTTCTAAAGCCAGACTGAAAATCTTCAAATAAATCATTGTTTTTTAACCTCTTAAGCCCCACGGACCCGTGCCCGAGCCCGAAATCGCGTCATTTGCATGAAACAACGTCTAAGGAACCTTAATATTTAATAAACTATGAATATTTTATATGCATATAACGGGGAAAACAATTTTTTTCAAAAAAAACACACAATGCTAACACTGACGCAATGAATTAGCCCTGAGCGAAACATGCTAACCTATTACCGCACCGAAAATCACTCCAAGCTCCCTTGTTACTTATCCTAGCTCTGCACATCCAACACATCGTTTATGATCGTAAAGACACAGAATCTAACGGTGCCACCCTCAACACTGAAAGATACAAACTCGCGACAGGGGAAGCAAACACAGACATCACAGCACGTACCTTACGGAGCTTTTACGGGAGATCGTCTCACCGTAGCTGTCAATCTGATCAAAAGACATGTTCAATGGCATTAAAACGAGAAAAAACGCTGCTGCATCGGTTAATCCATAGGTGACCAAATAAGGACTATGTGGGACTTCCCCTCGATTCCATTGGCTCTGATGGTCAGAAAGAGATGTCACATGTCAAAATCGAGCAAGGAGGGCCAGAGATAGGTCAAATCCACCCAAATGACCCCAAAAGAGGGTTTTTTGTGCTAAATCTGTCTAAAAAGGTCAAATATCACTTGTTTTGCATCAATCTTGATACAGGGTACTTATTATATGTTGTACTTTGGATTCCTAAAGCTTTTAGTCTACTAACCCATCATCCAAGGTTAGTTTTCACTATAAGTACAAAATATTATTTGGACGGACACTATAATTTACATGTTTTTACTATGTTCCATCTGAATTTTCTTTAAAATAAAAAAACATCTATATTGATTCTGACACTTCTACATCCAAGTCACAGATCTATCCTTGCTTTGAGAAAAATAATTATTAATGTACCCCTTTTAGAAGTGAAGATATATCATTTGTTGTGTTGGTGGCATTTTCGAGCCTGAAACCTGAAAAACAGGCTCAGGGCTTAAGAGGTTAACAACTTAGTTGGAATCGGGTCTAAGATACACGTTGATGGTTTAGAAGAAATAATAAAAAGTCCCAAATGCATAATTCCAGGTTTGTTTTTTATTTATTTTGAACAGTAGTGCAAGTTTCAGTTTAAAAATAAGGAACTCTAACATTTTGAATAATTAACTTTATTGCACAGTTAAAAACAAACAGTACCACACACACTCAGATGGCCATATTATCTATAATGGCTGAAAAAAGGTTCAATAAGCTGTAAAACTAAAAAGAATGTCTTGAAAATATTACAAAATAAATAACAAGATAGTGTTTCAATCACTTTCAATCACAATCAATACAAGCCGGGGTCCTCTACTATTGCATAAGGGCACAGCATAGCCGTTGAAATATATATGCCAATAGAGAACTGCAGTGACGCGTCCTAAAACCCAGAAGTAAGTTAGCATTTTTACCACTTCCGGTTCCTTCGATAAAAAGCAATGCAATTTCTCCATAGGATTTTGGAAAATAGCTCCAAATAAGGTCTGTGTTCGACACACATTGAAGAGACAGATCATGTTTTGTTCTACGACATTAAATACATCAGCAGTGACCCCGCTGGTGATTTTTGAAGAGTTTACGTGTGTGAAAAACGATGGTTGTTAACAAGTGGCTGAATAGGACTACAGAAGTTGACGAGGACGTTGTTCGTCATTACACCGAACACGTAAACACTCCCGCTAAGTTTGTTTGCCCTGTTCTGCTTGAAAGCAAGTACCTGCCTCCTGCAAACTGTTCAAACAAACGCTTCAACTCGTACCATTTAGAATATGTTTGAATATGGATCTTAAGTTGGCGTGACGTTGAAGCAGCGACCCTGCTGTAGTTCGTTTATAGCATAACGTTAGCATTTTGCTTCTGGCGATTAGATTTATGATTCGAAAATTATAAAAGTAGGGTAGACATGTGGATATTATCCGGCTGAACAAAACATGATCCGTCTCTTAAATGTGTTTCAACCACAGACCTTATTTCGAGCTATTTTCCAAAATCCTATGGAGAAATTGCATTGCGTTTTTGACGAAGGAACCGGAAGGAGTTTACTTCCGGGTTTTAGGACGCGTCACGTCGCGTTCTCTATAGCTTCCTTTATTTATTTTGTTCTCTCGGCTTTCGTGTCTATTGGTGTTAGACCTGCTGTTGTCTTTTGCCGGGCTCCGGTGATTGGCAAATCTGGGTGATGCCTTCTGATATGATTTAGCATGTTTGGCGTGTGTTACCATTAGCATACCGCACCGCTGTCGAACAACGCCGACACACCGTCCTCCCGATCCACCACACGCACTCCATCGTTGTTGTAGTCCACAGGGAACCCGAAATGTTCCCACACAGCTGATTTAAAAGAAGCAGGTGGGTCTTTTAGCTCCTGTGTGTTATCTGAACTCGCAATACTAACTTTTCTTCTTCTTGTATTTTGTTCGTTCTGTTGTGTTTTCTTCTTCTTCTTCATTTGTTGTTTAAGGGCGGCTGGCAAACAGCTTTTAGGCGCAATACCGCCCCCTGGATTATATATAGTGTAGTAGTGGATACTGCCCTGTATGACAGGCTTTTTTCCCACTCGTAAAAAAAAAAAGGCGTACCGGATACCGTTACACCCCCTAGTGAATAGTATTTTTTCATTAACCTCTTAAGCCCTGAGCCTGTTTTTCAGGTTTCAGGCTCGAAAATGCCACTAACACAATAAATGATATATCTTCACTTCTAAAAGGGGTAAATTAATAATTATTTTTTCTCAAAGCAAGGTTACATCTGTGAGTTGGATGCAGAAGTGTCAGAATCAATATATATTTTTTTTATTTTAAAGTAAATTCAGATGGAACATAGTAAAAACATGTAAATTCTAATGAAAAAAAACAAAACCCTTTACTTATAGTGAAAACCACCCTTGCATGATGGGTTAGTAGACTAAAAGCTTTAGGAATCCAAACTATAACATATAAGTACCCTGTATCAAGATTGATGCAAAACAAGTGAAATTTGTTCACTTTTTAGAGAGATTTAGAAAAATAAAGTCCAGGCGGACTCACCTCTGGGTAATTTGGGAACCGTCGGTTCCATTTGACCTTTTTCACTGTAAAAATGATTTTTTTACTTTGAATTTTCACTATAGGTATTCATTCCATCCAAATACAACTGTTGTAAAAAAAATAAATAAATCAGAATTAGAATACCTTTATTAGTCCCACAGAGGGGAAATGTGCAGCGTTACAGCAGGAAAGAGCCATAGACCGCTTAGTGTTGCATATCTTAAATGGGTTAAAAAAAGTACTACGTTATAATATAATAAACAACATGCTAATAAAGTACTAAGTTATAATATAATAAACAATATGCTAAAAAAAATGATAAAAACTAAAAAAGTTACATCATTTTCAAAAATACAGATCAAAAACAAATCAAATCAACAAATCAAGTAGACCAGGGTTTAGCAGCCAGGTATAAATGACACAGTTATTAATGGCATATATATATATATATATTGCACATATAGCACACATATTGCACAAAGTTGGTTTGTATTTGTATTTAGCAGCAAGGAGTGATATAGTCCTTGTTGTGGTGTGTGTGTAGGAGGGTCTACTAGGGGCAGTGCTGGTTGTAGAGTCTGACCGCTGCAGGAAGGAAGGACCTGCGGTATCTCTCCGTGAGACAGCGGGGGTGCAGCAGCCTGTCGCTGAAGGTGCTGCACAGTGAGGACAGGGTGTCCTGGAGGGGGTGGGACACATCGTCCAGCAGGGAGGACAGCTTGGCTGCCATTCTCCTGTCTCCCACTCAATGTCTGCTCCCTGGATGTGTTTTATTTTTGCCAACATTTTGGCATGCCACTCCTGGTAACAATTTTTTTTGGGAGTCAAGCACAGAGGTACCTGGCACTTCACGCAGTGCAATGGTGTCCTCACCTTCTTTTCAGGGCGTTGGCGTTCGTGTTGGTAATGATGGTGTGAACCACGGAAGTGCTAAAAAAAAGTCTGAAAATGGAGAGGGGAGACCATGCTACAGTGGGGTCGAGCGTTGGGCCTGGGACCCTGGCTGGCGTGAAATTCAGTGGCTCTGGTGTTTGGTCATTCTCCTCTCTGTTGTGCCACCCGAGTTCTTCTTCTGTCGTTCTAGAAGAGGAAGAGCCTCTGCCACGCTTCCTGGGTTTTACACATTTATCTGATGCTTTTCTTTTTTCTGGCTGAGGAGTGGGAGCCCCACCTTGGCCACGCTTCCTGGGTTTTATAGATGTGTCTGACGCTGCAGAAAGCTGGTAGAAAGCAGACGATGGTACCTTTGGAAGTGAGTGCTTTTTGGATGCAGGCTGAGTGGCCAATACGGGTGCAGATCTCTTTCTAGTGAAAGATGAGGAATGTGAGGGTGAGGCAGGTGTGGGTTGGGTGAAAGTAGACAATGGTGGGGGTCCAGAAGCCATTTCATCCTCATCTCCATCACTATGAAAACAAATGTGGAAAAACAAAGGGATTAGATGAATTCCTGTAATTCCTGTTTCCTTGGCAGTAAACATCGCATTTTGAACGTGTGAATGCAATACATTTAGAGACCCCCACAGTATTATTTCGAGACTATGTCTCAGGGCTTCTTAACATTTATGAAACTATTAATGTTCCATACCCTTTTAAAGTTAAGAAACTCCGCTAACTGAATATATGAACCATTTTTAGCTTAAAAAAAAGCACAACAGCGGAAAAATGCTAACTAATGCTAACGGAGTTTTACACAGAACTCACGGTAGAAATGCCCTTATTACTATCTTAACTGCACAAACAAGATATACGATTTAAAGCTGAGATTCCACAGAATCCAGACATGTAATGTCATCACTGTACGACCCCGAATTGCGGAGCTATCAGCCAGAAAAGAGAAAGTAAACAACAACAAAAATATTACAATAATTACGTCTCGTCACGCTTACCCTGTTGCTGCTTTGTACAACTGAATTTCCCCTCGGGGATTAATAAAGGTTCATCTTATTTTATCTTAATCGTACACCAAATAAATAAGTAATAGATAAAAAGAGAGATATTACATAGCCTACCTTTGCCGTGGTGAAATGTCGTCATCAGAGTCACAACCGTCCGGGTTACGTTCTGGCTGCAAGAGATCCTCGTCGTCTGACTCAGAATCAACAGGTAACATATCTGCATCGCTGTCAACATTAGTCACCATTTCCATTGCCTGTAAAGTAGTAAGCATCTCTTTCCTGTGAGCCATTATTTGACAAAAGTCAAAGTACAGAAAAAGTCCTCAACGCAAATGTTGTAATCTGCTCGTTGTAATCTGCTCGGTATCTGCTGTCCGCTCTGTGCTCCTGCGCTCTGGGTGCTGCTGGAATTCCTGCTTCCTTTCCACGTGAAAACAATATCTGAAGTCAGCTGCGTAAAGTACTTAGGCTGGCTGGCATTATTTATAGTTTACGCAGGACCATATCTCTGGAACCCATTGGTCGATTCGTGTGATTTACACATTTTTCTTAACCATCAGATCCAATAGAATCGAGTGGCAGTTCCCAAATTCACGTAAACATTACCATGGCGGACATAATAGAGAAGCAAACGGAGCATATCTGAAAGTGCAAGAATGGACTGCAAAACTTTATACCCAGTATATTGCCATAAATATGATGATGGATTATCAGTAAAAAATTCTACGTGACACAAAGACATTGGATTAACCTTGAGCGGCGTTTTTATTCCGGTGAACACAACTTTTGATCACAAATCAGTAATCCGTTAGCGTTAGTATTTTTTCGCTCAATGCTAATTCAAAGGCTTGGTATTGCTGTTGTGTTTTTTTTAGCTAAAAATGGTTCATATCGTCAGTTAGCGGCGTTTCTTAACTTTAAAAGGGTATGGAACATTAATAGTTTCATAAATGTTAAGAAGCCCTGAGACATAGTCTCAAAAAATAATGTGTGGGGGCGGCCCACGTGGGCGTACTTCGGGTTTAAGAGGTTAAAAGGAACATCTTCAAGCTAATGCTGTCAAAATTATCGCGTTAACAGCGGTAATACATTTTTTGAATTAATTGCGTTAAAATATTTAACGCATTTATCGCATGCGCAGAATGGCCCGCCCCATACATCCCACCAGTGGCAGCGCCAGGGTATGGCTGGGGTAGGCTACAGCCATACCAATAAATGGCTTAGCCCCACCATGAAAAATGATGTTAAAGTAAGCAAAATAAAGTCCACCAACTCGTGCAGAGTAAATTGCACAGACAGCAGTTAGTAAGATTGATTTCAGTAGCCACTTGTCTGGAAATACCGAAGACTAGAAACGGTTTTGAAAACGTTTGTCACGTAGTGATCGTCTTCTCAATAGAACATCTTTGATAATGTCTTCTGGCCAATCAGAATCAAGATAACGGCGTGGTGTTGTTGCAGGAAGTCCCGACGGAGAATACTTTTGCTAGAAATCAACACGTAATGAAATAAGACCCCACGGTTTGATGATTGATAGGTGTGTGGGCTGTCTTTCATTTTGACACACAGAATAATGTTATAATAAACATACATACATACTGTATGTTAAATGGATATATCTGCCTTCTTTCATTTATCTTTCCATTCCCACAACAATATACATAAAGAAATGGAATATTTTGGCCATAGTTCGAATGGTGATTAATCATGATTAATTAATTTTTAAGCTGTGATTAATCTGATTAAACATTTTTATCGTTTGACAGCCCTACTTTAAACAGTTGCTAATGGTTTCACTTGCCCTTAGCAACAGTTTTTTTACTTATACCACATTTTCCGATGCGTTTTTTGTGGAAATACTACGTCCTGCGTTTTGACCCAACATCAGTACAAATAGAGGAGGGCAAAGACGTATGCATACCACATTTTTAGAGGCTTATTCGTAAAAGTCATGGGCGTCGCAGCCATTATATGAGGGTGGGACAAGTCCCCCCCACTTTCTCAAATGATTAGTTTAGACCCCCCCACTTTTACTATGCGGAAAGTCCGTGAATCGGTCTATCCACTCGCCGCACTTTGTAGAGCGCTGTGTCAGTGCTTCACTATCAAATCCATTCCACTTGCTTATTGAGAGAATGCCCAAATCAATGAAACTCCGTACCATGTTTTCACTGCTACTTTGTACCAAGGCAGATTCTCACATAGCGCGCGCATGTTCAAGGAGTGTTGCCATAGTTGGACAGCTCAGATCTGTTGTATGAAGCGATGCCGGTAGCGGAGGTAAGGCACACCCACCAAATGTTCAGGAAATGGTTAATACAGCGAAAATTAAAGCTGACGATCTCTTGGTTTGATATGTTTTCTCCCCCAGACAACATGGACATAAGAACATTTTTTTCAAAGAAGAGGAAAGTAAGTCATCAGCTGATAGCAGTTAACAGTGATGGCGGCGGCAAAAGCGTCTCACTTCTGGAGAGGAGCTTCGTCTTTGTCATGATAGAGAGATACAAATACTGAATAGTTTAGATGAGAAAAGGCATCGAAATGCAGGTTACTAGTATTTATCATGTAAACAGGGAACATGAATAACCCGATCTCTCTGTGCTCATGTAAACACCATATCCCCAATATGATCATAACCGGGATAATATTCGTAAACGGCTTACTGATGTCCATGTAGAGACGCAGGCAGTGTGTTTTACTGGAGCCTCAGTTCGATAAGAGATTATTTTCTGAGTTCTTTAACTTTGGTACTCTCTCTCAAAATGATAATGTGCATTATGTTTTAATTATACTTCTTATCATTCAGAAGCTTTTTGAGTGTGTTTATGTTTTACTGAGTGCTTATAGGTAATTTCCATCCCAGTATTCAGTTAACTATTTATTTTCTGTGCACATTACATAGACTAGCTAATATTCCACTGCTTGGGACTTTGAGTCTTCAAAATGTCCAATGTCACAGACTGGGACTTACTTTAGAGTCAGTTGTATTTACATTCAGTATGACTTGTTATGATTCAATGAGAAAGAGTATACTGCTCAATAAATAATGATCACTCCACCACCTCTCTTGACATCTAGGCGCTTGAGAGTGAGTCAGAGGCAGAATACAGGGACAGTGGAGAGAGGTCCATTGCTGAGGTGAGTGATGAAAGGGAAATGACAGTTTAGAGTAAATTGTGATGTGGACTCTCATCCCAGAATTTTAAGGAAATCAGTGGGGATATTGAACAGGAAACATTTCAGTCAAGGGGCATCATATGACCAGTATAGACAGAAGAGCAACATTTATTTGAACATTTAAGTCAATGATACCATTCCTAGGTGAACTTAACATCCGTATGGAGTCAGATCAGTCTCAATATTAATAAATGCTCACAGAAGGATTCACAAATGTATTTTGCGATTTATATATAAATGACTCTCCACAACAATATCTCTCAATGCACTCACACATATTTATTGTTGTATATAAGTGTACAAAAAATGGGCATTTAAACTGCTTTTTATTAATTCAAAGACGGCTCTGAATTAATAATCAAATATGTTTACTTTCTTTACTACTGGATGAAATTACAAAATGTACCCATCATTTTCCTCATGCTAGTATAGCCACATAAAAGTAACAAACCACCTGTTAAAATGCACCAGAATACATGGCTTTTTTTGTGGGGGAGGACCCCCACACCCCCCGTTAAAAATGTCCCCCCCACATTCAGGATGCTTCCTACGCCCATGGTAAAACTGCTACGTTCGAGCTGTGTGCTAACAGCACTCGATAGCAGCGTCCATAACAACCATCTTAGCAACCATGAAAACGTTGCATGTACACAATTTCCTGAAGTAATCTTCGTAATAACTAGCAAACTAAAGATCATGCACATCTACTGCACAACGAATCGAAAAGTACAACTCGTATATCTGGCAAAAAATGACATCAAAATGCATTTTAATGGCCAAACTAACCTTAAAAAAGGAAATTTCCACTGAGAATAAAACAGATTTCCGCCATATTTTTAGTTTTCGCTGAGAGAAAGTTGAAGATCACGTGACATGGACGCCAGCCATTGGAAATGAATGGTGAAAAAAACGGTAGGGATCCTACAATTTCAGATGCATTTTTGTAGAAATACTACGTCCCAAGTTGTGGACCAACGTAGTTATTACACCTTTAGATGTGAGACTGGGTTGGAGAGACTATGAATCAGCAGACCATAATAACCTAGTGAGGCTGTCCCAACAACATCATCTCTGACCCCCACCATGTTCTGAACAGTGAATATTAATTGTTATCCATCCGGAATATGGACTCTTTCTCCATGTTCAAATCACTCAAAACATATCTCTTCACACTAGCATATCTACGCTACTCATCCCACACACTCTGTTCTTATTGATTATATACTGATTTGTCTTGTTTTTATGCTGGTGTTTTGAGTGTTGTACGGTGACCTTGAGAGCCTTGAAAGGCGCCTATATAAATAAAAGCATTATTATTAAGTGGGCGTGGTTAAATCTCAGCTGGGTTGGAAAAACGATAGATACAAACAGTACATGCACAGTTCAGTGTCTGACAGCGAATTATTTATTGCATTGATAATCTTAGTCTACCCGGAATGACTGAAGGTTAGAATGAACGCCAGATTTAAAGATAGAGAAACAGGCCTGTTTATTAGTCAAAAGAAAACACGTTTTTTAAAACACAGGCGCCACAGGATGACTGGCAGAGACTCCCCCCTCCCAGTACTTGTTCAATGAAGGGGAGCGGCAGTTTGCCAGGCTAAAAACAGTGCCATTTGGAGACACTTGCAGGGGCAGCGGTAATGACGGCAACATTGGCAGGGGGGCAGTGAAACTCATTAAAGTCATTAGTTTCAACTCATTTCTGTGTCAAGTCTCCTTTGCCATGCTGGCTAAGAGGGGGTGAGAGATAGGACTGGGTGTTGGGGGGATAATTCGGGCCTGGTGGGGAGGGTGCAGCTCTGTAACAAGCCATTAGCATCAGGGTGTGATGGATGTGGCTGGTTGGGGTGCCACCGAGGCAGAATGTGCACTGTCAGCAGCCTGGCTTTCTTTCACTTTCCTTCATCCTTTCTTCCCCTTCCTTCCTCCTTCCTCAT
>CALSBZ010009427.1:348621-358768 GCA_943591055.1 Gobionotothen gibberifrons
AAAGGGAAACAGGCGTAGGAAGTGCCATACGATTGCGATTAATTTGCGATTAAATGTACCTTAGAGGAATATTTTTCAAGTTTGTAATACTGTTATCAACATATGAGTGGACAAATATGCTTTATGCAAATGTTTGTTTATTATCATTTGAACAATGACAAATATTCTGATGAATATTAAACACAACAACCTCTGAACATTACAAATATTCGCCTCAATTCAACCTGGAACCTCTCTCATACAATACAATAATACAATACAAAGTGTGTGTGTGTGTGTGTGTGTGTGTGTGTGTGTGTGTGTGTGTGTTTTCGTACAATGTCCCACTGTCTGGCTACCTGCATAAAGTCAAGTGCTCGGCGCAGTTGTCGGCAAAATGTCGCTCCTCTGTTTTCATTGAAACAGCTCCTTATATCCGTTAGCGCAGCTAGCTAGCACCAGATGCTAACAACAACAATACACGTAAGGTGTGCCCGTTCTCTCTCTCTCGCTCGCGCCACACATACACACACACACCCGGTCCTCCCGATGGCCAGTCGGTGTCTGCCGGTGAGCGTGGAAGTGTGGTCCTGCCGCAAGCGGGCGGCAGGAGCGGGGCTGTCAGCATCAGCTTGTAGATAGATGGTATTTTAAGGCGAGACACCCCAGGTGAATAGGGTATTTTTTTTAACTTAAAGATATCAGCTAGAAATTTCTCCAGTTAATTACTGACAATAATGCAATTGTCTTTTGTATTACAAGTTTTCTGAAATAGCATGTTTAAATATGCAAATTATCCGTTATCTCATTAAATATGTGCATATTTGAACACATTTCAGGAATCGAAATCTCAACTTTGGATAAAGCCAGGTTCAAAATTATTGTTTCATTTTGTAGTCATATTAGTATCTAAGGCTTTTACAGAAGGGATTTTGGATATCTCTTTTTATCACTCCATAAATCAGAAAATACTGTCAACAGCCCTAAAATATCCATTTTCGCCATGTTTTTAGGTATAAAATGTTATATAATTCAGGCTATGAATGATATATAAACAAACCCTTCTGTAAAAGCCTTCATAATATTGATAGCAATATAACTGGAAGGTTTGGTGTATGTACGTGCAACTGAAGTGGAGATTTCGAACTCAGAGTAGGAGAAAAAACTCATTTTGAGAAAACGACCTTTAAAGATTGCAGTGTAGCGCTAGCTAAACCCTCCTGTTCTTTGGATGACAGCTTGCGCCTCGAAGCACTCCGTGAAGGTATTTCATGATCAGTGTCATTTGTTTTTTGTATAACCTTGCTTCGTGCAAGTGACAATTGTTGACATAATAAACCTCATTTGTACAGCATTTTTGTATAGTAGAACATTTAACGTGTCAAAAACAAAGTGACAGTAACAGACTGGAACAAGAACAAACCAGTGTTTTTTTACATACTAGTACTAACAAAGTAGGCATTTTCTTTGTGCAAATAAACAAATAAAAAGACATTTCAAGTAACTCAACTCAAACTCACTAACTCACTCTCACTAATCAGCAGGCCCGGACTGGCCATCGGGAGGACCGGGAGGTTTCCCGATGGCCTGGCCTGTTAAGTGGCCTGCTGGCCTGAGATATTTTTTTTTTGTATGTCTTGTGAACGCAACCCTGGCATAATATGATGTGGCCTGCTGACATGGCCTCTGATAAACACACAAGACTAAAATAATACGTGTTTAATTCAGCCCAGATGCAGTGACTGCAGGCCAAATCCATGAATGCGGCAGGTATCCAAAATAAAGTTGCACAGGTATGAGGCGCAGTGAGAACCACGCACCTGTCAGACTAGCGATTGGGCACATTTACATTTCAGGAGAATAATGAAGATGTGATTGGTTGTTCAACTCTCCGTTTCTCACGAGACCAGCGCGCTGCCGTTTGAATTAGTGTGGACTGGACCGACTGAACTGACACCGGCAGCCTTAATAATTGTGGAAGGATGGACCCCCATCCTGCGAAAAAAAGGAGGAAAGGTGGTGCAGAGAGGGAAAGGGAGAAAAAGAAAAAAGCCCGCGAGGAGGAGGCAGCGAAATGTGCTAAAATCACAGATGTATTCAGAACCCCCCGTACGGTACAGAATGACGAAGCAGAAAGTAAGTTAGCCAACATTATGAGCAACATTTCTTTCTATATTGTAGCCTGATGTGCACATCGACTGACTGTCAACAAAACTGTTTCTCAGTCCAATGTCATGTTAGTGGCAGACCCTGTGTGACTGAGACGGTGAGGCTACAAAAAACCCAAACCTCCTTAATGTTACTCAAGGCAAATATATAGGCTAATATAACCGTTAGACTGCAGCTAACTTGAGATGGTTATGTTGTCTGTGTAACAAAGGGGAGACAATAAGTATGTTATTAGGCCATGCAAATACAGGGTCAACTAAGTGATAAAATAAGTGTTGTATAATTAACTATAGTACTGGATCTCCCTCAAAAGCACCAACATTGGCATAGACCTACGTGAAGTAAACTTGAATAGGCCATTATACAGTTATAATGTACTCTGACACGTGAGTCAATTGAAAATAAGTTGTGCTCCTCATTCTTTTTCCTTTGCAAAGGTGGAGATAATAGCAGTGTTGGTCCTTCACAGGGAGAACCAAGCACCAGCACAGAGGAACTGGCAGGTACAGGGCAAACAGTCCACAGTGGGACATGTTATAGATATTAGTGAGATTTAAACTACAGTATGAACAGTTGAAAACAACATAAATGACAAAAATATTCCTGAAACATGTTCTTGAACAATGTTATTTCATAAATAGTTGTTAATGTAATGATTACATTGTCTCCTTATTCAGTACCACTATCAGATGATGCTGACAATGATGACCCTGAAGGAGAGGTGCAGGCAGAGCTCAGTGTAGACAAATGTTCACTGCTCTGATCAGAGAAAACCAGATTCAGACTTCTGTTAAGTTTAAGTTGCTGTTAACCTGAAGTAACTGAATTGTAATGTTGCTGCATTGAATAGTGGGCTGAAGCTGGCATCTAAATCATTTGCAGACAAAATAATACAATCATGTTTTTTAGGTAGCATAATATCATAGCATTCTTATAAGAATCCTTTTGTGACTTGATGAGAAGATGAAATGGTATGTAGGAAAGAGTGTTCAAATAGAGGACTGCATTGAGGGCTGTGGTAACTAAATGGGATTTCATATTTCGTTTTTCAGAATGAACAAAAACAACACTGCAGCTTGAACAGATATCACTATAGGTAGATATTAATAAGAATGAAATTACACATTTACATTTCTTTAAATGTACAGTTCTGTTTCATATGGGTGTTTCCATAGATCTAGTCTCTTTATTTTCCCCTCAAAATGCAACAGATTGATGCATTTAACTCCAAAATGTAAAAAAAAAATCTTCCCAGGGGAGCATGCCCCCGGACCCCCCTAGAGGATTTGAGGTCCACCCCCAAATAAAACATGTTCACATGGATAGGTTGACAAATACATAAGCACGCTTTTTTTTAACAGTAACCTATGTCCATATGTTTCTATTTGGGTGGTAGATTTAAACTGTAGGGCTATCACTACGGGCAGCAACGCCTCACTCTACCAAGCAGACGGCTTGCCCGGTTTACGTTCAAACACGCTTTTGACGCGAGGTTTAAAGTGTGTGCAAAACACTTTATGTGTGGGGAAAGTCCAGCCTCTCTCACCGCTACATCCATATTCCGTGCGTTGTCCGTTACCACAGCAATGGCTTGATTGTTGTTGCTAGTCATGTTGAGCCCCCACTCCAAAACAGCAGATTTTAACACCTCAGCTATGTTGAGTCCAGTGTGTGATGTGAAAAGAGGCCGTGTCTGTAAGACGCTGGTCATAACATGAGCTGTGACTGTAATATAGCTCTGCGTAGCTCGTGAAGTCCACCCATCTGTGGTCATTGAGATGCCCTCTGCTTCTTTGAGGCTCTGTGTCACTTTAGCTTTCGTCTCTTTGTACAGAGCTGGTAGCACTGTTCGACTAAAGTAGGGCCGTGATGGAATGGCATACTTGGGCTCCAGCGTGTTAACTAACCTCCTAAATCCACTGTTGTCGACCACAGAAAACGGCCTTAAATCTTTGGCCATGTACTCACCGATGCATCTTGTTATTTCCTCAGCTCTTGGACTGTTAGGGGGAAGTGGGGCTCCAAATACTTCTTTCAGAGTCAGTTGGCCCGGCCTACGCTTTTTACTCACAGTAGGTTGTTGTGGTCGGAGCTTTTCTGGGTGGCGATTTGACAAATGACTTCTCATGTTCGATGTATTTCTCGAATTGTAGTTGACCGTTGCCCGGCAGGAATTACAAATCGTTTTGCGTTTGTCAGTTTGCTTTTCACCATTGTCATTTATTGAAACGGGAAAACCGAAATGCTGCCACACATCAGCTTTAAAACTCGATGGAGCATCCTCAATTTCACATTCTTTATTTAGTTGTTGGTCTACAACTTCGTTCTCCATCTTCTCGCTGGGTCTGAGTGAGAGCACGCTTGCTTGCACGCAAAGGATGATGGGAGTCTGTCTTATTGACTAGTATTTGGCGCCCTCTGCTGTTCAAACAAAAACAGTACAGTTTTTTCCAATAAGGTGAGGAATGAACCATGTAATATCGCGGTAGATTTGGTCAGTCTCACAACGGTATTGAGCCGTTTGTTTACCGCGATATTCGGTATATCGTTACATCCCTAATAACCACTGTTTGCAATTTTGTTTTATTTTGTTGTGGTCCTACACACCAGTGTCCAGATAAATGTCTCTAATATTATAATTTGACTAATTGATTGATTCTGGTTCAATCAACAACAACATCATCATTATGGTTCCTACAACTTAAGGCAAGTTTGAAGAACAATTTCCCAATAAATAAAAACATTGAAAAATGAAACTACTTAAATTATCTTGCAGAGTTTTATAATGCACAAAATATACCAAATAAGTTTATACACATGATTTTGCTTACATTCCCATTTCCAGGAGTAGTTGTCCTCAGCCAAGAGCTCGTTAGGAGGGAGTTTATCCGCTTCCCCGACAACAGCATTGTGTTCAGTGATGGCATCTTCCAAGGCTTTCGTCTCTTCGGCAATCTTTTTTCTGAGTTTGTGTCATCGCTTATTGCCACCTGCCAGAATTTGAACCAACATTTGTTTTAGTATAATCTTACTTACACACCAACATTTTTCAATAGATCAGCTATTTTTTACGATCTATGAAATATTAGTGAATACATTTGTTTCCATATCTAGGCATGCGTATACTTAGAACAGGCAGGGACAGAATTAATCATTTATCTACTCATTTTGATGGCATTTTACGCCTTTATCTGACAGTAACAGTAAGAGAAAGGATATTTTGGAGGAAAAAATAGGGCAAGGGTTGCCAGCAAATGGTCCAGCCGGCCGAGAAATGACCGGAGATTCGCTCCTCAAAGCATTTGCACAGAAGTGGTAATGGATGACCCCAATTAGTATACTTTAAATATACCTTATCGTTGTTTTTAAGCAGCTACTGCATTGTTTATAAAATCAATGGGACTATACAAATTCACTATAGTCACTGGTAAAAAAATATAAATGACAATAAAATAAACAATATTCCCATTGCTGTAGATCAGTCATTCATCCTATTCTTTGTAGACCTCCTTCCAATGATGGATTTTACTAGCATAGAGGTACCCCTGATAGAAGAGGAGGGCCAAATTATTTGTTCACAGTACCTGTAGTCCACTGCACATCAGATACCCACTGCTGTACTTGGTCGTCCTGTAGTGACAATTCAACTGTGAGTTTCTCCAGATCCTCTGTTGCTTCTGTAATCCTTTGCTCCGTCTGTCAAAACAAATATCAAAGTAACAAAATGTTGACCAACATTTAAAACAAAATAGTTTTGAATAAACATTGATGTGGTCAGTACCTTCATGTATCTTTTGGCCAATGTTTGCTCAAGGTTTGCTGCCTTTCGCTTGTTCCAGCCACTTGCTTGGATTGTAAGCATGTCCGTGCGAACTGAAGACAGAATGTATATTAGGCCAGGAAACGTTGGCCATGTTTTTTTTTTCTGCTGAGAGAAAGTTGAAGTTCACGTGACATAGACGCCAGCCATTGGAAGTTAATGGTGAAAAAAGACGTAGGGATCCTACAATTTCAGAGGCGTTTTTGTAGAAATACTATGTCCCAAGTTGTGGACCAACCAATATTACACGTTTAGATGTGAGAGCGGGTTGGTCTCTCACAGGGTTGACCTACAATCTTTGAGCATATTTTCATCTGGTGGAGTAGTTTAGACATTAAAGCGATGGACAAACACTTGTGCAATACTGTAGTATCACAGATGTAAAAAACAGAAGAAGAATTTGTCTACTCGCCCCTAAGGACTATTCCTAATTTACCGACAAACTTCAGCTTGAGTGGGCAAAAGAGACAAAGAATCAGAAAGAATGCCTGTCTGCTAACATGAGAGTGAGGAATGGGCAAGAAGGCCCAGTGAAGGGTTGAATTATCCATGCTTTCCCTTTTCCTATAAATATGTTACTATGTTTATTTGTTATCTGTGTTCCTGTGTGTATCTGTGATATTGTATTTGTTATATTTTGTGGAGGTCTATGTGTCAGAGCCCCAGATAAACAGCCTTCCTCCCCCCCCCCCTCCCTCTTGGCATCTTCCTTTCCTATTTGAGCATGCCATAGTGATCTCCAAGCAAAGACCATAATCCCTGCCAAAATCTGGGAGCACCGTCAGCACTGGAAGCCAGCCAGGGCCCCGAGATGCCAGGGTGGCCCCCGCTAGTCTGCCAAGGTCAAGTGTATTTAGCTCCACTTCTCAGCTCATCGGAGGGGTGTTAAAGGGTAGGAGGGTGAGGAGCGGTGCCGGTAGAAAGAGTGGGTTGGGTGGGAGGCCTGGAGGGGAAAACAATGCAGGCCTAAAACTAAATAATAATAAAAATGTGTCTCATAACACAACAACAGATGCTGGAGCTCTTGCCAAGTATTCTGTTTTGTTTTTGTTGGAGTTATAAAGAGATAGCCCACGAGGTAAAAGAGTGCTAATATTTGGCTCAATGATGTTCCACAAAGAGGAACACTTGTTTGTCTTCTGAGGCTCTGTTGTGGGCAAAGAGTCTTTACTGATGAGGCTGTGCACATCCCATATGTTAAGGACGTTGTTTCAAAGTGACCTCACAGGGATATACCATTTTCCAGCTGCGGACACGAGTGAGGATCTTACTTCCTGATCTTTCACTTTGCATGACTTCAAGTCAAACTGTACTGACCCTTTTATTTTCCACAGAGGATGAGGATCTTCGTTCAAAATGTTGAATTCATGGATTTCAAACAGATACAGAGGGATATTTGTATCAAAGTGTCCATGCATGAAAAAAAGCTTAACTAAACTAGACAAAATAAACCTGAAGTGTAAATATGTGTTGTGACTGAAAAAGCAAAATCTAAAAAATGTGAACAAAGTACGGGTGGATGGGTACACCAGCTGCAGCTTGGTAGGCTGACTCACTGCTGTTGATGAGGTCAAGAACCGTTGTCACCCCAAACCTGATAATGTGTGCATTTGCAGGTGAAGAAAAAATAAAGGAGAGGAATCAGCCCTGTGGGACACAGTATTTAGGATAAGGGTGAACGAACTGTGGTTGTTTAGCTTTACAAACAGGCGTGCTAGGGTCTGTTAGTTAGGAAGACAACAATCCAGTTAGACAGGGAGTTGATGATACCACAGTGTTTGGTGATCAGTTTGCAACATTGATGGTGTTGAATTGAGTCACCAAACAGCATCTCGCATAAACAAAGCTGTTGTCCCTGTGTAGCGCTTTGGTTAAGGCACCCTCCGTACTCCTGATCTTATAGAGGGGATGGAGGGTGGGTGGTAGAGATGAGCCTGGACGAGCCTCTCTAATCACAGAGAGCTGAGCCAAAATATATATATATATTTTTTTTTTTTAATAAACCAGGGGTAGCCAACGCGGGGCCAGTGGGGCAACCTATGCAGCTTTGCTTTGCTGGGAGAAATGTCAAACTTGTGAACTCTGTCTGAAGTGTTTCTGCTGATTGAGCCTCTGTGTGTCAGCTGAGTCTCTGCCGTCAGAACAACAGTCACTCAGACATTCACCATTTAAATCGTGCTGTTCATATTTAACTGTTTGGACCCAATCGCAGCAGCGTTTTATTGTCCTCCGCTGTCACTGCAGCGGGAAAATAATCATCTGATCATACGTCATCATCTGTCTTTTTGCTTTATGTTGCTCGTTATTTAAAGGAAAACTGCAAATGTATATTCTTCAGAAAGATTATATCAACTAGCCCTCCATGGAGATAGTTATCTTTAAGTAAGCTGGTCAAGAAAGGTTGGTGACCCCTGCTATAAAGTATTCTCATAGGTTAAACCCACAGTAGAACATGTCGAGTACTGCAGGTTCAGGTCCGTACAGAGCCAGAACACTCTGGAGTTCTGGCAGGCCGGCCCGGTCCTGCTGCTGCTGGCTGGGACGAGATGGAAACCTTTGGCTGACCAGATGCTGGTCACAGTGGGAAGAGGACATACCTGTTGAAGGGAGAGAGTCCTGCTGAACCAGGCCAACCTGCCCTCAGCACCAGTTAGCAGAGGAAGGGGGAAGAAATAGAGGAACACGAAGGATGGTATAGAGAGTTTACATTTTCGCTCACAAAAACCTGTGTACTGGAAACACTCATCCTGTATGCTCTGTTCTTCCCTGTGTATTTCTACAAGTTCACACAGTTAACAACACCCTTTACTGAAATGCAGTGGTGTAATGTGGTGAAGTCTAGTGTTGCACTTAAGTACGATTTGACAAAATGTGTTACTATATGCTTTACAAATTATTATCTATAACAAAATAAAAAATAAACTAATAAATGAACTATGATATATAATAAGTAAGGGATAATGTGCAGCGACGCGGTCATTATGGGGAAAAGAACACCGACAGGTTCTTTTCCTCATAATGACCAAGTCGCTGCACATTATCCCGCTTATTACATGGCCACATTCTCAACAAAGTAACAACATGACTCCCAATATTAATTGAAATGCTTTTGTGGATTTAGATTTATTTCATTGATTTAAAAAATAGTTGTATGTATTGATTTCAATTGACATGCATCCGCTAAGAAAAATAGTCCGTTGTTACCGTTTGAACTAACGCACCAACGGCAGGAACTGCTTCGATAGCGTTTTGAGGAGCTTTTTTATTACAGATTTGAAAACATCGCTGCTTGCTTTAAAAATAGCACAATTCATGATGTCAAACCTTGGAAAGTATCTAGATATCCCTGCCCTAATGCCAAAGTAACTGGCAACTGAATATGTGTCGCCGTTTGATGTCTATGTCTGGACCGCTGCGTAAAAAGGAGGGTTTCTGCCCGTTACTTCGCCGCTGTTTTCTTGTCGCTCTTGTCTTGTCAGTTAGAAAAGCAAACTGCATGCAGTTTGCATTTCGCCCAAAACTGTATACAGTAAAATCGAACGGACTTGTTTGTGCAGATGTAAGCGTCCTTAACAACGGTCTTACCAAATACTTATATATTTGGTCGAACTGCGTCACAGTGGAAGCTAGCTTAGCCAATAAGCAACAGTATCTGATTAGGCAAAATGCTAAAATGCTAAATAGTGTTACTTGTCTTTTTGGAGTTACATTTTCTAAATGAACGGCCAGTGAATGAATATATATGTGTTTGCTTATTTATTTGGTGTAATATTATTCGTTTATAGTCCAATATTATCCTTTTTATCTATTACTTATGTATTTGGTCGAGCTGCGTCACAATGGATGCTAGTTTAGCCAAGTGGCTACAGAAATGATTAGCTAAAATGCTAAATAGTGTTACTTGTCTTTTTGGAGTTACATTTTCTAAATGAATGGCCAGAGAATGAATATATATGTGTTTACTTATTTATTTGGTGTAATATTATTCATTTATAGTCCAATATTATCCTATAAGTATAAGCCAGTGAATTAATCTAATCTCTTTTTGTTTTTCCACATTTGTTTTCAGTGATGCAGTTGAGTTTGAAATGGCTTCTGGACCCCCATCTGCCACTCGGCCTGTCTCAACAATGCCACGACCATCCACCCAGCCATCCCCACCCTCACATCCACAGCCGT
>CALSBZ010009427.1:364564-376250 GCA_943591055.1 Gobionotothen gibberifrons
CTTACACATACACACCTACACACACACAGCTACACTTACACATACACACACACAGCTACACTTACACATACACACATACACCTACACACACACAGCTACACTTACACATACACACCTACACATACCCACACACCTACACACACACACAGCTACACTTACACATACACACCTACACACACACACACAGCTACACACACCTACACTTACACACACTCACACACAAAAATTAAAAAATGTAATTTAATAAAAAATAAAATAAAACATTTTTTATAGTCTGGTACCTGAAAAAGGTCAAATGGCATTGATGGAACCAGATGCACCCAAATGTGCCCAAAGCTTATTCCGCCTGGACTTTATTTTCATAAACCTCTCTAAAAAGGTCAAATATCACTTGTTTTGCCTCAATCTTGATACAGGGTACTTATTGTATGTTATACTTTGGATTCCTAAAGCTTTTAGTCTACTAACCCATCATTCAAGCTTGGTCTTCACTATAAGTAATGGGTTTTCTTTAGGCGGAGACAGGAATTTACATTTTTTTTGCTATGTTCCATCTGAATTTACTCTGACACAGAAAAATCTATATTGATTCTGACACTTCTACATCCAACTCACAGATGTAACCTTGCTTTGATAACAACAATTATTCATATAAACCTTTCAGAAGTGAAGTTATAGTCATTTGTTCTGGGCATGTCATCTTCGAGCCTGAAACCTGAAAAACAGGCTCGGGGCTTAACAGGTTAACAGTTGTGATGAACACATTAATGCATCAAAAAATAAATCCAGTAATTTAATATATTTGATTATGAAATTGAACATTACATGCAGAAAGTACTTTTAGAAAGTAGATTTGAATGCAGGACTATTACTTGTAACTGTGTATTTGTACACTGTAGTATTAGGGGAGAGTGGGGTAAGGTGAGCCACATTTTACTTAAATCTGTATTCAAATGTAGTTCCCTCTGTCAGCAATGTATCAACAACTACACACACATTTCTATCAGTATTTCTCTGTGTTAATGCTCCATGTTTTTTAGGCTGTAAACTTTAACTGTTATGTAAGCCAACTAGACAGACAGTTTATCACTCTTCCTCCTGTACATTAGCAGATAAAAGGCATAACATACTTGAATGAATGGTAAATAAAGAATGCTGGAAATAACTGCATCTCCATTAGCCTATATGCTATGCAGAGACTGCCTTCTTCATGTCGTGAATTGCAGCTGATGTGTTAATATGGCAATTGGCCATTTCACTTATACAACATTCGCAAGTTGTACATTTGACTCATACAATAACCCACCTTCGAGTGATGCTCTAGTTTCTTCATGTTTTGTTTTTTTCCCTCTTGCTTGCGCCGGACTGAAACTGTCTTTTCACCGACATCTCTTCACCTGCACTAGTGGCCGTATCAAAGCCGTGATTGGTCAGATGTTGATTCATTGCAACGGTGTCGGGTTACAGACGTGCTCCCCTTGTCACCTCTCACTCTCGCGTGTCAGCGGGGGGTGCGCGGAGAACTGTGCACAGCAGCTGAGGCCCTCTGGGCGGGGCCCTCTGCGCAAGGTGGGGCCCCATGCAGCCTGCGTGATTGGCCTGTAGGGAGGCCCTGTGTGGTTCTAATGGCTTCATCGGTCTGCGACCTTCAGCCAAGCGAAGGAGTTCAAGTATCTCGGGGTCTTGTTCTCGAGCGAGGGAACAATGGAGTGTGAGATGGCCCGGAGAATCGGAGCAGCAGGAGCGGTACTGCAGTCGCTTTACCGCACCGTTGTGACGAAAAGAGAGCTGAGCCAGAAGGCAAAGCTCTCTGTCTTCCGGGCCATTTTCGTTCCTACCCTCACCTATGGTCATGAAGGTCATGACCGAAAGAACGAGATTGCGGATACAAGCGGCCGAGATGGGTTTTCTCCGGAGGGTGGCTGGCGTCTCCCTTAGGGATAAGGTGAGAAGTTCAGTCATCCGGGAGGGACTCGGAGTTGAACCGCTCCTCCTTCGCGTCGAAAGGAGCCAGTTGAGGTGGTTCGGGCACCTAGTTAGGATGCCACCTGGGCGCCTCCCTAGGGAGGTGTTCCAGGCACGTCCAGCTGGGAGAGACCGAGGGGTAGACCTAGGACCAGGTGGAGGGATTATATCTCTTCGCTGGCCTGGGAGCACCTTGGGATCCCCCAGTCAGAGCTGGTTGATGTGGCCAGGGAAAGGAAAGTTTGGGGCTCTCTGCTGGAACTGCTACCTCCGCGACCCGACCACGGATAAGCGGGAGAAGATGGATGGATGGATGTTGAAAATGGACTTTGACAAGCAGAACATGGTTTATTGTGAAAAAAACACATTTACCACTTTACCATGTGCTTCTCCCCATCACAGTCAAATATAAATGATTGGTGCTTCCTGAATGTATGGTCACATGACCAAAAATGTGCACAGTTCCCTTGATAAAGAGTCAACTTCTTACCTCACTCTCCCCTACTACTTTTTCTTAAGTAAAATATCTGAGTTGAGCTCTGCATGATTTGCAATCCAGGTTTGCTTTATTGAAGTTTCTGTTGTTAATTAAAAGTGTTTTCTACAAAGCAAAGACTGTGATAGTAAGCGTAAACAAATACATCTCAAATACACATAACAGTGATACTGTGTACCTGCTTTAAGGGCTTCAGCAGGAAAGTGAAGAGAAAAAAGAGCTGTGGCAGAACATAAGCTCATCAAGGTCGGCTTTTCACTACGGAGCAGTTTCATACAAAATCGTCTGTTTGTTTTATTAGCTCAATGATAGGCAAAATATCCCCCACACACTCCATTCCCCTCACACTGCACTAACAAAGTGCATAGTGAGGCCCTTTACTAGATATTCTAAGAAATGAGAAATGAGTTTAGTGGAAGCATAGTCTTTGCTCCGTTTTATCTCACGCTTTATATTTGAAGATGAAGGCGCTGCTGGCTGTCTGTATGAATGACACGCTGTGTTATCTGCCACCAAAGAGTCTCTGTTAATTAGCAAACAGCCACCTAAACATGTTCTAGATCTGAGGGTTAAATCAAAATGCTGACAAAGAGCAGATTAGAGAATTGGCTCAGAAAGCTTCAAATCACAGAGTTGAGTTCAGGAGTGGGTGTCTCTATAAATACGCACATTACTTTCATCGTATAGAGGCAGGAAAATATCCGCGGGGGGATCGGTTCGGGAGATACCCACAGATTCCACATCACTAGACGTGCCTGCTCTGTTCTGTGGTATGTTAGGGGACAGGGGCCATTTAGAAAAGACCACACCTGAGATTTAGAGGATCAGGTGGTTCTAATCTGTTGCAACTCACTTGACATCACGCCCCCAGGTACTTTCTATACATGACAAGAGAGGCACGTGTTGTTTTATAATCTTCATGAGCACCAAATATATTCTCACCCGGGAAATCTTCTAAAGGACTAAATTATGCATTAAGAATTAGATCCAGGGTTCATATTAAAGTGAGAGTAAGGGTGCATTCACATCAGCCTTTTATAGTTCGGTTGAATCGAACCCTGGTGCGTTTAGCCGCTTGGTGCGGTTCATTTGGGTCGGTGTGAACACAGTCCGAGACCTCTTAAGTGAACTAAACAACCGGACTCTTGTCCGCTAAAATAGGTGGTCTCGGAGCGCTTGCTTGCGAACTCTGTAGCGGTTCATTGCTGGTGTGAACGCAGTCCGCACCAAAACATAGGAAGCGTAGTATTTACGTGTCACAAAAACGCGGTTGTCTTCAAAAGTCTTTAGCAAAAGAGTCTTTCTAGACATCCGCGGTTGTTTAGTTAAAGAGTGAAGCAGAATTAAGTGTTGAACAGTGTCGTGTAAAGTAAGAAATGTCCGTCAACTACATAAAAGTAAGAAAACCTGTCGTCGGTGAAACGCCGCTCCTTACTGCAGAACGTCTCATTACATGTGTTATAATGTTTTTTAACGGACGTTGTCTGATTATATAATCATATGCCGGGCCGCTAGTGTCTGTTGATCTCCAGATTAACAGCAGCATGAGAATAACCTGCCAAAAGTGCCGATGCTCCATGGCAGAGGCTCCGGTAGAAATTGCCGGGATTTGCGTTTTTACCCCCTTAATTTCTGACCAAAGTTTATAGTCCCTTTGAGTTTTGCCCGTGTGAACACAAACCGAACCTTCTGAAAAATGAAACAACCAGGTTAGCCGCTAAGCATAAGTTACCATGGAAATCTAGCCTGCTAAAAAGAGAACCAGCTTTATAGAACCGGAAAGCCGGAGTTTTCCCTGAATTTAGCTGGCTAAGCGAAAATCCTGCTTTGTGACATACCCCCCAGGTGTCTCACTTTGTGCGGTACTGCAGAGCATTTTTATTATTTGTCCCACACATTAAGCCGATGTCCCACATTTGAATGACAGTTGCCGTCTAAAAATGTGGCAATCAATCAATAAATAATGTATTTACTTATGGTCGCTGTTGGAGGGCGATTCCCATAGGAGCTATAAGTTCAATAGAATTTTTTTTAAGGGTTAGAAGGGCATTACATTTACATGTAAACTAGGTCTTTTCATTGCAATAACATTTTCCCGCCCAAACGTAATCTTTATCCCACATGGGGCTTGTTTGTACCTGGTTGTTTTACATGAGATGTTTCCTTTTTGTAATTAATCAGCACCCTACACATTCTATGGTTGAGCGGTATTTTATCCTCACTAAGTACATGCCTTATTAGCTGAGTGTATTACAAAATATCTCTTAGAAATGTGTTGGAGGCAATATGATTGTGTAAGAATCTGGATCACGCAACATGAGTGTGTGTGTGTGTGTGTGTGTGTGTCACAGTTTGTACAGTTTGTACACTCACATCTTCATCCCCTACATGTTTATCTGAAGTGACCCAGTTAGTGAATGCTTGAACGGGTCATTGTGTCCATGCCAGCAGTGATTTTGGATCCCCAGCGCTGACAGAATTATAGCTGAAGGCTGTTTCTCCATCAACTCACCTCAGAAGACTCCTTTCACCTGACACGAACACTTAGCGGGTCACACACAATGACTGTCTCCCTCCTCCCAGCCCCCCCGCTCCCGTCCGCTCACATCTCCTCCAGTCCCCCGATGAGATTAAACTTTAAAGTCCTCTTTTAGCATCACTAAATTATTGCCATATTCAATCTGAGACATTAGTATAACAACCGTAAACAAACAGAGTCAGTGCTCAGTGGAGCGGCAGCCCCTCGCGGCTTCTCTTCTGTCACAATGTATCGTCTGTGAGCTTTTCTCCATCGCCACAGCAGGGCCACAGCCTGGACTCTAGCACTGATGCAAGGAGGGCTGAATCTGGCTATTTGGCATGAGAACTGTTGAGTTATACCAGTTGGCTTACAGTTGCTTAACCTGTTCAGCCCAAAGCCGGTTTTTCAGGTCTCAGGCTCGAAAATGACTTTCCCAGAACAAATGACTATATCTTCACTTCTAAAAGGGGTAAATTAATAATGTTGTTTCTCAAAGCAATGATAAACCTGTGAGTTGGATATAGAAAAGTCAGAATCAATATAGAATTGTTTTTATTTTAAAGTAAATTCAGATTGAACATAGTAAAACAATTTAAATTATAGTTTCCGTCCAAAAGAAAAACATTACTTTTAGTGAAAACCACCCTTGAATGATGGGATAGTAGACACAAAGCTTTAGGAATCCAAACTATAACATATAATCAGTACCCTGTATCAAGATTGATGCAAAACAAGTTAAATTCTCTTTTTAGAGAGATTTATAAAAAAAAACACTTCTGGGGTCATTTGGGTGCATTTTCCATATCTCTGGCCCCCCTCAGTCGATTTTGGTGATTGACACCTCTTTTTAACCATTAGAGCCAATAGAATCGAGAGGAAAGTTCTTAAAATCCATCTAAACATTACCCATTGGTGAATAAGTGATGCGCAGCCAGAATGCACAAAACCGGAAGCTGTCATACACTCTCGTAGCTATCATAGCAGCTATATATGAAAACTCTGTTTTTGCCATAAATATGATGATGGATTATCAGTAATCATTTCAAAGTGACACATTGGATTAATCTTCAGCAGCGTTTTTATCGTTTTAATGCCATTGAACACAACTTTTGATCAGAAAACAGCAAAGGTAAGACGTATTTTGCCGTTTTGGCTCCGTAAAGCTAAGCGAGGAGACAAGCCAGTAATCAGAACCGAAAGACAGCCGCTCAGGCTCCAACAGCACCAGCGGTTTGGTGGAGGGGGGGATGTGTATATCAGTGTGAGTGTGTGTGTGTGTGTGTGTGTGTGTGTGTGCGCGTGCATGCGTGCGTGCGTGTGTGCATATAAAGAAAGAGAGAAGTGGAGGCCTTGACACCCAGTAAAGATCCTTTAAGCACTCTCTCCGCTCTGGTCTTGGTTTTAGAGGCAGCCCAGTCTTAAATGCTCCTCATTACAAAGCGCTCCTCACAAGTGGCGCTGCTGAACCTGCTTTTAATGCTGCGCGCTCTGACTCTATTCCCTCCAGAAATAGAGGAAGAGTTTGTTAAGTATCTCCTCTGGAGTCCAGGTTTGTTTAAGAGGCTCTTTAAAAAAGGGACTCATCAGAGTTTTACAGCCGCTCTGGAGAGGGATCACCTGATCAAGGACGCAGCAGCTGCAGAACAGAGAGAACTAGAGGGGGGTGGGGGGTGGAGATGGACAGGACTAGAGCACTTTATCTAAGAAATACAAAGTTACACCCACATATTTAGGTTACAAAGATGATATGAGGGAGGCGTGTGGCGCAGTGGACTAGTGAGTTGGTCTTCGGATCAGGGCAGCACAGGTTCAAACCCGACTGCATGCTGACTGTAGTCAGTGTGGCAAGACACTTCACTCCTGTGGGGATTGTCCACAGTATTGAGCATGTAAGTTGCTTTGGATAAAAGCGTCTGACAAGTAACATGTAATGTAATATATACTATGATGTAATGTATTGTCGGTGTCTCCGTGAATTCCTGCAGTGCTGTGAACCCAGAATATTGGAACAGGTGAACATCACCAGGGGAGACCCTGTCCTATAAACTACTTTATTAAGACAACAGTTACCAGTGTTTCAGGTACATCATTATCATTACAACTAAAATGGCGCAGCGGAAGGCTGCTTCGGTGTTGTCGTGCGCTCAGTTTTGTCGTGTTTTGTGCTTTGAATCAGTGTTTACACTGAGTACACCGTGCTCTCTCACCAGAGAACCGCTCCTAAACATCAGAGGAACAACTCCAGCAGATTTGTTTCCCACTTCCCTGGAATGATTGGACTGATTCAGCTCTGCCTTTAACACCATCATCCCGGCTCTGCTGCAGGACAAGCTCTCCCAGCTGCACGTGCCCGACTCCACCTGCAGGTGGATCACGGACTTCCTGTCTGACAGGAAGCAGCACGTGAGGCTGGGGAAACACGTCTCTGACCCCCGGACCATCAGCACCGGTTCCCCTCAAGGCTGCGTTCTTTCCCCTCTGCTCTTCTCCCTGTACACCAACAGCTGCACCTCCAGGCACCAGTCTGTCAAGCTCCTGAAGTTCAGACAACACCACCCTCATCGGACTCATCTCTGGGGGGAGATGAATCATCTGGTGACCTGGTGTGGGGACAACAACCTGCTGTTGAGATCTTCATATTAGGTTGAATAATTAAAACGAAAGTTAGTTATAATCAAATATAGTCAATTATATTCTTAACCCAAAATGAAAATGCTTCATATTTTATGATTTTCTATATTTACAGTGTAAACAAAACACAAGTGGTTTGTTAAATTGAGTGTGTAAGGCCTATAATGGTTTATGGGTGTCACTGATAAGAGAGGAGGCAGTTTCTTCCCTCTTCCTACAGCGGTGCACAAGGAGGGGGGCTCCTGACTTAGTGATAAAGAACTGAGGCCCCAAAAAGGTGTTTATGCCATAGCCGAGAATAATATTTTGCAAGTCCTGCAGAGTAGGGGTCATGACCTTTTTACACAAACATGGGAAGGTGTGTATTATGCCATAGCCATAGAATATGTCTGGTCATGTCCAGTCCTGTACATCAGAGGCCATGCCCAGTTTCCACAAATATGGGTATGGAGGAGGTGTCTGTTTTTGAGCATAAAGATACTGGCGGAGAGGGAGCAAGAGAGAGGGGGGGGGGGGGGCTCCCCTGGTATGCTCTCTCCCGGTAAAGCTCTCTCCCTGGAGAGCTGGGTTTTTGCTCTCTGTAAGGTTCTCTCAAACTTGGTAAATATCTCTCGAATTTCTTTGTTTACGGAGTGAATTTCTGGGTTGAATGAGTGGAATTAATTGATATGTGCTTGTGAGTATTAGTACCTGCCACCTGTGAGGATCTTCCTCCGAATTCATGCGGAATATAGGTATGTGTTTGTGAATATATAAACCAACTTTGTGCAATATGTGCTATATGTGCAATATATATATGCCATTAATAACTGTGTCATTTATACCTGGCTGCTAAACCCTTGTTGTTATTTTGTAAATTGTGTAACTTGCTGCTGTTAAATACCGTAAAACTATGTGCAATATGTGCTTTATGTGCAATATACACTTATATACATATGCCATCTTTAATAACTGTAACACACACCGGGCTGCTAAATCCGAACTGCTACAGGATTTGATTTGTAGATTTGATTTGTTTTTGATCTGTATTTTTGAAAATTATGTAACTTTTTATTTTATTTTATTTTTTATCTTTCTTTAGCATATTGTTTATTGTATTATAACGTAGTACTTTTTTAGCATGTTGTTTATTATATTATAACGTAGTACTTTTTTTTAACCCATTTAAGATATGCAACACTAAGCTGTCTGTGGCTCTTTCCTGCTGTAACGCTGCACATTTCCCCTCTGTGGGACTAATAAAGGTATTCTGATTCTGATTCTGATTCTGAATGTTAGTCCCGCCACCTATCGGAAATATAGGTATGGAATTGATGTGAACTAATTTGTTGGATGAAAGTTTGAATGTGTTTTTTATTGTCACCGGTCATTTATGAGGTAATGCCTCTAAATTCTATCGGGAGATTTAAAAATCACAACTGAATTGGGCAGTTGAAGTTACAATTTAATGTAATACATGTAAAACTGTGAATTCGAGTTTCATATTAGAACATGATCACAGCATGATAGGTTTAGTATGATTATAATATTGTAAAGCGAGAGAAGGTAAAAACCCTGTATACGTATAATTTTTTTTCAAATAAACTGATCCCATCTTTTGGATTGGGACAACTTAAAAGACACATGCGCTCTCCTCTCCCTCCACGACTCCAGGACCCTGAGGCGGGCAGGGAAGTTTTAGTTTTTTAGCTTTTAACGTTCTTTGTATATTTATATTTAAATTAGGTGTAAATACTACTCTTTATTATTATTTTAAAATCTTTTTAATGTAATCTTTATATTTTTTACCTCCTATTGCAACTTATTTTCTTTAATTGTTTATGTTTGCACCACCAGACACCAAAGCAAATTCCCTGTATGTACCTGACAATTAACTTGATTCTGATTCTCTGACATTAAACTCACTAATACAACACCCTGCAAGAAATCATCCTTCATGAAGGTTGTGATGTTATGATTTAGTTTAAACTGCTTCAGAGGTGTTCATTCAACTCGACCCACTCCTTACCCACATCTCTAAAAACGGGGATACAACAGAGCTGATCCAGATTTGCTGCGGTCTTGACGTCAGTACTAAAATGTGGGTTGGCTTTACGTTGAACTCTCCTGGCAACGTAAATGATTTGGTTCATACCCGTTTATCTAGCTCAGTGGGTCTAACCCCACTGGCAAAGTGTTTGCAGGATAATCTCTCTTGGTTGTAAAATATTTTAGACAGAAGGATGAGCGGCTTTAACCTGTTAAGCCCCAAAGCCCCCCTCGGCGGGGGCTTTTTATTTTTTCACGACACTGTGTCTCAAGGAACCTTAATATTTAATAAACTATGAATATTTTATATCCATATAACAAAAAAGTATTTTTTTTTAAAAACACACACACCATACACTGACCCTCTGAATTAGCCCCGAGCGAAAAATGCTAACCTATTACCGCACCGACAATCATTCCAAGCTCCCTTATTACTTATCCTAGCTCTGCACATCCAGCACATCGTTTATGATCATAAAGACACAGAATCTAACGGTGCCAGCCTCAACACTGAAAGATACAAACTCACGACAGGGGAAGCAAACACAGATATCACAACACGTACCTTCATGGAGCATTTCTACCGGAGATGTCTCACCGTAGCTGCCAATCTGATCATTAGAGTGTTCAATGGCATTCAAACGAGAAAAAACGCTGCTGCAACGGTTAATCCATAGGTTGAGAAAGTATGGGCAATCTCATTTTTTTCATTTATAGTCCATAATTCCATATTGATGGCAAAACCGGAGACCAAAAGTTAGCTGCTAATGGTAGCCGCCTGCTGCTGCTATTTCCCATGTATTGACTCACGCAGCACCCTAACAAACAGATATGACCAAATAAGGACTATGTGGGACTTCCCCTCGATTCTATTGGCTCTGACGGTCAGAAAGAGATGTCACATGTCAAAATCGAGCAAGGGGGGCCAGAGATATGGAAAATCCACCCAAATGACCCCAAAAGAGGGTTTTTTTTCCTAAATGTCTCTAAAAAGGTCAAATATCACTTGTTTTGCATCAATCTTGATACAGGGTACTTATTATATATTGTACTTTGGATTCCTAAAGCTTTTAGTCTACTAACCCATCATCCAAGGTTAGTTTTCACTATAAGTACAAAATATTTTATAATATTTTTCTATAATTTACAGTTTTTTACCATGTTCAATCTGAATTTTCTTTAAAATAAAAAAACATCTATATTGATTCTGACTTTTCTACATCCAACTCACAGGTTTATCATTACTTTGAGAAAAAAGATTATTAATTTAACCCTTTTAGAAGGGAAGATATGGTCATTTGTTCTGGGAATGTCATTTTCGAGCCTGAAACATGAAAAACAGGCTCGGGGCTTAACAGGTTAACTCCACATTACCTGTCCTAGTGATATCATTTGCCTCAGAATAAATTGTATCGAGGTTGTTGGAGTCCAAGTGAACAGAACATGAGTTTATGAGCATTGATTTCCAGGCGCTCGGGTGGAGAGAAAAAGTCTTGGACTCCATCTAAACTCCACATCGCCTGGAGCACAGCGACAAGGCGCTAGCTGATCACACAGAAAGCATTTTCTATTGACAATTAATAATTGGAGCATTCACATAACCATTCGAAATCACCAAGGCTTATAAACGTTGCAGAGGAAACAAACATCTGTCTGTTTAGGATAAAAAACATTGTTGTTCTCCTCTCTGAGGAAAACAACAATGCTCTGCATCATCTTCAGATCAGTACTGCAATACAAAATAAATCCACTTTAAACATTGTATTTTTCCTCTCCAGATCATTTATTCAAATCAGATTGCTAAATGTATCTGCTGCTCTTTTCTTTTTCACAGCTGACTTTCAGGAGTCTGTCCAACACCGCCGAGGGAAATAAGGCAGATTGATAACTTTGGATGGCCACAAATGGAATGCAAATGGCCTCTGAAATCATATTAAAGCCCCTGACGGGTGTGAGTGATGCCAAACAACAAGAGCTTCATTCTCAACCCAGTCTCATAAAAAAAACGTGTAATAACTACGTTGGTCCACAACGTAGGACGTAGT
>CALSBZ010009427.1:376650-394743 GCA_943591055.1 Gobionotothen gibberifrons
TTTTTTTGTGAGACTGGGTTGTCATTCTCCTGTCACCTTTTCTGTTCTCATATTAATGGGGACAGACGTATAAATGGGATGACAGGGAGGGTCGCAAGAATAGGAGGAAGACGAAAAAAGAACAAAGCAAGCCATAAGGGGGAAAAGAGGGAAGTGGAAGGCAGTGAATGAAGACTGATTGATAATGAAAATCAAAATGGAGAGAGCAGGTACAGATATCCAACATGTCATGTTAACAAGTGGAAGTGGAGCTCAGATTCGCCTCCCTACCCTTCGTGCTACGCTAGGCTGGAACCGACAGCCTTCTCCCAAACCGCTCCTCCTCTCAGAGAGACAGCCCAGCAGAGCCTGAGATACATCTGAGAGGAAGATGGAGCGCGAGGAGGGGGGGGGGAGTCTAATTTAGGTCAGAGCAGACAGCACCTCTCCAACACTGGGTTGGTACGAAACTATTGTTTTTCCAACCCAGTTTAGATTTAACCACGCCCGCTTTTGCATAAATGTAACCCTGCACTCTCTCATGGGTGTGTAAAGAGAACGAGCCGGTCCCATGTTAACAGCGCTGAAGTAATATCATGCTAGCTATAAGGCTACAGCTATTATTTAAAAATCCATGGTGAATTAATATAAAAAATAATTAACATGTATTCAGCTAAGCATAACGGTGATCTTCTTTCATAGTAAAAAATGTGCTATTTTCATCAATTTACTTTGAAATAGATACTCAATGAAGCAACTGTAGCTGTCATATTCATATTTGCTGCGGCGATGCGTTTGTCTTGCCAAAGTGGACGTGACTGGAAGGAGGCCTGGATTAAAGTCAAGGAGCGTTGTCTGGACTCTCATTTCTTGAATCACCTGCAGTGAGTTGTGAGGTGGCAGTGAATCCCCGAGGATCAGCTCCTTCTCTATCAGATCCAAAGACAGAGGCTGTGCTGGGTGTTGCTCCCGCTCTGCTGCAGGCACAAATCAAACAACATGATGAACTCCAGCACTGTGCTATTCAAACACCCAGCGCTCCATGAACTAACCGTGCAGTGTACTGTAGAAAGAGCAAATAATGATATACTGTTAGAACAGTGTGCCTGACATATGGGCCTGCTGTGGGAAACTCTTATTTTGGAGAGGCCCAATCAGGTGGAGAGTTTATTGCGATGCTGTGCAAAGCAAGTTGTATTTTATGGAAACCGTGTCTTGTTGCTCAGCTGCCACTTCTGTGATTTAGTCAAAGGACTCAATGCAAAGGAATAGAGGAGCAAAGGTTGAGAAATAAAAATCTAATTCAATGAGCCCCTATCTGACAGGTAGATGTGTTGATGCAGCTCAGGAGTCAGGGGTCATGGTGTGCGACAGTGTGAGAGTGTTTGTGATCATTATTGCTCCTGATCAGCAGGCGGAACATTGTATGGCAGCCTAGGCCTCTGTATGAATTTGTGTGAATGAAAAAGTCAATGTATTATTTAATTTGGCATTAATGTAATTTTTTTTCAATAAAATATTTAAGTCTCCCAGTCGGTGACTTTTCCTGAAAGTGTGTTATGTAGCACCCTCTGATGTTAAAAATGGTCAATATGAAGTCAGATTGAAAAAATGGCCCAAAAAATGGCCATTTATATCCATTAGCGCCAGCGCTATTGATCTTGCACGAAAACATAAACATGACATGTTGCTATAACAACGCCTGTTGTTTACTGCGGTTCCTTATAGAGTGAGATATGAAAAGCTGAGAGTCCACAGATTCTATTGGTAGAAGTTTCATCACTGTGCGATCAAAACTCACTCTTAACCCTGTGTTCTAGTATGATAAATAAAAGAACATTGTACCTTGAAAATCAATGCATTCTAATAGCGGGTACATTTTACCCGTTGGCGGTTTTAGGTATCCAGCGACCCCTGGCGGTTCTAGTGTTAAAGATCAACATCCTATGTTTTGTTCCCTGAAGGGACATTCTTTTTTTTTTCTTTCCTTTTTTAATCAACATGGATTAAATAAAAATGCAGTTCTCCTCAGAGGCTCTACAGAGGTAGAGCGTCCTTCCTGATAAACCCTCTGCTCCACCTGCATGCTCAGACACCAGACACAGTGAACACAGAGGAGCATTCTGAGAGGAGGCGACCACAGCAGAGCAGAGGAGGCTAAATGTTCCCTTACATGTATCTGGTGTACACACTTCTATACCTTTGCCTTATGAGGAAACACTATATATATATATATTAGGGCAGGGACTTTAACGCGTTAATTAAGATGAATTAATTACACAAAAATGCATTTTAATCGCACTTATTTTTGCACCGCGGAACGTTTCTCACTGGATGAGTTTCAGGCGTACCGATTATACTGGAGCACCAACTAACGTGCATGACTTCAGACAACAACAAACCACAGTGAACAATTTAAACATGAACGAAGAAGCTGATGAGACCGCTTTGGTTGGCCCCGTGGATGGGACATTTTGTTTTAAAAAAACGGACGGATGGAAGCGTCGATAAGAGCACGGTGGGGTGCAAATTATGCAAAAAGGAATTCGCATATCACCGCAGCACATCAAGCCTCAAGTATCACCTCAATGCTAAACATATAGCAGCTAGCGTGGAAGCTAGCGTGGAAGCTAGCGTGGACGTTAGCCCGACTCCGAGTACAAGGAGGACCCACACCCAACCAGATGACTGGTTTCAGGGCCAGGATAACTAAGTCCACGTCTGAACAAATAACCAACTCCCTGGCTCACTGGATTGCACTCGACTGTAGACCACTTGGAGTGGTAGAAGATAAGGGGCTGCAAAAAACTGTTGGTCAATCAACAAAGTCTGTTATGGCCTCTGAAGCAACAGAGAGATGTTTTCTAATAGTCAGGGTTTCCAATGTTCTGAATGTACTTGAAAGTATTGTGTTTACTTAAAAACAAAGTGTTATAGTTTACAGAAGGTCTACCTACCTATAGGCTACCTGAATCTCTGAAATGTACTGTATTCCTAAATATGCTATTGCTACACTTTATGGCAAAAATTGCACTTTTCTGTTAGTCTTGGATAAGTACCACCTTGAACAAAAATAAACAATGTTTTGTTGCTTAAGCTTATGTATTCAGTCATTATTCAATGGTATACTCAAATTCATGTGAAAAAAATTGCTTCTCACTGTTCTCAGGTCAAATATTTATATGCGATTAAAAATGCGATTAATTTCAATGAATTAATTACAAAGCCTCTAATTAATTAGATTAATTTTTTTAATCGAGTCCCGGCCCTAATATATATATATATATATATATATATATATACTTGTATTCTGTCATTGATTTATTTATGCGTGTTGTTCTGTGTCTATAGCAATAGTTTTGCTTTGCTGTGTCCATGTGCTGCTTTATTCTGGAAGTTTGGCACATATTACAGAAACAGTCCCTCCCCTTGTACCCTTACCGCCTTCGACCTCCCATCTTCCGAAAAAGTGGCATGGATATGTATTTAGACAGACAGGAAAGTAAAAAAATTAAACAAACAAGTATAAATAAAGATACACAATAAAACACAATATAAATGAAAAAATATAAAATATATCATAATAGAAGAATATAATATGATAGAAGTACCACATGCTGGGCAGATGGAGTGGAGGTCACTGTTGAGCGATGTGAGCATGTGTCGAATTTACATACTGTACATTTTGTGTTGGGTGATGTGAGTTCTGAGATTCAGTTTACATTGTATTACCTACAGCAGGGGTCGGCAACCTTTTTGATATGAAGTGCCATTAAAAAAAATTGTATTTCATCAGCGTGCCTCGCTGCGGGGAAGCAGTGTGTGGACCTGTCAGCGCAACTTACATTATAGGGATGCTCCGATCGGATCGAGTGGGCGGGGCCTATGGGGATCTTCCATTTAAAGTTATGTTTAAAACTCAGTTAATGGGGCTCATTCACTGGAGCTTCCACAAACAACAACCAACATCATTATTACATTCAAATGAAGTACATTATTCAAGTTTACATTAACTTTGGATAATAACACGGGAGAAATGAGCGGAAGCGCTCTCTTTTCCTCTCCCCCCATCTCTGCAGCTCGCTGATCCAGTAATGAGTGACCCGACAGTGAAGAATAACTATATTTATAACTAGTGTAGCTTGTTCCAGAGGTAGATCAAATAGCTAAGTGTGTTAGGTCTAACTCTTGTGTGTTTTGCTCCGCTCACCGGTCCGTCACAGCGGGTGGAGCTGCAGGATTTCTGCTTCACACACGTTGCATACCGCTATTTTATTGTCATTTTCGGACACCTTAAAATACTGGCAGACCGGTGAAGCCATATTAGCGAGCTTGTTTTGCCGTGCACAGAAAAAGTGTCATGTATTTTACGTCATGCGATCGGCTCTCCTGATCGGCCTTTTTAGAGACCACCGATCGATCGGCAGAGAGTGAGTTTCGGTCGCTATCGATCGGCGGCCGATCGATCGGAGCATCCCTAACTTACATGATGCCGAATTTAACAAACCAATTTAAATAATTGGTTTAAATAGCATAATAATAAGGACGATCGTCCGTTCTGTGTTTCTCCAGAACACACATGGCCAGTCCGCCCCTGTGTAGAATGTTATTTCAATGAGAGATGAGCAGATCGCCACTGGGCTTTCAACTAAAGACACAGCCACGCAAAAACTGCGGCATTTGTACAGCTGCTTATGGGTACTACAATTTGTGAAGTGCTTTCCTCTGTGGTGAAACGATCAGCACTGCACCACGGAGGAAAGTGGCAGAAAGTCGCCTGGAGTTAAAGAGAGCGGGGCTGCGTTGCGTGCATGGCTTCCTTCTGCAGGTAACGGGGAGTCGCGCCCTGGATCCGAAAATACAATTTTAATATTTTTGCACACTTATTCCACTTGACCCCTGACCTACAGGTTAGTATTCTCTGCCATCTTGAAGGTATAGACTCAATTATGGAGATATGTTTATGACTAGTGATGCTGTTATGTATCCAATCACTGCGCAGAGTTAATGATGGCGTTTTGGATTGAGGGGGAGAAACCAACCCAAATACAGATGTTGTACTGATATCCTGAACACCTTTTGAGTGAGGGAGACAGTCAGTGGAAATGTAGTTTTCTTCATCTTTTCAGCACACATTAAAAACAATAAGGTCACAGTATAGCAGTCGGTCAAATAGGTCAAATTGGAGATGCACATCCCTAGTGTGTGTGTGGAATACTGTGGCTGTTGCGCAGTGGACTAGTGCGTTGGTGTTCGGATCAGGAAAGCACAGGTTCAAACCCCACTGCAGTCAGCATGTCGTTGTGTCCCTGGGCAAGACACTTCACCCCAAATTGCTCCTGTGGGGATTGCCACAGATAGTATTGAGTATGTAAGTCACTTTGGATAAAAGCATCTAACATGTAATGTAATGTAATGAATACTGAGCCATAGGAACACTTTTACAGAGTGCATTCCTCTAGATTCAGTATATGATTATATGAGTCATATATTGTCACATGTCGCTTTTCTGAGCTATACATGACCAGTGACAGCCCGCTGAGGAGGTACGCTGCTTTTAAAGGGGGGCCACGGGAAATGGAAAGTATGATTAATTGATTTCTCAATCATTAACCCTTGAATGGGCAAGCAAATACAAATAGGAATTAATTATTTTTCTCTAATGTATTTAGTTTTTTTTATCAAAATGTGACTTATTTGTTCTTACACTCTCCCAAGATACAGTGCCCATATAGGGTTTATAATTTTTAAATAAACCACTTTTACACCCATATTACAACCATGGTACACAACTTTTAACCCCATTAAACATGCATATTACACCCATATTACACTCATCCATCATACATATGTCACTGTTAGTACACCTGGTTATCTGTAGAGTATGTATAAAAAAAAGTATATCTGTAAGTGAATATTACTGTTTTACAACCTTATCCAGTCAGGCTTCAGTGCTCATTTCACACCCATCAAAGTGGCATTTTAGCAGCTCTGATATCTCACTGCTATCTCCTCTATAATGAAATGGTGACACCACTCACAGTTTTAGCCTTATCTGCCTTTCTACACATTTTCAAGAGCCACAAATAAGAGCAGAGTACATGTCCGTGCGTTTATTAGCAGTAAAGCTCCATTAGGCCGTGCTTACAGCTCCATTCTGTCGTTGAATGTCTCACATGGAGAGCTGGAGAGTTGCTTTATATACTTCTTCTATAGAGGCCGTCCTGGGGAGCAATCCATGAATGTGTACAGCAGTCTTTCTCAAAGAGACCACCACTGGTGGTCCGCGAGTATATTTGTAAAATGCCACTTTTGAAATTCATATATATTATAAGTTTAAAGTGTTTCTCAAACTGTTAAAAAAATACTAGTATAGAGTGTATCATAGATATAGCATAGGCATGTAGGCACGTAGGTACGTAGGTTCGTTTTACGTCTTACGTCATAAATGATCTGCACGGTCAATTTGAGCGGTCAACAAAAAAAAATAAACAAAAGAACAGTCAACTGACAAGATGGATCGATGGCTAAAGACAGGGTCAGTTAAAAGAAAATTAAATGAAAAATCTGATGCGACAGTCAAGGTGCATCGTCCTGATGCAGGTGATTCAGCAGCAACAAGTGATTTTGTGTGCGTTACTGAATCCCAGGAGAGTGGTTCGCTGTCTAACAACCACCCGGCTGAAAGCTGTGAAACTCGGCTTGAATGCAGAAAGTCCAGCGCTAAAGTGAAGAGAAAATATCACAGCGACTACATCAAATTTGGCTTTTTTTGGGCTGGAGATTAAGAGGATCCCAATCCACAATGTGTTTTGTGCTACGAGTCGTTGGCGAACGAGGCTATGAAACCTACCAAGCTCAAGCGACATTTTGAAAGTAAACACAAGGATTACATTGGGAAACCTTTGGGAGTTTTTGAGAGAAAACTTGATGAATTTAAGAAACACATGACGAAGGAGCCCTCACAGTTTTTTGTACCGGGGGAAAATGCGAAGGCTACAGAGGCATCATACAGGGTATCCCTTCTAATTGCAAAAGCAGGAAAACCTAATTCGATAGGTGAGAATTTTGTCAAACCAGCTGCCAAAATTATGACTAACAAATTGTTTGGGGAGTACGCAAGTGACGAAATCAACAGGGTCCCCCTCTCCAATGACACTGTCCAGCGGAGAATAACAGCCATGGCTGAAGATGTGAAAAATCAGCTGATCACACGTTTACGCCAAAGCCAGTTTTTCACACTGCAGCTGGACGAGTCAACCGATATCGGGAATGAGGCAAATCTGCTGTGTTTTGTAAGGTATATTCCAACCCACTCTCACGGCATTTCGTGTTATAGTAACGACATTTAATCTATTGATTTGTGTGAATTTCACATTTCGACAGTTCCTCAAATTACTGACTACATTTTAACGCATCCCTGTGACCAGCTCTCATAGTATGCCTCTCGTCCAATGAAATGACTTGGTTGCTCTATGACGCGTTCAACCCAATGTGAGCAAATTACACTGAACGCTGCGACGCAGCACCTGAGATTACTTCCAAAAAGTTGTTCACGTTCTCAATTTTTTACGTTTAACGTTATATTTGTTCGGTACACTTCGGTACACACGTGTACCGAACCGAAGGGCCCATACCGAATAATTTCGGTACGAATACGTATACCGTTACACCCCTAATACACAGTAGCCTATGAACAATATTAACAGTGTGTATGAATATGCTAAGATATATAAAGTATGAAAACGGTAAGAAGTGCAAGTATAGTATGCAATATATAGATATTAATTTCATGATGATAAACATTTACATTCTCGAAAAGGTCGTGGACTTTGACGTGTGTCCCAAGTTTTGCGTTCCGAAGCACATTTTAGCACATCGTCATAAAAAAAAAAGTACAGGCCACGCCCACATTTGTCATTCGTTGCGACACTTTAAATATAAGTTCATACTCATCCCCAGAGTATGTCTAAAAATATATATATATATTTCGTCCATCAGTTCTTGAGTTATACATTTGTCATGTGTTTGGCGCCCCCTATAGTCCAAAATGAAAATTACTTTTTGTGCCTATTCCCCAATACCTACCTTATCCCAGAACCTTACCACCAAAATGTGTGTTTTTTGGATACATTGTTGATGAGTTATGAGCATTTCTATCTAAGCCCCGCCTTTTTGCGAACACGTTTAGAGTAATGACGGCCAAATGTATCGACTGAACATGCTGATTTCCTACGATAATGTGTCTGATCAAAAAAATGATTCTGATTCTGATGTAAATTCAAATGGACCTATCATGCTATATTGGAAAAATATATTGTAGGGCCATACCTATACAAAACATGTCTGTGAAGTTTTTTGCTTAAAATACCAAACAGATCAGCTATTTTAGCCATGCCTCATACTGCTCATTCCCCTCTTTTGAAGCCCTGTTAGAGAAACGCGGATTTTGGGTCCTTAGCTTGAAAAAAAAAAAAAAAGCAGGCGGAGCTAATGCCTGATCAGAATTCTATTGGAGATAAAGTTAAATTCTGCTGTGATAAAACGCCATCCTGTTCTAAACCACATCAAAGATTATCTCTGAAACAGTATGGAGCTCAAATGCTTTTTCTCTTGCGGGTTTATCACAAGGTGAGTTCCTTTTTTTATTTCCTGCTTTTTAAACATTTTTTTTTTAATGTGCTCTACAGTACAGGTTAGCTCTGAGTGTTAGCCAGGCTTGCTAATGTAAACAAAGACGAGATTACGTCCAAAACACGTCAGGCATTGTTTCTGATAGCAATTTTCTGTGGGTCCGCTGCCGATTTGACGTCAGATCGGCAGCAAATCTGTATCCGCTCGTTGTACCCCTGTTTTTAAAAGATTTGGGTACGGAGGAAAAGAGAGAGGGTTTTATTTGCTGACGCTGCGTGACTTCCCCGATGCACCGGGGACACATTCATGTATAAAAGACATCACAAAGTGCATTTTGCATGTTAGGTCCCCTTTAATGTATATTTTCTTGTGGCTGACGCGTTGTGAGAATGAACGTGCATATATATTTACTTGTGTGCACGAGCGTGACACGCATTGCAGACCGGAAGTTAACTGCAAGTTTACCTTGACTTTCTAATGCTTCTAATGCCTGTTTTGCCGAGGTTCAAGGCATTGGCTACAGACAAACAGTGCCATTTCACGGGGGACTTTACTGGCATTGATCTGGACCATTGACCTTGTATAAAATTCACAAGTGGACCTTTAACAAAAAAGTTTGAGTACCCCTGCTGAATACCAAGTTTGGTGTTGAAAAACAAAAATTTGAAATGTAAGTGAATATTTAACTGTTTTTAAAATTATGCTAATTAAAATAAAATAAAAGTAGGCGGAGCTTTGGGGTTCAAGGAGATTATATGTAGAGCAGGTCCACCCGAATAAGTGTGCAAAATGTCAGGTCATTCAGAGTTACGGTGCGACTTTGTACATCTTTCCAAAAATGTAAATGGCCATAGGTGGCGCTAGAGAGCATGTTGGACAATTTGAACACATGGAGTCCAGAATATTGTATTTTTTACCGAATCTGGAATCTGTGCAAAATTGTACAACTTTTGAAGCATCCTAAAGACCTCAAAAACAGGAAACGCCAGCACCATAATAAGAATAATATCACCAATAACAATAGGTTTCCTCGCACTTCGTGCTAGGACGCCATCGGGTCCTAGCACATCGTGCTCGGGCCCTAATAATATCACCAATAACAATAGGTTCCTCGCACTTCGTGCTAGGACGCCGTCGGGTCCTAGCGCTCCATGCTCGGGCCCTAAAAATGTGAATGGAAGTGGCGACGTAAAACTGACACAAAACAAAACAAAACTTTTGGGGAGCCAATTGGAGAGTTTCATCACCAGCACAGGGTAAAAACCACCAATGAGCGCTCAGCTCGATATACCAGCGAGTCGTTTCCCATCAAGCATTTAGCTTCTGCAGCTCGTGGAGAGAAACTGGGGGTGTTTCTCAATGTCGAGGACGCTTCCTTGGTAAGACATGTCTTCCGAGTCAGGTCCATCAGAGGCTAGGCAAGAATCCTTCCTGGCATTCGGAGAACGAAGAATGGAATAGGCTAGCAAGTGTGCAGGTGTGCATCATATGAGAGGCCCCGCCTTACATTTTCCGCCAAAGATTTGAGAAATTGGTCCGTGTGCAAAGCATTGTGGGGATTTTAAGACCGCGGAGGATACACATGTGCACCCTCTAAATTTCCCGCAACGAAGGACGGTGGCCTCGGTAGGATTCCAAGCATCCTGGACATTGGAACAGTCCTTCGGCGGGACTCGATGACGTAGCATCCTTGAAATAGTTGCTCTGGAGCAGACATTGAGAAACTCAATGTCGAGGAAAGCTGCTGACCAATTGTAAGGGACCAAGCAGTAAGGCAACAGGACACAGGAGTGGTTTACATAGACTGGGTTTTTTTATTTACCCAAAAGTCCACAGAAAACATCATAAATCAATAAGTTCTAAGAACTAGGCCTACAAAAGAGATCAACAGAAAATACCTCAAAGAAACATGGCATCAACTTAACAGGTGTTAACTCAACAAACTGACCTGCTACAATGAAAAACCAAGGAACCTATATAGTGGCTTGGCCAAACCAAGTTGAAACCAAGGGATAATTAATAGTAACAGAATACACAAAGGACAATGACAAAACCCAAATCCCCCCTTTAACATGGAAGCAGGTGGTTTGTCCCAATCTGAGTGCCACAGTGACATGTCCTAAAACCCGGAAGTAAGTTAGCATTTTACTTTTATAATTTCAATTTCATAAATCTATTGATTAGATGTATGATTCGAAAATTATAAAAGTTGGGTAGACATGTGGATATTATCCAGCTGAACAAAACGTGATCTGTCTCTTCAATTTGTGTCAACCACAGACCTTATTTCGAGCTATTTTCCAAAATCCTATGGAGAAATTGCATCGTTTTTTGTCGAAGGAACTGGAAGGAGTTTACTTTCCAAAGTGTGGGGCGCGCCCCCCCTGGGGGAGACCAGGAGGAAAAATGGTTATACATTTTTTTTTAAAAGATAAAAAAATAAAATATCATAATTTGAAAAATGATTGATTCAAAAATAATATGATACAGTACTATTACGTCTGGGTCTCTGTGCTTCATTAAAGCTTGGCTCTGTGTGTGTGTGGAACGAGCCATTTTGTGTGCGTGCGTGCACGAGCGAGAGAGAGAGAGCGCAGCGGTACCGGAGATCGTAGTTGTTAGCTTCTGGTGCTAGCGAGCTACGCTAACGGATATATAGAGTTTTTTCAACAACAAAGTGGAGGAGAGTCCTCTCCTGTCAGACTGAGAGACTCAGTGAACTAAATGACTCTTGAGTGTTTAGATAGTTAACTTTAGTCTAAGTTATCTCAGTGGGTCTCAAACGTTTTGGTCACCATTAATGTAAACAATTATTTCCGAGGCACACGTTTATATGATCATTATAGTTGTAGTTCTATAGTTATTTGCTCTCAAAGTGAACCAGATTGATGCTTTTAACTTCAATATTTAAAAATAAATCTTCCCGGGGGAGCATGCACCCGGACCCCCCTATGTGAGGTCCACACACCACCTATAAAAATAGCACTTTATCCCTGCTTACACCTAGATGCCTCGAGCCTTCATCTAAATGTTTGAGCACCCTCTATGAAACGTCAACCCCACAGCACCCCTAAATAAATATCTGGCACCGCCACTGAGCCTGACTATTTGTGTTGGGGGGGCCCGACTTATAAAGTTTGGGAACCCCTGCCCTACTGTATTCAAAGTGTTTTAAAATGTTGTGTATTATCTAAGAATAGTGATAATGTATTTGCCAAACAGTGCCTTTTGTTGTGTCTCGTCAAATGTGTTAGTTATGTTTATGTTTTATGTCTGTCATTTCATGTTCAGTCAGGTTTTCATGTTTATTCACGTCATGTCAGGTCTGTCTATTTATGTCATTCATCTCTAGTTAAAGGAGCAGTAGGTAAGTTTGAGAAACCGCCTCGAGTGCACAAAAATTCCAAAGTACACAACCGAAAAGAATCCGCCCCTTCCTTCAGACTTCATACAGAGCACCTCCTCCAACACACATGAACGCGCACAAGATCATGATAATGAATGTAAAACAAATGTATAACACAGTTATTGTCAGTGCTTATATTTTTGAAGCTAGCATGTTTGTTTTGTGAAAATGTATTACAAAAGTTACGTCTAGCTGAGAGCAGGCTGCGCCGATAACGTTACATATCAGCTCGGTGTGCTCCGTAAATAGTCGCCATAGTTGAAAAGCAACTCCGATATTGACTCTGGTTTGACTTCTCCTAGTTTCCACTTTCTTTTTCTTCATCATTTGCTCCATTACAGTTTTTCTTTTGCGACCGGTAGACGATGTTGAAGAAAACTCTGCCATGAAAGAGTTGCAGCGGCTTTTTTTTGGATTTTTTTTCAAAGCACTTAGAATATGCATTGCTATCAGGATATTAAGAGCATTCCATGGAATATAACAAAAAGTTTATCTTGAGCCGGTTTCTCAAACTTACCTACCCCTCCTTTAAGTTCTCTTTTTGTTACGCTTAGTTTTTTCCTCCTTGTGAGCGTTTTTTTTGTTGTTATTCCAGTTCTTACTCTGTTCTGTTCGTTAACATTAAAAAGACAATTTGTTACATTAATGACTGTGTCTCTGGGTCGTGCATTTGGGTTCTCCAGTTTGTGTCGAGGTCGTTACACCTTTTCAACTACAGCACGTCTCTAAAATGGCTTGGCAGAAGAAATGGCTTCATATTTTTTGTGTTGATTTGTTATCGCCACTGTTTTTAAAATACAATCTCCATTGTTTTATGGATGAAAATATTTAATAAGTGTAGGAATTGCAGCTGTTGGTCAGTTAAGCACAGTTTATAAGACATGGAAGATAATTGTACATGGGATATGCAATGGAAGACTACATTTGTGGTAGCCATGGTATGCTCACCCATTTAGCACAAGAAAAATACATGTTCTTGATACCGTTCAACAATTAAGAATAAATTGTTAAAATGTATTGTTTGCTGTCTCCCTGCAGCTTTAAAATTGTGTCAAGAATTTCTGGTCATCTGTAAATTACCAGCATGACATGAAGTATACTATAATACATCAATTGTTTTAAACTTACAATACTGATACTGTAACTTAAAATTATAGCATTAAAGTTTCTATTTTACACTTGAAAAACTATTACCGTAAACAAAAATACATCCATCCATCCATCCATCTTCTCCCGCTTATCCGTGGTCGGGTCGCGGAGGTAGCAGTTCCAGCAGAGAGCCCCAAACTTTCTTTTCCCTGGCCACATCAACCAGCTCTGACTGGGGGATCCCAAGGCGCTCCCAGGCCAGCGAAGAGATATAATCCCTCCACCTGGTCCTAGGTCTACCCCTTGGTCTCTTCCCAGCTGGACGTGCCTGGAACACCTCCCGAGGGAGGCGCCCAGGTGGCATCCTAACTAGGTGCCCGAACCACCTCAACTGGCTCCTTTCGACGCGAAGGAGGAGCGGTTCAACTCCGAGTCCCTCCCGGATGACTGAACTTCTCACCTTATCCCTAAGGGAGACGCCAGCCACCCTGCGGAGAAAACCCATCTCGGCCACTTGTATCCGCGATCTCGTTCGTTCGGTCATGACCCATCCTTCATGACCATAGGTGAGGGTAGGAACGAAAATGGCCCGGTAGACAGAGAGCTTTGCCTTCTGGCTCAGCTCTCTTTTCGTCACAACGGTGCGGTAAAGCGACTGCAGTACCGCTCCCGCTGCTCCGATTCTCCGGCCCATCTCACGCTCCATTGTTCCCCCACTCGAGAACAAGACCCCGAGATACTTGAACTCCTTCACTTGGGGTAAGGACTCATTCCCTACTTGGAGTGGACATTCCATCGGTTTCCTGCTGAGAACCATGGCCTCAGATTTGGAGGTGCTGATCCTCATCCCAGCCGCTTCACACTCGGTTGCGAACCGATCCAGTGAGTGCTGAAGGTCACAGACCGATGAAGCCATCAGAACCACATCATCTGCAAAAAGCAGTGGTGCAATCCTTAGTCCACCGAACTGCAGACCCCCTCCCCCCCGACTACGCCTCGAAATCCGATCCATGTATATTACAAACAGGATTGGTGACAAAGCGCAGCCCTGGCGGAGGCCAACCCTCACCGGAAATAGGTCCGACTTACTGCCGAGGATCCGGACACAGCTCTCGCTTTGGGAGTACAGAGATTGGATGGCCCTGAGTAAAGACCCCCTCACCCCATACTCCTGCAGCACCTCCCACAGTAACTCCCTGGGAACCCGGTCATACGCCTTCTCCAAGTCTACAAAACACATGTAGACTGGATAAGCGTACTCCCAGGCCCCCTCCAGGATTCTTGCGAGAGTAAAAAGCTGATCCGTTGTTCCACGACCAGGACGGAATCCGCATTGTTCCTCCTCAATCTGAGGTTCGACAATCGGCCTGACCCTCCTTTCAAGTACCTTAGAGTAAACTTTCCCGGGGAGGCTGAGTAGTGTGATGCCTCTGTAATTGGCACACACCCTCTGATCCCCCTTTTTGAAAAGGGGAACCACCACCCCGGTCTGCCACTCCTTCGGTACTGTTTCCGACTTCCACGCAACGTTGATGAGACGTGTCAACCATGACAGTCCCTCAACACCCAGAGCCTTCAGCATTTCTGGGCGGATCTCATCCACCCCCGGGGCTTTGCCACTGTGGAGTTGTTTGACTACCTCAGCGACCTCCCCCCGGGAGATTGGTGTTGATCCCCCGTCATACTCCAGCTCTGCCTCTAACATAGAGGGCGGAGTTGTCGGGTTCAGGAGTTCCTCAAAGTGTTCCTTCCAACGGCCCAACACTCCATCAGTTGAGGTCAACAACGTCCCATCCTTACTGTACACAGCTTGGATGGTTCCCTGCTTCCCCCTCCTGAGGTGTCGGACAGTTTTCCAGAACAACTTTGGTGCCGCCCGAAAGTCCTTTTCCATGTCTTCTCCGAACTTCTCCCACACCCGCTGCTTTGCCTCGGCCACGGCTGAGGCTGCTGCCCTTCGGGCCTGTCGGTACCTTGCAACTGCCTCGGGAGTCCCCCGGGATAACAAATCCCTGAAGGCCTCCTTCTTCAGTCGAACGGCTTCCCTGACCACCGGTGTCCACCAGGAGGTTCGAGGGTTACCGCCCCTTGAGGCACCTAAGACCTTGAGACCACAGCTCCCCGCCGCGGCTTCGGCAATAGAGGCTTTGAACACCGACCACTCTGGTTCAATGTCCCCAACCTCCACAGGAATGCCCGAAAAGCTCCGCCGGAGGTGTGAGTTGAAGGCCTCCTGAACTTGGGCCTCCTCCAGACGTTCCCAGTTCACCCGAACTACACGTTTGGGCTTACCAGGTCTATCCAGAGGCTTCCCCCGCCACTCGACCCAACTCACCACCAGATGGTGATCAGTTGACAACTCCGCCCCTCTCTTTACCCGAGTGTCCAAAACATACGGCCTCAGGTCCGATGATACGATAATGAAATCGATCATGGACCTTCTGCCTAGGGTGCTCTGGTACCACGTACACTTATGAACATCCTTATGTTCGAACATGGTGTTTGTTATGGCCAATCCATGACTAGCACAGAAGTCCAGTAACAAACCACCACTCCGGTTCAGATCAGGGGGGCCGTTCCTCCCAATCACGCCCCTCCAAGTGTCTCCATCGTTGCCCACATGTGCGTTGAAATCTCCCAGCAAGATTAAAGAGTCCCCTTCAGGAGCCCCATACAAGACTCTTTCCAGGGTCTCCAAGAAGGCTGTGTACTCTGAACTGTTGTTTGGTGCATAAGCACACACAACAGTCAGAGTTTTCCCCCCCATAACCCGCAGGCGTAGGGAGGCGACCCTCTCGTCCACTGGGGTAGACTCCAACAAAGAAGCACCCAACCGGGGACTTGTGAGTATCCCCACACCCGCCCGGCGCCTCACACCTTGAGCAACTCCGGAGAAGAATAGAGTCCAACCCCTATCCAGAAGTAAGGTTCCAGAGCCGACGCTGTGCGTAGAGGTGAGCCCAACCAGATCCAACTGGTACCGCTCCACCTCCCGCACAAGCTCCGGCTCCTTCCCCCCCAGAGAGGTGACGTTCCACGTCCCCAAAGCCAGCGTCTGTCGCCCGGGTCTGGTCCGTCGAGACCCTCTGCTTTCACTGCCACCCTTCTGGCAGCGCACCCGACCCCATCGCTGTTTCCCGTAGGTGGTGGGCCCGCGGGACGGAGAAGCGGAGGTGTTGTCCACGTTGCCTTTTCGGGCTGTGCCCGGCCGGGCTCCGTGGCAAGCCCGGCCACCAGACGCTCGCCGACGAGTCCTCCTTCTGGGCCTGGCTCCAGAAGGGGACCCCGGGCTTCCTCCGGGCCGGGTATCCTCACTTCTTAGTTCGTCTTTCATGAGGTCTTTTTGAACCAATCTTAGTCTGGCCCCTTGCCTGAGACCAATTTGCCATGGGAGACCCTACCAGGAACACAAGGTTCCAGACAACACAGCCCCCAGGTTCATCAGGGCACACAAACCTCTCTACCACGGTAAGGTGCTGGTTCTTCAGAGAGGACAAAAATACAGTACTTTTTAAATGGCAGTGTTTTATTTTATAGTTAAAATACTATTACCTTAAACAAAAATACAATGCTTGGAAATGATTGTGTTTTATTTTTACAGCTATAACACTACTGCTGTAACAAAAAATAAAGTAATTACATATTACTGTGTTTCATTTTACAGTTAAAACACTATTACTGTAAACACAAATACAGTACTTGGAAGTTACTGTGTTTCATTTTAAAGCTATAATACTACTACTGTAATAAAAAAATAAAGTAAATGCTAATTACTGTGTTTCATTTTACTGTTAAAACACTATTACCGTAAACACAAATACAGTACTTGGAAGAGACCCCTCGATTCCACCGGGTCCGTCTGCGTCGCGTAACGGCTGCGCCGCGGTTTTGGTCCGGCCTCCTCCAGCGTCATACCCTACCGGGCGCGTTTCAGAAGCATTACGGAAGCGGAGCGTCTTGCCTGTCTGCTCGCAGTTTTTGTTGATTTGGGCATATTTCCTGGGCAGGCTACTTTGTACAGACAAAGTTAATAATAATAATTATAATATCCCAGTTATATATGACATGAATCAAAGATGTGTTGCTGTATTTTAGTGGTAAAATCATCATAATTATTCTATATATATAATTTACACAGTGCCTGTAAACCGGAGGAGAACGCTGGCATTTCTCCTCGTACTTGAAAGACTACGGAGGGATAGGGTCTCCAAAATGTGTTTGTGTGTGTGTATATATATATTTAAATATGCTATATATGTTCTGAACGTTCCACTTCCTGCCCGACATTACCTTACGGCTGCGCCGCGACAAAAATAGGATTCATCCTAATTTTAGAGGAGCCCTGCGCCGAGCCGCTTCTGGGACGCTTCTGAGCCGTAACGCGGCGCGTGTGGTGGAATAGCACCCATTGACTAGAGTGGCCGCTATCCTTGCGGCCGTAACGCGCCGCAGACGGACCCGTGGAATCTAGGGGTTACTGTGTTTCATTTTACACTGTTACTGTAAATAAAAACTTGTGAATACTGTGATTACCTTTACAGTATTTAACTGGCAGCAATTGACAAGTTACTTGCTGTAAATAATTTGACAGTAAGTAACTTGTCAATTGCTGCCAGTTACGTACTGTGAATTTCACGGTACGTTTCTTAGTGTGGTCAGAGTTTATTAAAGGTTGACAACAGTATATCAGAACATGTGGCACAGATAGAAAAGTGTCTTTTGTTTGCTTGAACCATTTTAGTTTTTAGGCCTTTACTTCCTCTGTCTTTATTAGGTCAGCTCACACATACATATACAGTTTGAATCATGCAGATGCTCTTAAATTCAAATTTACATGAACTCATAAATCAAGCAATTTGAGCTCAGCGCCCGTTCAGCTTGATAAGAAAAAAACGGCCAGGCTCCACTCTTCTTCTCTTCATGTTCTTTCTTCTTCTTCTTCTTCTTCTTCTTCTTCTTCTTCTTCTTCTTCTTCTTCTTCTTCT
>CALSBZ010009427.1:394753-418434 GCA_943591055.1 Gobionotothen gibberifrons
CTTCTTCTTCTTCTTCTTCTTCTTCTTCTTCTTCTTCTTCTTCTTCTCTGCTGAGCAGACAGTCATAGTAGGATCAGCCAATTAAAAGCAATGCCTGTGTAATCACTGCAAAATGGGCAACAAAAGGTGTTTAAAAAAGTGCTGCTCAACAGAATCCAGTCAATTAGAGGACAACCTTCCTGGGAGAACTCGCTTTCTATTTTAGGTTAATGCATCTAGTCCTTCTGCATGTGTCTACACACACACACACACACACACACACACACACACACACACACACACACACACACACACACACACACACACAGGCTCTTTGCTCTGACCAAATGCTGATGCATAACTTTAGTGGTTAATTTAAAGAGTCAAAGGTCCAGCCATCGCTTTCATTATGAGACCCACACACACACACACACACACACACACACACATTCTGTGTCATCGGGAGACACATAGCCAGCCACGCAGAATTAACAGTATGCACATAATTAACTGAAGTTAGTCTCCACGCTAATCTTCCGCACATTCTCCATCATGCCAATGAGGCTGAGCTCCACACTTTCCATCTTCTGCTTCTATCTCCACGCTTGTGTTTTTTATCTGTCTATAACACACTCATCTATGGTTTATCTCCAGCTCACTCTTCCATTCCCTCCCTCTATCTTCCCGCCTTCCCCTCCTCTGCTGTTTGTCTTCTTTCTTTCTCTCACAGCGACTATACCAGCCGTTTTGCATCCGCCAGATAACGACACAAAATTCAATTTCTCGCAGAGTTGCCTCCCTAATGGCTGAGTGGGGGGGGTGCGACACGCTGAGGTTCCTGTGCTGCCACTTCCTCTCTGCTTTCATATCACAAGTTCACATCGCAGCCTCAGAATGGAGCACGTCGGTCGGCACAGTGTGGCGGGATGCCGGTGTGCCGCACAGATATGTGTCCATAGACAAGAGGCTCAGTAGTAACAGGGACAGTGATACAGCAAACACTCCTCTGTGTGAAGCGTTTATATGTATCAGTGTTTCAGCATCTCACACTCGCTGTGATCTTGGTGCTATGCCACTCCATTTCCCTTTAGTCCTATAGGGGAGAGTGGGGTAAGAGGAGCCAGTGGGTCATTTGAGCCCCCCCTCCCCTTTATCTAGGGAACTGTGCACATTTGTTGTCATGTGACCATAAATTCAGGAAGCACCCATCATTTCTATTTGGCTGTGATGGAGAGAAGCACATGGTAAAGTGGTAAATGTGTATACACACCTAAGCCTAGTACTCCATCACCACTGCAGCTGTAAAATACAACCTGTATGATTTTCAGCATCACAACTCGCATAAAATGCCTGTTTTCATTTAGTTCATATTTCATAATATTATATGTATTATGTATAAAAGAGCTGCACAATTGAATCTATGTATCTTGAATCATGTATCTTAAGACTGCTGAACTCCTGTGCTCTGTGAAGTTCCTTCATAACCTTAAGCATTCATCTGTTTGCATTTCACATATTTATTTATAACTTCAATTAGCAGTATTTTATTCTTGGACAGTATTCAATTTGACATTGTGTTTTGAGCTGATCTTAGTCTATTTTACTTGTATATAGTTGACTTCTTACGCATTTGCCTGCACATTCTTCACCTGCAGTGTTATCTTGCACTTTTTGATTTATATTCTGTTACTTTTTGCACTATTTTTATTGTGTCACGGTTTTATGTCGTGTATATATATTTATGTTGCATTGTCCGGTAAGATTTGCATTGCCATCACTTCACTTTAGCTGTGCATATGACAATAGAGCATTTTTATCTTTTAATTTGTTATCGTCGTTGGTGCATTTTAATTAAACATAATAAAATAAGTTACCTTTTTTCAAGAAGAGTTCATACTTCATAACCATACTTAAGAATATGAGTTGTTACCTACATGTTGGACACTTCTGGTGAACTGCTGCTGATAGCAGTGCAGATCAGACAGGAATATAAATACTAGTATACTCATGACATGACAAGATTAATATCTTTACATACCACTATTCAAGCTTCCAGCTTTGATCCAGTGCTGTTAGAGGACAGAAAAAGAACAAAGTCTTTGTGGGTTTCAGTTGCGTCAATCTTTTTATGAAAGTGTTAACATAAATACTTCTGGGCATGCAGTCCTCAAAGGCAAAATGAAGTCTGTTGGAAAATTATGGAGTGCCAATGATTTCCAATAGCAAAGTAAGGTCACCTGTGTTTAATTTAGACACCTTTAGGAATATGGAAAATCTATGATTTGCATAATCACCTTCTAAGATCTGAGGCCCTGGGCTCAACACCGCCCATTGATCACAGCCGCCAGGCCAGGCGCCTCCATAAACACACTGACATCAACACATCCAATAAGCAGCCAGAAAGCACCAGAGATAGCCGGGCATATTAACACTGGGAGACTGATGAATGTTCTCCTTCCCTCGCTGATTCATTTGTTCAATTAATTTCATCAATTACCTGTGACAGCTACGTCAGCGGAGGGAGAGGCAGAATCACAACACAGTGGGAGTATCAGATTACCACTAATTATCCACAGGCGCAGCTCTGATTTATGGAATTGGTTAATCATAGATCTGAAGAGTTACAGTCACTATTTGTTGAGTAAGAAAAGATAGGTTTGGAAATATACGTTCCCTGTCTCGGGGTGGCTGAGACACGTCAGCAAAAAGAGAAAATCTACCCCAAGTCCCAAACAGCCACAGAGATAGACTGCCTTTCAACAAAATACATTGAATTCAGGGTTGACAGAGGTCAAATTCACAACCCAGTCTCACAAAAAAAGCATGAAATAGCTACGTTGGTCCACAGGGCAAGACTATGGGTTATATGTTCACAAATAACCCTCTCAAGATGTGACATGGATACAATATGTTTTCCTATTAATTTCGAATGACCAAGTGTCCATGTCACGTGATCGCAAACTTTACGAGATTGAGAAAAAAAACATGGCAGACACCCGACTTATTTTTTGTGGAAAATCCTAAACTGTAGGATAGTTTGGCCATTATAATTATTTTTGATAACATTTCTACAGAGAAGTATATATTCTACTTTCATAAACTACGTCCAGTCCAGTCCAGTCCAGGTCTCACCAGGAGGACGTGTATATACTACGTATTTAACTATAGAGGTTGCTCTGCGCGCACCACCTGAAACTGTGAGATTGATACGTCTTTCCCCCTATTCATTTCTATTGACCAGCGTCCATGTCAAGTTATCGTCAGCTCTGAAAACCGTGAAAACAGTATTTCCGGTCCAGCAATTAAACAACATCTTCAATTTCTCTTCACACAATACGTCTCCTTGCAGTATCAATACTAATTCGGCTGACTTTTATATTTGATAAAATCGGTAGATACTGTAGGCTTTATTTACAACATTTTGCATAGCAGAAATAAACTACAAAATATGGTGTCGTTTTGCATAACGGTGCACATCTGATATAATGGGAGTTGTAGTTTTTAAAGATATTACTGATTTTCTTTTAATTAAAGAATGTAAATACTGAGTTGAGAGAATAGTCAGGGGTTTTAGGTGATGGGAGACACATCTATGGAATCAGAATTCCAACATCTAACCGTTAAATGACTGAACATAATTAAAATGTGTCTACCGTTATGCAAAACGACACCATATTTTGTTTATTTCTGCTAGTTCTGCTATCTATGCAAACAGTAAATATAGCCTATCTACCGATTTGATCAAATATAAAAGTCAGCCGAATTAGTATTGATACTACAAGGAGTGTGAAGAGAAATTGAAGATGTTTAAATGCTGATATATTTATGATCCACGTCACATATTCAGTTTCGGTGCCAGTTCTTCCAGTTTGTCCAAAGGTCTTCTAATCAGGGCTCTATAAATAAAGAACTATGGCAGATGTGTAATATTTAATGCAGCCGAACCGTTTATTACAATGCATTTATGTGATGACTTTCAAAGAGAAAAGCAAGCACATGCAGAGTAAAGTATGATTTTCTTTTTAGAATATGTTTTTGTATTTACAATCGTATAAACACCATATCCCAACGTGCATTACGACTAAAACATCCAATCACCGAGCTTCATTCATTAGAAATGAATCGGAAAAAATATATTGTAGCCATGTCACGTTTTGAGAGGGACCAACGTAGCTATTACTAGTTTTTTGGTGAGACTTGGTTGAAATTCACCATAAAGAAAGAATGTACTTGGAATGGATAAGAAATACAACTATAATCAAATAAACCAAATCAAATATGTTGGCTCTGTTACAATTAATTGTGAGAAAAAACAAGGTCAACAAACCTTCAATTTCCCCTTCAGGAACAGAATCATCTGCATTTGACCAACCGTCAGACTAGGGTGTTGTTCAGCGTTTGGTTTTAGTAAAAGACACGATAAGAAGTCAGCTGTTAATGTTTACTGTTTTACAGTAGACACCTTTTGTTTTAGCCAAATGTAAAATCCCTATTTATATCACAGCTTACAGATCCAGGTGTCACCCTTACAATTTTCTCCATGGATGGTTATAATTCTCTGTAATTGTCGTCTGAACAGGAAGTGAGTACAGTCGGCATATATGACAGCTTTGGGCTGGATAAAACCCTGAATTAAGTTGTATTAAAAATAGGTTAAAGTATGTCAATAAAGAGATCACACATAGTAACCAACTCACAGAGAATAAAAGCCCAACCAAAACTCATCAGACTTGTTTCCAGCAGCATTCATAAAGCCACTGAAGAACAGAACCAGCAGAGGGCTAGTGAACATAATGGAGCTTTAACCAGCCGGTGTCCAACTGAAAAAAAAACCTTTGACTTACAATCGTCAGATGGACACAGACACATCTGTTTTACTTTTACATTTCAATGGTTTGTTCATGTTAAACTGTTAACAATTGAACGGTGTTTAGGTTTACATATTATTGATATGTAAAGTTGTCTACCTTCAGCATGGCTATGCAATGATATGCCAGTGGAAGCATGTATAGTAAAAAAATGTGTGGACCAAGTACAACCTTGTGGAACACCGAAAAATAATAACTTTATTCAGTTTACTCAGTTTTTCACATTGTTAGCATTGACAAATACCTTTGCTCTTAGTCATTGCAATCTCTATGACAGAATACACCAAAGATGAACTATATGTAAGCATTTACCTGAGATGGAGCACTCGAGTCCTGGACTCGGACTCGAGTGCCGATTTTCGGGAATCGTGACTCGACTCAGACTCGCGCACTGATTGACGCGACTTGGACTTGTGAATTCTCGCGCACGATGACTTGGACTCGGACTCGTGAATTCTCGCATACGATGACTTGGACTCGGACTCGTGAATTTTTCCCCCCACAATGACTCGGACTCGACGACTTGCTTCCACATTGGAAAAGAGCAGCGCAAAATGCTCGTTATGTGGAAACAATATTGAAGAGAAGGCGCCGTAACGCATTACTCTAAGGATCGAGTTCAGACATATAGGCTGTCTTGAACACTATCAGAATGTTGTCATTTTGCATGCTAAGTAGCCATGTGCTTTCTGGGTCTTAATCTTTATTGATATAATTTAAACATTCACTATAATAATTGTAGCGTCCCCGGCTGAATGATGGTCAGACTCCCCAACTGATGGTATCTGTTTATTGCACAACCTTGCTTGTATACAATCATTACCAACGTAAGAGCTTGTGCCCTTATCAGCCAGGTGCTAAAAACCCAATGTAACTATTTAGTATATGTAAATGTATTCGTCATCTATCCGTCATTATACATGTGTGTTTACACTGCTCCGTTGTCCATTGTCCAATCTTATTACTATCAAAATAATAACGAAATAACGAAAACTTTACCATAAGAAAATATTGGCATACAAATATAATCACTTCTCTAAAAGGTAACTCATTTTAAATATAGTTAGAAATATTAAAGTTCATTTACAATAATAATAATAATAATATTAATATTAGTAATAAGCTTTATATTTGTATACCACCCATTACAAGAATTGTAGCCAAACTCGCTTCACAGCAGTTCAATAGACACATTAGTATAACATGACAGGATAAAAGCAATGTAGAGGAGCAGCTACATTTCAACACATATATCCACGAAGATTAATACATGAAGACTTGGACTCTTCTTGGGTGACTCGGACTTGGACTCTGACTCGAACACAGGTAATGATGACTCGGACATGGACTCAACTCCGACACTCCTTGGGTGACTCGGACTTGGACTCGGACTCAAACACAGGTAATGATGACTCGGACACTCCTTGGGTGACTCGGACTTGAACACAGGTAATGATGACTCGGACTCGACTCGGACACTCCTTGGGTGACTCGGACTCGGACTTGACTACGACTCTCCCTAGGTGACTCGGACTTGGACTCGGACTCGAAGAGTGGTGACTCGAGAGTGACTTGGACTCGTGAATTGGTGACTTGACTACAACACTGGCATTTACCATCACCTCTGATTGCAGTGTTTCCATTTCTAATAAGTGACGTTAGTCATGTTTCACTGTTGGAAGCCTTGATGTGACTGTTGTTTCTTTCATTTACCTTTACTGGTGCTTTGGTGCTCACTTTAGGAAAAACTGTACTTGAACAATGTGGGCAATTAAGGCGAGACACGGCAGGCAAAAACATCGTTTTTCAGGCACTGGTCAATTTTGAGATTTTGTGCTATTTTGATTCCATAACATGTTTTCTTTCAGGCTTTTGGAAGGAAAACGTACAAAATACACATTTAAGTGTTTATTTTACTATAGTTTGTCTATTTGCGTCTGTAGATTTCTCCTAAATTCACCAAAAGTTAGCATTCTAACGTAACATAAAGTACCGCGACCGCTGTTTGGACCATGTCATCAGAGGTATCGTTGGAAAGCTCAGTCTCTCCTGCACAATCTCATCAGATCCAAATATGGTCATTTCCTTTGTATCAGCAACCAATCGTGAAAGTACAAAGGGGTCTTAAACCAAGAAACAAAATCTCATTGGCTGGTGTCATTTTCTGACAACGTGATTCGTTCAGATGCGTCACGTGGTGTGCTAAATCACTTCCTGGTTAGCTTTCCGCTAGAAATTCAAATCTCAAAATGACAAAAGAACGGCGAAAAAAACGTTCACAGAGAAGACGACAACAATTGTCACTTGCACGAAGCAAGGTTATACAAAAAACAAATGACACTGATCATGAAATACCTTCACGGAGTGCTTCGAGGCGCAAGCTGTCATCCAAAGAACAGGAGGGTTTAGCTAGCGCCACACTGCAATCTTTAAAGATCGTTTTCTCAAAATGAGTTTTTTCTCCTACTCTGAGTTCGAAATCTCCACTTCAGTTGCACGTACATACACCAAACCTTCCAGTTATATCGCTATCAATATTATGAAGGCTTTTACAGAAGGGTTTGTTTATATATCATTCATAGCCTGAATTATATAACATTTTATACCTAGAAACATGGCGAAAATGGATATTTTAGGGCTGTTGACAGTATTTTCTGATTTATGGAGTGATAAAAAGAGATATCCAAAATCCCTTCTGTAAAAGCCTTGGATACTAATATGAAACAATAATTTTGAACCTGGCTTTATCCAAAGTTGAGATTTCGATTCCTGAAATGTGTTCAAATATGCACATATTTAATGAGATCATGGATAATTTGCATATTTAAACATGCTATTTCAGAAAACTTGTAATACAAAAGACAATTGCCTTATTGTCAGTAATTAACTGGATACATTTCTAGCTGATATCTTTAAGTTAAGAAAATTACCCTATTCACCTGGGGTGTCTCGCCTTAATCACAAATATGTGTGTACTTCCATGTGTACAGTATGTGTCTGAATCGCTATAGACATTGAATATTCACAATGTAATGTTCGACCCTTTCAGTTCCTTTTGACTTTAAGTGGCACCAGTGTATTCTTATATGTATACTCCAGCATGTGAATGATCAGAGTCCTCTGCATCCCTTCTACAGCCTCAGCAGGAGCAGGAGTCTGAGTCCGGGATGACTCAGGCAATAGAAAAAACAACAGCGAGCACCCAGCCATTAAATGGCTGTGACGGCTCACTGAGCTGCTGCCAAAACAAACCACACAGAAAATGACCAGAATGCATCTGGGGGCGAGGAGGTGCAATGAAGAGATAGAGTGAGGACAGGGTTTTAGGTGGCTGGGGCAACAGGGGCTTGTAACAGCGGAAAAATTACACTCTGGCCCAATCCCAAACCACGCCCTACCCCTACACACCCCTCTGTGACGGAGTGAACTCCGTGGAGCGACATTCACAGCTCAACGAGGCTCCCTCCTGTCAGATGTAGGGAGTAAATACAGCGGCGAGCTTTGGGACAAACTCCCCTCTCTCCGGCAGAAACAGGAAATGCTGTAACTGTATGTAATAAGGGTTTCATCTCTTAGACAAAAAATTCAATTAATAACTCCAAACATCTTTAATGTGTTACCTTTTTGTAAAGCTCTTTTAGTTTTAAACCTGATGTTTATAAGCTTCTTAGTTTTTGCAACAGTCTGTAAATATACACAACTTTATTATAAAATGCACACATTTACCTTTTTCTAGACTAAACACAGGTATGATCCTAAGTAAAAAAACATATGAGGTTATCATGAGGTTGTTAACATCGCAATTTATCAGTGGATGTTTGCTGGAACTACAGCGTGTTTCCTGACGGACACACACAGCGTTGAGTCCGGTCAGGTAGTGACCGGTCTCAAGTCAGCACCGATGCAGACTCGCTGTTTGAGGGCTTGATAACCCACTCCCCCTCAACACTCGTTGGTTTGGAAAAGCACTTAATGTGGTGGACCCTCCACGCGAACGCGCAAACGGAGGGGTAGTGTGTAGGCCGTGGTTTGGGATTGGGCCTCAGTGCTGGCCGGAGGCCAGGAAACACAGACGAGGACAGAGAGCCGAGTGGGGTTAAAGACAGCATGATGGGGGCAACAAGAGGTGGGGTGTTGCATGTCAAGCTTTCTGTTGCACCCAAGCATGGAGGAAGAGCCAATGCATAAACATTTGTAGCCGCTAGTAGAGAGCAGAAAATGCAGTCCTCATACATTGGATAAACATATTGCAGTGTCCTCTGTAGACATGTGGGTCCAGTTATCTGTGGCTGGCAGCCAGGGTGGGGCATCTCTGCAGCTTGTTAGTAGAGTACGCAGGGTGACAGCCAAAAGACTGCCTGTGTTTGCCCGGCTAATATGGGAGAGGTTAGGAGCCAGGGAGGGTTCATTACCAAGGCCAGCGCTGTGCCCACATCTGAGCCAACAGAGCTGAAGGACGAGAGCCAGGAGACAATGCTAATGTGAAACAGAGCAGCACAGAGTGGAGCAGGACATCAGGGGGGGGGGTGTGACCCATGGCACCGGGTCACACCGAAGCCTCAGTGGAGATGTAGAAGAATCACCAAGCAAATACTGACATCGGAATATCTGACATCCAAACTTGCCTTCATATTGTTGAGGAAATATTTAGCTAGGCTCAGACCTTTGACCCAGTTTATCGCTTTCCACTGTCCTTGCAGAGCTCAGGCATGCAACCTTGGGGTGCTTCTAACTCTTTATTGTCCCTTTATTCTTGCCTGTTGGCATAACTTGATACAGGATGTTTAGCTGGCTCTAGGGACATCTGATAGTCTATAGTAGGACACAGTTATAGTGCTTTGCCTGTTAAGTCTGGTCATGCAGAATGTTGGTTATTCTCTAAGAACTAGCTAAATGGGACTCTGTGAGAGATCTGTCTGACATTAGTTCAAGGTCGTCAGTGTTCTATTTGTGTTCCAAGTCCTTGCTCCAAAAGTTTCATTTCACATATAAATAGTTGAATAGTTATATTTTCATTTCGGCACATCCTCTTCAATCAAGCCGACCGGCTAAAATAATTGGTCTAGCTGTTTACAGCGCCACGGCTTCCACCGATGACATTTTTGTATGTATTTATTGTCAAAGCATTTAATGTATTCATTGCTATCGGGATGTTAAGAGCATTCCATGGAATATAACAAAAAATGTTTCTGAAGTGAATTACCTACCCCACCTTTAAATGGCAGTGATGGTGTATCGTGCACAGAATGATAAACAGACTCCGTGCTACACATTTCATTTGAAAGGTTTTCTGAACAAGGCAGAAAGTCACATTCACTTCCACATTCGCCGAGCGGCGCAAACTACTACAGTTTCCGTACACAGACTCTCATTGGCTCGTGTGTTTTTGCTCATGTCACGTTTTCATAGCAAATGCACTGTTCATGTAGCAATACTGACACCTATTGCCGATCATCTGAAAGTACTTCTTAACAACACAGGCAGAAAACAACATAACTTCAACTCAAATGTACCATTTCTATTCATGTAACAAAATATGGTACCACTTTACAATGAGACTACCCTAGGGTTTACGAATAGGGTTTACGAATAGGGTTTACGAATAGTTTGTAATTAATTTATTAATTAGGTTGTGAACACTTTATAAATCATTAATAAGCTACTGTGACCGGTTCCTTGCCAAATAGTGAGCCCTAGGGGTGTAACGGTATACGTACCCGTACCGAAATTATTCGGTACGGGCCCTTCGGTTCGGTGCACATGTGTACCGAACGAATATAACATTAAACGTAAAAAATTGAGAACGTGAATAACTTATTGGAAGTAATCTCAGGTGCTGCGTCGCAGCGTTTGAGTAGCATGTTCCTGCAGCCCATGCTCCGGGCAGGGCTGCATGAACGCAGCGTTCAGTGCAATTTCAACGCGTCATAGAGCGACCAAGTCATTTCATTGGACGAGAGGCATACTATGAGAGCTGGTCACAGGGATGCGTTCAAATTTAGTCTGTAATTTGAGGAACTGTCGAAATGGTGAACGCAGATAAAGTTGAGCTCGAAAATCCTCCAGTATCATTGAAGTCTCCGGTTTGGGAACATTTTGGTTTCGCAGTTACGTACAAGGATGACGGACAAAGACAGGTGGACCGAACCAAAGCTGTTTGTCGGCATTGTTCAACTAAAATTGGTTACGCGGCTGGCAATACATCAAACGTGCACACTCATTTGCAAAAGAACGTGAATATCACCGGTACCAAAAGAAAAAAGACTGAAGTGCAAACCCAACTCCCGCTAGCATTTAAGCCTCCAAAAAAAAAAATATATTTTATGTTTTGTGATAATTGTTTCTGCTGTACCGAAAACATACCGAACCGAACCATGACCTAAAAACCGAGGTACGTACCGAACCGAAATGTTTGTGAACCGTTACACCCCTAGTGAGCCCACATTTATCTGTACTGCTAAGCCTTATATTGGCTACTTAACTTACTTTGTCTTCTTCATCAGCCAGTTTCTTGGCATCTCTTATGACCATTTATGAATGAGTTACTAACATTTATAACTGGCAAAGGGGAGCCTTTTTGTAAAGTGTAAAACACATTCCCATTTATGAATGAGTTACTACCATTTATAATTGGTAAAAGGGAGCCTTATTGTAAAGTGTGAAACACTAACATTTCTAACTACTGAAAGGGTGCGTTGTTTTTAAGTTTAATACACGTCCATTTACGAATGAGTTATAACATTCACGCTGACCTAAAACACATTTTTCACATGAAAGTAAGATGCAACAGAACCAAGCAAAACATTTTATTCACACATGAAGAAAATTAGGACTCAAAGTAATGACTGTTTAGTATGACTGATACACATATTTAAACATAAAAGCTTTTCTCAGACATAAATGAAAGACTTGGTAAGAAATAATGGTACTGGTAATTGTATATATCCTTGAACAAGCGTCCGAGCAGTCCATCAGGGTGAGCAGAGCCAATATGACCATTCAAGAACCTTGAGGTGTTCCTCCAACAAACTCTCTGTACGGTTTCCTCTCAGTCTACGGACATGTCCTTTGACGGTCGACCTAGCTCTTTCATTATGTTGGTTATGACTGCCGTCTGGGGGTTCACAAACCACCTGCTGTGGTTTATGGCGTAGTGGTTGTACCCCATGTTACTCAGCACTCTCCTGTATGCCCTCCACTCATCACTAATAATGCTACTTCCTGACTTAACATGCCGTCTAATCAGAGAGGTGGCATCTTGATCGTTTCTCCACTAGTTTCAACACTAGTCTCCGCCTTTTGTCTTTAACTCCCATCATTCCGAAGACCCATTTATTCCTTCTCCAGGTATGTCCAAAGCGTGCATGTGCTTACTAACAAAAAATAAATCATAACATCACCTTAGTTAACAACAAAATGCACACAAAATACAGTAAAAATGGTTGCACATCATGTTTCAAAATGCCATACTTGTTTATTAGGTGCATTGTATGACATAATTTAAGGATAATATATATATTTGTTTATTCTCTTGTACAAGAAAGCCCAGTCGAACATAGGAACTGGGTACAGTACCTTCTCCCATACACAAATACTCAAATAAAATAGTTTACTTTAACAGAACACAAACCGAGTGACAGATAATTAATGAATAACATATATTTGACACAACATTCCAAGATGTTGAAAGACAGAAGCGAAACATGTAACATAACATGTAAACAATACAGAAAAAGAATGGCTCAGTCTGCCGACCTAGACCATAATAGTCAGTATTTATATTCCTAGAAATAAAAAATGTAATCATACAAAAAGTTTCTCCGTGCAACCACATTGAAATTATAGAGCCAATATGTGCTAGAAAATTTGATTTATATTTACTTGTATTGCCTCATCAAATATTTGTTAAAGAAAAAAGTATGCTCACAGAATTGTATTATTTTACTTACTTATTGTACTTTTTTTTAAGTATAAAATATAGAAAAGTATCGCTTCTAACAGCGAAACACTTTTTTAATGTAATTTATGGTTATGTTGAGTCAAAATAAAGCACTTGGTGAAAGCAAGAGAACGGTCATGGTCTGGGTTAAACACTGAAAAATAAGTTTTCTTTATTAACTGAAACCACATCACTGCGTGCAGGAAGACGTGAACCTTGTGTGTCAAGGTCCTTGAAATTCTATTTCACGTTACACCCAAACCACATTCCTGCTACTATTTTCTTCTCCTTTCACTAAAGTAAAGACGTATTCTGGAACAAATATTTGCCACGTAACATAATGACTAAACCTAATCTTGTGTGCAATTACGTTTCTGGAAAATGTACATACAACAAAAAAAGGAGCATATAAAGGTTGATTGTGAGCAGCAGGTTTGTTTGCATTGCAGACTGAAGTTCTTCCTGTGAGTGAAGAGATTAACCATTTCCCAGCAATGTACGAAGTTCACTCACACTGACTGACTGTGTCAGAAGCTGCCAGCCAATCAAGGAAAACAACACCATTTCCTCATACAGGTCTGACAAAATCCGAAAGAAAAAATATGGTAAGGGTCAGTACTCTGCTGTAAAGGTAGTCAGCAATGAATGGAACTCATTGAACTGGACTTAAACAATATCTAAACTTCATCAAACACCATGGGAAATAACCTTGGACATATTTGTTGAATTGGTTATGTAATGGGTTATTCAAGATCAAGGACATAACTGTTTAACATTAATGGAAGGTGTTCTGCCTTTTCATATCAAAAGTTTGAAGGTTATTTGTTGACTCATACAACTTTGGAAGGCATGTTTTCTGGCTGTCTAATTGTAGTAACAATATTCCAGGCCTCACATGAGCAGACTGTAAGATAGAGAGGGGCACAAAGACGCAGCTGCCACTTGGTGTGTAGTAACAGGACTTTGACTGAAACATCTGTATGAGTCCGGCCAATTCAAATGTCTCCGGTCATATTAATAATAATAATAATATATGACATTTATATAGCGCTTTTCTAAAAACTCAAAGACGCTTTGACAGAGAATAACACAAAAGTCAGTGGTTGAATGCAGTGTTGAACAGGTGGGTTTTGAGTGAGGTTTTGAATGCGGTGAGGGAGGAAGAGTCTCTGATGGGTTGGGGTAGTGAGTTCCATAGGGTGGGAGCAGCAACGGAGAAGGCTCTGCCGCCCTAGGACCTGAGGTTGGTCCGGATGGGGGGGGGGAGAGTGTGTCTGTGGAGCAGGTCAGTCAGGTAGGATGGGGCCAGGTTATGGAGGGCTTTGTATGTCAGGAGGAGGATCTTGTACTGAATTCTCTAGGGGAGCCAGTGGAGCTTGATGAGGGTGATGTGGTCACGGATTCGGGTGTGGGTGAGTAGACGGGCGGCGGAGTTCTGGATGTATTGGAGTTTATTGATAATTTTTGAAGGTGAACCATAGAGGAGGCTGTTGCAGTAGTCCAGACGGGAGGTGATGAAGGCGTGGAGGAGGGTTTCTGCAGCAGTGGGGGAGAGGGGTGGACGTAGACGGGCGATGCTTTTGAGGTGGAAGAAGTCTGTCTTGGTGATCTGTTTGATGTATTGGTTGAAGGAGAGGGTTTGGTCGAATATGATGCATATAGGTTCCAGATGTGAGGGGAAGTTGGAACTGGGGAACCGTCGATGTTGAGGGTGAATTTTTGGATGGATGTGGTGAGCTTTTTTGGTCCAATGATGATTATTTCAGATTTATCGCAGTTGAGTTTGAGGAAGTTGAGTTCAAGCCAGGATTTGGAGATGGACTTGGTTGAGATGAAGAGCTGGATGTCGTCGGCAAAGCAGTGGAATTTAAGTCCATGACGGCGGATTAAGTGACCAAGGGGAAGCAGGAAGAGGATGAAGAGGAGGGGGCCGAGAACTGAACCTTGGGGGACACCTTGGGGGACACCTTGGGGGAGGGGAGCGGTGGGGGATTTGCAGTTATTGATGGAGATTAACTGGTGTTATATTGTCGGTATAAATAAAGTGTACTAAAAATAATCTGAATAGATGAGTTGGCACCAGTTTCTCTCAGCGATGCCACCAGCGCAACAGCGAGTTAGCATATGGCAGGTCCACACTATGGGAATTTCTTTCTTTTCTCAGTAAAAATTATATTTCTAATTTGAATTAGTTGCCGTACTAATGCCGCTCAAATCGTCGATGTGCACACGCATATTATTGAGTAAGCAGGGCACCAGGGCGGTGCCGGGAGGAAAACTGATGTAATTTTCAAAGTTCTTCTGCTGGATAATTTTACATCAGGCAATTACTATTATATCGATACAATAATTCAATTGATGTGTAAACAAGTTTGAATAGATTCAACTGTCTGTATTTTATGAATATTAACTGTTTATTGTCTCTCACACATTCATTAGTTACAACAGCGATTGCACAAAACATAATGAACACAGATAATATTTGACGGAATATCTTCCATTTGTCCGGTAAATTGGAATCTTAACGGTAACTTTGACAACACTCTGGTGTCTCTTGAACCTTTGATCATGTAGCATGGGCTGAACATCGGCCCACTGGGCTATTTGAGGACGGACCAATAAAGAGCCAGTGAGCAGAGGGGTGGACATTGAGGGCCACAGCAGCAGAGCTGAAGTGGCTTGTTGTGGTAGAACAGAGGCCAGGGGCCATGGTAGGGCTAACAACAGAGTGTGTGTTGGTGTGTTCCCTCACTTGCACAGCCACCATGGAGAGGGCTTTTTTACAGGCTGTGTATCCATACGGTAGGGAGAAGAAACAGACATTCGCCCACCACCGACTGACACATACCCCACACCCAAGCTGTCTGTCCTCCCCAGCCAAGAGAGCAGGGGACAAGCAGCACAACACAGACTCAGGATCAGCTTCAGTTTCTGATGAAGCTGTGAGGAAACACTGACACAATAGACAACATATTTTGAAAAGAAACCCACAAAGATTTTTAAGGAAACTTAATGTGACAAAGACAATTGGATTGTGCACTTTTTGTGTCCCTGGAGGAAGTGAATGTATTACCTTTTGGAAGATAGAAGGGCTGAATCATCCGTTGTGGACATTATGTAGAGTTGAGATGATGCAAGGATCAATGGCAAAAAACTCTTTTAGTTCTCCTGCAGATATTTTGCAAATGTTGGTTTGTGTGGATTCCGCAGCGCCCATCATTACATCCTATACTTTCCCAACGTTCATGACTGTAAAGGAGAAATGTCACCTCTTCTACTGGGCATAACAAGCCAAATGTATAGAGCGCCACCTCTACGTTTTCATCCCACCAAGGGCGCCGGCAATGGCCCCCCCACTTTACAGTCCTGCCCCACATTTTCGCAGCGGCGGATGCCGCGGAACGCTGTATACATCCCGTTTCAATAATTCCCCTCTACTCTAAAGTCGCATCTAAAACGCAAAAAATCTGATCTAGCTGTGTATATTTTGTTATTTTTGATTGTTATATTCAATCTCATTAGCTACAGGCATTTTTGAAGCTTGTAAAGGGAAGATGGCAGCTCTCACTCACCACTCTGCTCTTCCACAGCGCTGCTTCCCCTCCCTCCGCTGACATTATGAATGTAAGGTGTATAGTAATCATAGATAACACGGCAGGGTCCGTTACAGTTTGTTTTCATCTGATTACAATTAAACAAAGTCTTGGCTTTCAGAATATTAAACTTGTTTCGGCAAATTCAGATGATAAATACAGCTTTGAAGCTTGTAACGGCATAATTACAAGCGGAGAACGGAGTAACTTAACGTCACAGCAGGCATAAAAACAGCCGGTGTTTCTCGTGAGGGTTTTCCCTGGGAAACAAACACAATACACACAAATGCAAAAATACACAAACACGCACACGTATACACACACACACTCGCGAGCTTTCCCAAGACCAGTAATCCAAACAAAATATCTTCCCTCCGTACTACTTTTATCATTTGCTCCGCTAATAATCAATCAGATCGATGGATTCCAGAGAATAGGAAACTTTAAAGGCCTTTTTCTCAAAATGATGACTCGGTGACAGTCATTATATAATGTGACATATTTTGCTTAATATTTGGAGTACAAAAACAATCCTGATATCATTAGAAAGCTAGGAATCTCCTCTTTCCAGCAGTGTATACAACTCAAAATGTGTCTTCGGCAGTGGCGGCTGGTGGAAAATATTTTTGGTGGGGCTATTGACATAGTGAGTAAAACATTTTTTTTGGAGAAATGACACCTTAAATTATGACTCGCGCTACTTTTATATTTCAGTAACCACACTACAGTTACTAACATTGCCCTGACACGTGTTACTTCCTTACTTACTAAAATCAGTCATAATCAAACCTCAACACACCTGCAAAGAACACATGCTAAGGTGAAGCTAACACACAGATATAAACAAATAGAAAACAACCGTAAAACAGAGAAGAAGAACAGACTCACGTAGTCTGTTCTTCTTCTGTTTTCCGGTTGTTGCCTGTTTTGAATGACGAATACACACTACCGCCGCCTGCTGGTAAGGAGAGTTATTGCCACTCACGCATGCGCAGTTGCGAATCTAGTTCAACGGCAGCGCAGCGTCATACTACTTAACCTGTTAAGCCCCAAAGCCCCCATCGGCGGGGGCTTTTTTTTGTTTTTCACGACACTGTGTCTCAAGGAACCTTAATATTTAATAAACTATGAATATTTTATATCCATATAACAGGGAAAAACTCAAAAAAAAGTATTTTTCATTTTTTTTTTTCAAAAAAAAACACACACACCATACACTGACCCTCTGAATTAGCCCCGAGCGAAAAATGCTAACCTATTACCGCACTGACAATCACTCCACGCTCCCTTATTACTTATCCTAGCTCTGCACATCCAGCACATCGTTTATGATCATAAAGACACAGAATCTAACGGTGCCAGCCTCAACACTGAACGATACAAACTCACAACAGGGGAAGCAAACACAGACATCACAACACGTACCTTCACGGAGAATTTCTACCGGAGATGTCTCACCGTAGCTGCCAATCTGATCATTAGAGTGTTCAATGGCATTCAAACGAGAAAAAACGCTGCTGCAACGGTTAATCCATAGGTTGAGAAAGTATGGGCAATCTCATTTTTTTCATTTATAGTCCATAATTCCATATTGATGGCAAAACCGGAGACCAAAAGTTAGCTGCTAATGGTAGCCACATGCTGCAGCTGCTCCCTGTGTATTGACTCACGCAGCAGTCTAACAAACAGACATGACCAAATAAGGACTATGTGGGACTTCCCCTCGATTCTATTGGCTCTGACGGTCAGAAAGAGATGTCACATGTCAAAATCGAGCAAGGGGGGCAAGATATAGGTCAAATCCACCCAAATGACTCCAAAAGAGGTTTTTTTTTTCTAAATGTCTCTAAAAAGGTCAAATATCACTTGTTTTGCATCAATCTTGATACAGGGTACTTATTATATATTGTACTTTGGATTCCTAAAGCTTTTAGTCTACTAACCCATCATCCAAGGTTAGTTTTCACAATAAGTACAAAATATTTTATAATATTTTTCTATAATTTACAGTTTTTTACCATGTTCAATCTGAATTTTCTTTAAAATAAAAAACATCTATATTGATTCTGACTTTTCTACATCCAACTCACAGGTTTATCATTAGTTTGAGAAAAGATGATTAATTTAACCCTTTTAGAAGGGAAGATATGGTCATTTGTTCTGGGAATGTCATTTTCGAGCCTGAAACATGAAAAACAGGCTCGGGGCTTAACAGGTTAATGAAAAGTCAAGTATAATATTACTAGTCAAATATGCAGTTACATTTTAAACATTCATGACTTAAACACTTTATTCAGGATAAAAGCCACATCTACACCCGCAAGGTGAATACAGTTGGTAAAAGAAAAAGTGTTTGAATGCGTACATTAACAGGTTTGATGATGTGATACACAGTGCCGCGGTCGGACTGTAGGCTACGTAATGTTACAAAAATAAAATCAATGTGCAGGCTTACGTGAACACTGTTCTACATGAACAATACGGGCAGTTTATACATTAAATAAATCAACAGTAGCTGGCGATATATGCTCCAAGTGGACGCGATCCACGGGCACATCGTATCTGTCCCCGGCTGTTTGAAGAGCAAGCATGGGAAACAACAGCTAGCCACAGCTAGCCACAGCTAGCCATGCCTTTCTGGTGTACCAGCTATGTGAGAAGCCTCGTTGATATACGTCTTGTCTTTTTCACGAGCTTGCTGCGATATATAGCCTACAAATCGGGTTGGTCCGGTCCAAGGTCTTTAAGCAACAGTTTATCTCCCAAACTTCTCCTTTCGAAAGGATTGGAGATTAGCTCTTGAACGGAATTGGGTGGGGACCGAGGTCCGGAGACTCCACCTGCACACGAACGAAGCCATCCTCTGCGGCTAGTGCGTCACCCGGATACGAGTCACTGTCCAAACTACTCACAGATTGGACCGGCGCTGACATTGGCGCCCGGTGATAATCAGATTTGATGACGCTGATTGGCTGAAATTATGTTTTGCAACAGTCAGCTGCTAGTGGCTGCTGCTGCACTGGATGAAGGCTGATTTCTTAGCGCCCAGGCGAGAGAGGGTAATGATGGTAAGACATGGGCAAGGCCAGGCAGGAAACATGTGATTTATCAGTAACTTTAGACATCGTAACACAATTTTAAACAAGATTTTATTGTAGATTATACATTTTACTGATACAAATTATATAATATTTACCTTTTTTATTAAAAATAAAAATAAAAATAAAAAATATATTTTTTTATTTATTTTTTTAATTTGTATGTGGGAAGAGGTGGGGCGGCGCCCCTAGCGCCCCTATGGACCAGCCGCCACTGGTCTTCAGGTCACTGCGACTGATTTCGATGGAGCAGGTCACTTTGCATTAGGTAAAATAAAGCAGGCAGACATAACAGGAAGAATATGTATATTGTAATCCAATCAAATAGGACATTGTCACACCATTCAAATGTATCCATGTAAATTACAACCAATAAAAAAGCTTAGATGTGTTTATTTATTACGTTGTTTACGTTATTTGTTACGTTGGTGTGTGTCAGCCGTTAACCTAGATAGATAAACTTGCAAACATGTCAGAAGATCCGGCACATAAGAAAACAATATACTGTCAAACTAAACTGAAATTCAACAACTTGAACGTCACATCCCTGACATCGGCAACTCCGGAGCCTGGTCATTCAAACATAGAACCAGCGCAGATGAACGCAAAAGCGTGCAGGCTGGTTCCGACTGCATGGAGGTTTGTTGTCGGCACATTGTGACGGGCAAAAGCTTATTTGGGCAAAGAGAAAGGTACTTCAATGCAGAATGGTACAAAAACAGAGAGTGGTTCATTATTTGCAAAACCAGAGCCTTCTGTGAAATATGCAGATTTGCTGTCAAACGGCTTGTAACTTTCTCCAAATGTGGAGATGACTCTTTGTAAATACAGAGTAACGAGTTAATAACCAGTGTTGGGTGTAATGCGTTACAAAAGTAACAGAGTTACAGTAATATATAACTTTTTGCTGTAACGAAGTAATGTAACGCATTACTAATGAAATGTGGGTAATATATTACCCGTTACAAAGCTCAGTAACGAAGTTACAACACATTTTAACCCGAAATTAAATGGTGTTTTGTTTTTTAAGAATGTACTAACATAGCGAGACATTGTGCGGGTAGATTAGTAAACCTGGTGTGTTTACCCTTCAGGCTTCGCGTCAGGATTTTCGGGGCAGTTGAATGTTATGCACCCTCTATTCAAAAAAGGGAAAGGAGCGAAAAATACAAACAAATTGTGTCAGTTGCGCGTGACCTGCTCCGCTGCACGTGCATAATTTCCAAAGTGCTTCTACAGCAGCCAGTGACACACATCTGTGGATAATCATTTATACGAAAATGGTTAAAGCAGCCATCACTAAACGCCAGCAACACTGCATCTACTGCAGACAGTAGCAACAGGTCGGATGGGGACATCACGCTACCCTCCGTTGTGGACACTAGCTTACTCCCGTCTGACTCGCCGCCCTCGCCCCGGAGCAGCAGTCTTCGTCGCCCGAAACTACGCCGCCCCTCTGCGGCCCGCAGGTGCCAGGATACCACGGCAAAACAGAGCCTGCCCAGGTATATCTAAACAAGTACCCGCCTGTACAGTGGGGTTAGGCGGTCATTTTGCAGCTCGTGGTATAAAAATAGACAATGGAATATTCGTGTGAAAATAGTGCCATATTCTGCCATGCCTGTAGAAATGTTGGGTCAAAAATAATGCATACAATAGCACAGATGCCTTCACCACGAATGGCTACAAAACTATCTCATATCCCAAGCTTATCAACAAGCTAATGTTGCAGCTGAAATGTTCTCCAGGTCACAAAGTCAACCTCACATGATGATGTGATACCAGTTTTCAAGCACAGTAAATATTCTCTTCCCAGAGTATATGATGGGACCAAAGTGATGATTTAGTACATGGTTTTAATAATACTTGCTTTTCAATGTTTGCCATTTCAAACCATGAGCTGGTTTAATATGTTGTTGTATCAGTACAGTTTTGAAGCTTTTGTGCTTTCCTTGCCATAGTCCACTTTGGACTTTATGAAATATTTCAGGATTGCACTTTTAACTTACTTGAAATGTTCTCACTTGCTTGGTTTCAAAACATAACAAATTCCATAATCTGTTCATTGGGGACCATCAATGCTATTTTTCATTGCTGTTGCCACTATTGCTCATGTAAACCTACTACTGCTGCGCCCCCTGTAGTCATTTTGTTCTGGAACCGGGCCTGTACACGGCCATATACTAAACACACTACAGAGCCCATTCCGTGTCCTGTTAGTGTTTACTTCCTGTCTGTCTTCTTCTGGTGATTTATCTGACGTCCAGCGCTCCGTCTTTTAACCTCTTTTCCTTTCTCTTTCTTGATCCTCCTTAGCAACCTTCATTATAGTCCTTGACAGTGGTCTGTACTGTATTAACAACGTGTCACATGTTAAGAATGTACAATCAGAATCGAGTATTCAACTAAGCCGTGTAATACAAGTTGTTAGTAGCCTTAAGGGCCTACAGTTGTTATGTTATACCACATTGCCCTTCACTGGATGTATAATGAGCTGCACTACTACTACATTTTAGCATTTAAAATACCTAGCCATTCTTTTGCGGTTATTTTGCTGAAAGTAACTAAATATAACTAAATATGAATTTGACAGCTACAGGTACTTCATAGAACAAAGTAGAGTAATGAAAATAGCCCTTTTTTAATATGAAAGACGGTCACGTTTGTGCAGAATTTTAATTATTTTTTAATACCGTGATTTAAAAAATAATAAACTAGCAAACAATGGCTAATGGCTTCTTTTTAGTTTGTCACATAATCACGATCTTATAGTAGCTCCAACTACAACTGCATCTTAATGGCTACCATAAATGCAAACATTGAAAAGCACAATTTGGAAAACGCGGTGACAATGGGCACAACGGTTGTTGACCTGGACAGGAAGTCTGTTTAACATAATGGGTGGGGATTAGGGGTGTAACGGTATTCGTATTCGTCCCGTACCGTCACGGTTCGGACGTCACGGTTCGGCACATGCAGTCACACGGCGAATACGCCTTTTTTTACGAGTGGGAAAGTCTGTCACTCAGGGCAGTAATACACTATATATAATCCAGGGGGCGGTATTGCGCCGAAAAGCCAGCCGCCCGTAAATAACAAATGAAGAACAAGAAGAAAACACAACAAAACGAACACAATACATGAAGAAGAAAAGTTAGCAGCTATGGCGAGTTCAGATAACACACAGGAGCTAGAACCCACCTGCTTCTTTTAAATCAGCTGTGTGGGAACATTTCGGGTTCCCTGTGGACTACAATAACGATGGGGAGCGAGTTGTGGATCGGACGAGGGCGGTGTGTCGGCGTTGTTACAGCGGTGCGGTATGCTAGTGGTAACACGTCAAACATGCTCAATCACATCCGAGTCAGTCTCAGTCCCCAGCGAGAGGGTTTTCTCGACGGCAGGTGACATAGTTACCGCCAACAGATCTGCCCTCACGACTGACAACGTAGACAAACTCATCTTTTTGAAGAAAAACTTGAAAATAGAGTAAAGCTTGAGTACCTTTAGTTTAGTTAATATTTAGGCATAATGGCCTCACACACACAAGTTAATTACACATGTTAGACATTGCTCCTAAAGGTACAGATTTTATTTTGTTTTATATTTATCATTGTATTTATTTTATATTTTGACATCAGGAGATGTTATACAGTTCTGTATTGCCTTTTATTGATTGTGATTGAAACACTTTCTTATTATTTATTTTTAATATTTTCAAGACATTCTTTTTAGTTGTAGTTCAGCTTATTTAACCTTTTTGTTTGGCATCAGCCATTATAAATAATATGGCCATCTGAGTGTGTGTTACTGTTTGAGGTTTGTTATTAACTGTGTAGTACAATTAATGATTCCAAATGTTAGAGTTCCTTATTTTCATAACAAAACTTGCACTACTGTTAAAAATTATGCATTTGGGACTTTTTTTTGCTTTTCCTTGTTGTACCGAAACCGTACCGAACCGTGACCCCCAAACCGAGGTATGAACCGAACCGTTACACCCCTAGTGGGGATGTTAAAGGTTTACATGGAAGCCTGGAAAATGAACGCCTGATTCATCTTCTTTCTGTTCAGTGTATTTGTTCAGAGATGTAGAATCTAGCAATGTGAAGAGGAAGATGTCGAGATGAGTGGGAACAAATTGATCATGGTAAAATCACACACACACACACACACACACACACACACACACACACACACACAC
>CALSBZ010009427.1:443864-460916 GCA_943591055.1 Gobionotothen gibberifrons
TTCCGATCATTCGCCTAGGAGGAGTTCGCAAGAATGTGCTTAAAATGGCTGGAAAACGCACATTTTTCAAAATGGCCGACTTTCTCGGGGGCGGGGCTAATGGAAGGCATTTTGAAATATGTCCGCAATCATAAGAGCAATGTGTATACAGCGTTTCGTGAATATCGGAGAAACTATATGCGAGTAGTGTGGAGTAATTTGGAGTAATTTGCGACATGAAAATCGTCAAAAATTGAACATTCTCCGTTCGCTTACGAGCTTATTGTTTGAGCGATCAATTATTCCTTCGCAATTTAGCATCACATTGGATAGGGGCTGAACTTGTGCCGGATTGGAATTTTTCCGATCATTCCCCTAGGAGGAGTTCGCAAGAATGTGCTTAAAATGCATGAAAAACGCACATTTTTCAAAATGGCCGACTTCCTGAGGGGCGGGGCTAATGGAATTCATTTACAAATATGTCCGCAACTCCATGAGAAATGTCTGTGCCAAATTTCGTGAAGTTCTGAGAAACTATATGTGACTACCACACAATAGGGGGCGCTAGTGAGCTGTTTTTTTGAAAAAGTACGTTTTTTTTTTTACATTCTAGAAAACGTCGTGGGCTCTGACGTGTGTCCCACGTTTTGCGTCCGAAGCTCATTTTATGCTATCGCAATTTAAAAAATATATATAGGCCACGCCCACATTCTGCATTTCTTGCGACGCTTTAAATCTTAGTTCGTAGTCACCCCCAGAGTATGTGTAAGAAAGAAAAAAAAAATTCGTCCATCCGTTCTTGAGTTATAAATTGGTGGTGTTTTTGGCACCCCCTATAGGCCAAAATGAAAATAATTTGGTGTGCCTATTCCCCAAGACAGACTGAACCTATCCACCAAAATCTGTGGTGAATGGATACATTGTTGATGAGTTATGAGCGTTTCTTTCTAAGCCCCGCCTTTTTGCGAGAACGTTTTGATTCATGGTGGCAATATTTATATTCTGAACATGCTCATTTTCTTGGGTAATGTGTCTGACCCTCCATCGATGCTGTATACGAAGTTTGGTGTTGAAAAAGTGAACATTGAAATTTAAGTGAATATTTCACTGTTTTGAACATTATGCTAATTAAAAAAAAAAAAATCTAGGCGGAGCATAGGGTTCCAAGAGGATTATTTGTAGAGCAGGTCCACCCGGATATGTGTGCAAAATCTCAGGTCATTCGGAGTTACGGTGTGACTTTGTACATTTATTCCGAAATGGGATTTTGATAGGTGGCGCTAGTGAGCAGGTTGGAATATTTAACCCATTGACTCCAGAATATCAAATTTTTCACCGGTCCTGAAGTCCGTGCAAAATTATACAACTTTTTAAGCATCCTAAAGGCCTGAAAATAAGCATTACATTATGGAATAATAATAAGAAGAATTCCTCCAATAACAATAGGTTTCCTCGCACTTCGTGCTAGGACGCCGTCGGGTCCTAGCACATCCGTGCTCGGGCCCTAATGAAGCCAGCTGCAATGGATCACTGATCCACCAGGGGGTGCAGTGGGGTTCCACACTGGTGCTCATGTGAAATAAAGTCTGATACTGTACAGTACGCTGGATGTACAGCGGTCAGCGGAACTTAATGTACTGTGGTCGAAAAAAACGAACGGGAGGAAATGCAGCCCGGCTCTCGATTTTTAATCCTAAATTAAGCATCATCTTAAACTCAATATGAATGTCAGTAACTCACTACAAATATATGTATATTTTTAATGGAGCCTCGACGGTGTAGCGGAGGGATCTTGCTCAGAATTAACGGTGTTCCCCATAAGGAACAAGTCGCTGCAAATTATCCCGTTTATTACATGGCCAAATTCTCAACAAAGTAACAACATGACTCCCAATATTAATTGAAATGCTTTTATGGATTTAGAAAATGTTTTTATTGATTTAAAAAATAGTTGTATGTATTGATATAAATTGACATGCATCCGCTAAGAAAAATTGTCCGTTGTGACATCGCGTAAAACAGATTTCGACATGTTACATTATTTGCTTATATCCACACGCCTCTTCTCCTCATATTCACTACCTAAACTAGTTATAAATATGTTTATTTGTACTGTCGGCCGGGTCACTCATTACTGGATAAGCTGCTGCATGAGACAGCTGCCCGAAGAGAGGGAGGAAAAAGAGAGGCTCCGTGTATTTTATATATTATAGGCCTATAGAGTCGTTATTCATTTGTTTTAAAGCTCAATAAATAACAAAGAAGACCTTTGACCGGCACTTTTATAATTTTGTCCGGAAGATTTCAACTTTAATACACGTTGACTGGCGAAAAACTCTGCCCGGTTCCCTCTACCCCCAACGTGGAGAATAAACAGAACGGCAACCATGACAACTATGCTTCTTCGCTGCTTTTGTGGAGGGAGTTACAGCGCCACTTACAGGCCCGGCATATGTACTACAGCGTGTGTCCCCCAAGGCCTGGCTGGAAGGTCTGGAATGTCGGAAGAGAAAGACGTGAATCCAGGAATGTGGACAGCTGGAATTTCATACTTGCCAACCCTCCCGCATTTCTCCCGATTTCTGACAAAATCAGATTTACTCAGGACTGTTTCCACTCGGACTTTAATACAGCGACACCATTGTTTGGTTTCCATGGTAACACGTCTCTTTAGGAGCGCGCGCAACTGAAAAGTCTGAGAGGGTGAGGAAGATTGTCACAGAAAACAGAACAAGAATCGACAATTCTACCCTCTGCTCACTCCTTTCCTGTCAAATACAGGACCAGCCCACATATGCTCCATCAAGGATGGTGCTTCAGGTCGCAAGGCAGTGCACTTACAACTACAATAAGCATGTTAATGTTATACAGCTCCGGCGATCCACTAGCCCCCCCGCGGTGGTTTTGAAATGCTCCCGATTTCTGAGGTCTCAAGGTTGGCAAGTATGGCTGGAATGCGGAAATGTCGTTCTAACCATGGATGTATAATAAAACAGATTTATGCATATTCGACTTTTTTTTACTGACCTATTGAAATTATTTCTTAATTTAGGCTATTTTTTACAACGTGTGTTGGAAGGATTTATTAAATTACTATGAATATTTGGGCTTAAATTAATTGCCATTTTTTAAACTCAGACATTTATCCCTAACATTATCCCTGACTTTGTCATACCATTTTAACAGAGCCCCCCAATTACGCCCAATTACGCCCCACATACCCCCAATTATTTAATATAATTTACCCTTCACCTTAAATATCTAAAATAATGCATTAGAAGACTAAAGCCCTGTAAATAACCATTGCTCTTGCACAATCCATGCCCCTTTTTAGGACTGTCCCACATTAGGCAAATCATACTGTTGACAGTGTTTTCTGATTTATGGAGTGATAAAAAGAGATTTTTTGACTTTACTTTAAGTATTTCAATGTTTTGCTACTTTGTTATTGTACTCCTCTACAGTTCAGAGGTAAATGGTATTTAATACCTTTAGTTACTTCACAGATGTGGATGAATGATGTGAAATATAACCAAGTGTTAAATCAGACTTTAGTTCCACCTGGAGTAAATTCACAAGCTTCCCTGCAGTCTACAAAGTCATTCAAACTAGCTGCACCTTTACCAGCTTTGAGAACACTTTCTCCCCCCCCTGAATTGCGTCTGAGGGAATAAACTAATCGCTCCCTCTACACAGTATGCAAATCGGTGTGAAAGCAGTGAGACCATGAGTGAGACCTGTGAACAAGGGTTCGACAACATTTCTGTTGTCGAACGTGATTCGTTCAGATCCGTCACGTGGTGTGCTAAAACACTTCCTGGTTAGCTGAAAGGAGACAATCTCCTCCAAATCCGTTTGGTTCTTTCTTCGAAATAAAATAGACATAGTTTCTTGCACAACCTATTCAAAGTTCTAATACTTATGATAATCTGATGCTGATGTGCCAAAAAATCAACTATTTCGTTATTTGAGAAGCCAAAACTAAAGTACTGCTTCACAAGATGCTCCACATTCCTCATTGTATTGCTGGACGCTGCTGTTGTCTCCTTCTCAAGTCACTTATGAAACTACGACTTTAATCTCGTAATTATGACTTTATTCTCGTAACATTACGACTTTATTTATTATTAATAATGTTCGGAATGTGACCTGTGAGCCTTCTGAATTACCGTGGGACAGCGCATTTTACATTTTCTCATTTACTCACCCAAATGTATATAAAAGTTACTTCAGATGCTGAAATATTTTTATTTTTTCAAGTATAAACATACAGTATACAACAGATAGATGCATACAAATTATAACATCAAATGAAATGCAAGTTTCTTCGTGACACTTCCTTTTCCTCTTTGAAATCTGTCTGTAAGAGAGAACACACATTTAGATACAGTACATTATGAAGCAGGCCTTAATAAAGTAATAAGAACTGAGAACATGACAAAGAATAAGAAAATGTCCCCATGCAAAGGTCCGGAACATCAAAATGTCTAAGTTGCTTCATGAATTAGTGTGATATTGAAGTAACCTGTAGCTTTATCAACGTCTGCATGTAATCAACAACTGACTGCCAATCAAATAAAGAAAGTACAATTCAATATGTATTGTCAATGAACATTGAACTATACAGATATCCTCTCCGCTTCTCTCTGCTGCGCTCTCATCTCTTCTTCTGTGTTTCTCTCCCTGTATCGCTCACTCGTCTCTTTCGCCCCCTGTCGGCCGGCGGTTAAAATATGGCTGAGATTAAGACAGTGCGCAAGCAGCGCAAATCACAGAACGAAATGCATTGTGGGACATGTAGTTGTTGTGTAATTTAGCTTCAATATTTACCCGTACAGCGAGCCGAGACACGGCTAATTACTGGCAGGAACAGACACACAGACTCTCCGAAACGCACGCGCACATGTAGCTTTAATATTTGACCGAACAGAGAGCCAAGATACGACTAACACACACCACGTTGTTTACTCACAGTTTGAAAGCAGCGTGGAGAAGTCTTCAGCTGCTCCCGCCCAGGAGCAGCGTGGAGAGCTGTGATAAACAGTGATCCGCTCAGATTAAACTGTGATACGACTTCTGTGGCTATCTACCAGCGATCATGTTTAATATTAAAGACTACACACATTGATCCCTTATCAAGATCAAATGTGACTGTTTACTCGTTTTGCAAAGATAGAAGCAGAAATGTCATTGCTATATTTGCAGGGATATTTAGAATTTAAAATGCTGCTTGATCGTTAATTTTGTTCTCGGCAAACATATTATGAATCCTCTATTCCAAAATATTATTCAGTGTCCATCGACATGAAAATAACCAACTAACTACTTTTCTTCTAAATGAAATGCTGACATTACAAAATGCATGGTTTAATGTAATGTAAACATTTACATTATTATTATTTAATATATAAAGACTACTGTATATGTTCAAATGCTCTTCATTCAAGCAGCCACTGTGTACGACATCATTTCTGTATTTGTGAATGAAGCGCCATCTCCTGGTTAAAACCTAAAATTGAAAATCTGGCAACGCCCTCTTGGAAAATAGTGGGAGGGCTTGACCTTCCTCCAAACTGGGAGTTGGCTTGCAGTAGGCAGGAACACCTAAGCTGGAGTCCGAAAGTAAGTGCTTCATCTGTATGTCTAAAGAAATCTCATTTGCAATAGAACTGTACCAGATATGTCCATACAACTACTGGTTAGTGTTCAATATCACCCGAGACAATTCAGTAATGGTATATTTTTTAGGGATTACTGTTTTTCTGATAAATGAGAGAAAAGTGATTGAGTCCTATGTTCCTATCACCAAAAGTACAATTTCCGTCTAAACTAAAGCTAAGTTTACAGGACTATAATTCAGTATTTTTTTAGTTAAATAATTGTCTGACTATTTGGTGATGTAGGAAAGCCACCTGGTTCATATCTCAGCAAATCTGAAGAGGAAAAGACTGATCATTCTCAAGTTATGGGCTTTTTTGTCACCTTTCCCACATTCGGCTTGGTCTAATTTGGCTCTTTTTCAGGGATTGGGGTAGTTCTAAAGAACAACAAAAAAAACATTTTTTCCCCCAAAAATGTCATTAATGGGAGACCCTAAAGATAAGAAAAATCATTGTTGTCATTTGATCTACCTCGGGTAGGGGTATCTCGAAAACTAAAGCCTTTTTTGAGGACTTGCTGCTGGACTATGCGGATCATTGCTAGGATACCATTCGCTTTGTTACTTGCCCGACGGATATGGTCACTATATGTCAGGGTATTATCAACATTCACACCAAGGTCCTTTTCATTCTGAGTCTCGGATAGGTTTATAGTGTTTGAATGATCACCCATATTATACTCATATTTTGGGTTCAGAAAACCTAAGTGCATTACTTTGCACTTTGCTGCATTGAATTTGAGCTGCCAACACTCGGACCATCTTTGCATTTATCTGAGATCTGACTGGAGTTTTTCTGCATCCTCTTTACACTTAATTACCTTGAGGACTTTAGTATCATCTGCAAACATCTGGACCATGGAGCTCACATTATCGGGTAGGTCGTTGATATAGACGGCAAACAGTGCATGACCCAGGACACTACCTTGTGGAATTCCACTGAGAACTGGGCACCATCCAGATGGTTTCCCGTTAACAAAGACTCTCTGTCGCCTGTTTTTGAGAAAGTCTGAGATCCAGGTGAGTATGTCTCCACGGATACCATACCCATAGAGCTTCTTCAGTAATCTTTTGTGAGGTACAGTATCAAATGCTTTCTGGAAATCCAAATAAATGGCATTGAGACTTCCTCTTTCGTCAAGGGTACAAGACCATATGTCAAGGCAGGCCAGGAGCTGGGTTGAACAGGATCTGCCCTGGACGAAGCTGTGTTGGCGGTCTGATAATAGGTTGTTTGAGTCAAGATGTTCTATGACGGCATCACACACCAAGGATTCAAGGAGTTTGCATACTACTGCTGTAAGGCTGACAAGCCTATCGTTTCCAGGATTGCTTCGGTCACCTTTTTTTAATATAGGAGTTACATGACCATCCTTCCAAGGCTGTGGTACCACACCTTCATCAAGTGATTTTTTAAAATAAAGTAAGGGTTAATCTAGTTCGTCACACAGTTCTTTGAGAATCCTGGGATGGATGCCATCCGGTCCTGATGCTTTTGAGGCATCTAAGTTCGATTTTTTATGGATGTCCTCTGATGTGAAGCCCAATTTATAGAGTATATTATTAAATGGTCTATCCTGGAAGTCTGGTATTGATGAGGTATCCTCCTTTGTGAACACACTAGCAAAGGAATTTTGTGTATTGGCTTTGTCCTTGTCATTTTGAGCCAGGCTGCCATTAGCCTTTTTCAGATCTCCGACCGTGGCATTGACTTTTAGCTTGCTTCTGGCATATTTATAAAAAGCTTTCGGATTCTCTTTGCAATTTTTCTTTCATGCTCTCTTTTAGCTTTCCAACACTCCCATTTCATAGCGCATGCACCAGCTATGCAACATTTGACCAATTTTACGAATACATGTAGGGTAATGCACCATAAAATGATGCTTTGGTTGCAGCCTCTTGTTTGGAAACACGTGCTTGAACAATCTGTGATGTTCTGCGATACATTTTTTTAGAAAAACAGTAATTCCCTTTGTTAACTTTGGAGAAAATACAATGTTTACTATTTGAAGCAAGAGTAGTAGCAAATACCAGTGTTGATCATTTGGAGAAATTAAGTCTCCAAAGATAAGCGGTAGATTGCGAAGTAAACACCAGGATTGGATGGCATTTAACCCCAAGTCATTTGAGCCCTCTGTCAACTTTACTGCAGGAGGTTTGTTGTTTTGCTCCATGTAACCATAGTTAAAGCTCTTAATTCTTCTCTCAACTTCCTTTGATGTGGTGCCATTGTCTATCAAGTGAAGTATTAGCAGTTTCATTTCATACTGTGCCACTCCCTCCAAGATATCATGCATGATATCGATAGAGAAATGTGCACATGTACTGAAGTACTGCAAGGAATTTAGAGAGCAAGAACGTTTAACACCCATCACAAATGGAAGAGTTGGATTTGTCTCCATTTGTCGGCAATGTTCTTCATCTTAAGTGAATCTTCATCAAAGACTGTCTGAAAGTCCTCTTTCTCAGCGAGACAAAAGTGGCAACAATATCTGGCACTGAATGATTCAACAAAACCAAACAAACAGTGGAGACCAAGGTTGTCACCTGTTACTTGGACAAGAGTTCCATACACTGGCTTATCAAACAAGTGAACCATAACTCCATCCCTCTCAAGTATTTGAATATCTTGCACAAGTGGATCAAGGATTTTAGAAAAGCCATACATTGTTATGTCTTGGGCATGAAACAAAGCGACCAAATGAATATTAAAGAGCAACTTGCAGGTTTTTCTTTTTACTACATTTATGCTTAACCTTGCCTGAAAATTACAATTAAAAAAGTTAATGCAGGATTTGATATGTTTTACAAGACATAAGGGCAGGAATTCACAGGGAAAGGAGCCGTTTTGGGCTCTGCTACTAAAAACTGCTTTTTTTAACGTCATACGTCAAACGCGTCATATTACGTCACATGGGGGAGCAACTTTCTCGGACTCCTTCTCTGCCCAATCCGCGGTAGTAGTTTGTAGTTGGTTTGAGCGGTTGTGATTTAGTGAGCTGGTATTTTTTCGGTAATTTTACATTGCATTTCACCATTTGTAATCATGGTGAGCTGGAGTTTGTGCAGGTTGCACAAACTCAAGCCTGTCAGGACATCGAGTCCACTGTTTCCCTAACAGGAAAAGGACCGGAGCTAGCGTTCGTTCCTGGGTGCGTTGTGCATCCACCTCCCTGCAGCACATACTCTCCACAGCTGAAGCCTATCAAACAAAACGTTTATCAGGAAACCGTATTACATCTCTCTCCCCCCTTGGCTCCTCTCTCTCTCCCCTCCGGTACACAGCACCGTAAGACGTAGTGTGGAGTTGCATTAGGTAACGCGAGATACGTCTGACACTTGCGCATTAGTTTCTGTTATGGATCAGTATCAACAGTCCTGCCAGTAACGTATATTATCAACGTATATTATCAATACTACTTTAGTTATAGCCTGATATATGATAGCTAACTTTACAATGTTGTGATGTGACCGACGTTAGCTAACAGCTGTCTGTAGCTAACGCCGGTCACTCACTAAGACAGCTGCCCTGTTCTCCACTGGTTCTTCTTGGTTTGGTGTGTTTTATTTACACTAAAGCTACATTTCTCGCCGATGTCCGTTATTTCTTCTAATCCTTGGCTGCTCCTGGTCTCTTGGACCTAGCAGGCTCATAATTATAATCATATGCATTCGAATATATATTTTCAACCTCTTCTGTGTCAAAACTAGCATTGTGATCCATGTTTATTCATACGTTAGACCGGCCGCTCTCCCCCATGTTACGTCACACGCGGGAGGTCACGTGGGGAGGCTTTTTTTATGCAGAAGTAAAAATGTCTTACAAAAACGACGCCAGATGTCACTGTAGTGTATATTTCTGTATTCTTTTTTGAAAATCTAGTGTATTCATCATTTTCCTACACATTTATTCACTGCAAGTTGCTCTTTAAGGAGAATTGAGTTGTATTTTGGCGAAATATTTCGCAACGTAAAATAGATTACTCTCAATTTATGTATTCCCCGTTTTGATCCTAGAGGATTTGCAGTTTCAAAATCGTCATAGAAAAGCTGAATCTGAAATGCATTTTTTTGTTTTGAAAAAAGTGCATGCCTCCTAAAAAAATCTCCATCACAAAAGTCATGAAGAACATTTTCTTTTGAAATGGTTTCAGTCTGCAGCATCTCCTTTATATTAGGGTGTTTGTAAATGAACTGTAATGTTTAAAAAATTGGGATGTAAACAAATGTATCAGTAACAACAACCTGTTCATAACCTCCAGTAGTCCGATTGCGCAGGATCAAATCTTGTCCCAAGAACATATTCCACTGGGTCTACCCTTCCCCACTTCTCTGTAAAATATTGCCTTCTCTTACTTTCTGAATTTAATACACCAAAAGGATTTTCCATTTTTTCAAAACACTGATCGATGTTACACTCAATGTCACTTTTGTGAGGCTCCTGTAAAGATAGACGCTTTTTTACAGACTCTTTTGCTTGATTATGGATATCATAAACAATCTCTTCCATGGAAATGGCCAAATAATAACGTAACACAATCAGAGACTGGATATATCCCCCCCTCTCTCTGATCGCTGAAATGGGGAATTGAAATTACGGGCCAAAAGTTGTACAAGTATTAAAAGTAAGCATAGGACACCAAACCAACTGAGACCCGTCTGTCCGCTGCATCTACACACTGTACCACACACCTACAGCTCCTAAAGCATAATCAGGCTACAGCCGTTGTATATTTTATTATGTGAAGCACTAAATGGTCTTAGAAAAATATCGACTCTTTGTTTGTAGATATCTACTAAACTACAGCATACAAATACAGAGAGTAATTTAGGCCTGTTATACTGAGTGATATATATTTTTACACACTGCTCTGCTTTCTGCACGGACCTCACAGCTGTTCTCACTGTAAACATTGCGTCGCCGTTCAAGCAGTTACTAAAATAATATCCAAGGGATGCATGCAGAGCTGTCATTGGCTGAGATAAGTACGGCCGTGCGTAATGCCTCCACCATTCCCGGAAATGCATCCGCGGAGGAGCCGCGGAGGACCCATCAGTGTCTCCTCGGTTATAGCGCCTCCAGAGAGCCTCCTCGAAGTGCATTTAGAGAAATGAGATGTCCTTCAAAATGGCGCGCTGAAATTCATTTCCGGGTCACTACCGGAGGACCGAGGAGTCGAGGAGGGGAAATTTGAGTATTGAGAAACCTATATTGACTTGATGCCAAATCTTCAGCTGTAGAGGGGCCTTCACCAGGATCAGAACAAGGTGTGTGTGTTGTATTGAGATGTTTTCTAAACCCGGAAAAAGTGCGATAAACTTGAGAACAACCAGCCTGACCGCATTTAAGGCGAAGTGTTTCACCTGAACAAAGTGGATTAGCTTCAAGTGTTTTATCAGGGAATTAGAAGTTGCCTGGGAGCTTTTGCAAATAAAATACAACATTTCAGTGTTAGCTCAATACCAGCTTCACCGGCAACGCCATGCTGGTATACCAGCTTCACCATGCTGGTATACCAGCTTCACCAGCAACACCATGCTGCAGCTTCACCAGCAACACCATGCTGGTATACCAGCTTCACCAGTAACACCATGCTGGTATACCAACTTCACCAGTGTAAGTAATTTCGAACCCTGAAGGCAGGAGAGACTGAAAAGAGTCAAGGGAAGCTTATAAAAGTTAACAGCATTTAATTAAACAAAAGATGCGGTGGTCTACAAATGAAATGTGCGAGGAGCCGCTCTCCCCATGCGTCTGCTCAGTCCAGGTCGGGGGTCCAAGAGCTAGATCCTTGGCTGGCCCTTCCTGTTGTCATCTGAGGTCTTCTCCTATTGGCCGGCGTCGTCAGGGGGCGGGTCCAATGCATGTCCTGCCTTTTTCTGTTGCTAAATGACATCATTCTGGTGTCTGTGGTTATTTAAACATTCCCTGCTACACATTATTCAGCGTCAATAAATGAGTGCTAATCCCAGTGTGCTCAGTGTAGAACATCACATGTAATTTCACCTTGGTTCAAGGTTTGAAATCGTAGCATTTCCGCCAGATGCTAAATGCTAACCGGAAGTGACACATTTTCAGAATAAAAGTGTCAAGTTAATAGTTAGTGAACTTCCGGTTTTTCTGAATAAAACTGATTTAAATCAAATAGTGTATTTAATTCAAATTACGCCATATCAACATTGATTTTAATTTACTAACACCAGAAACACCATGCTGGTATACCAGCTTCACCAGCAACACCATGCTGGTATACCAGCTTCACCAGCAACCAGTGGCGGCGCCAGGGTATGGCTGGGGTAGGCTATAGCCATACCAAGAAATGGCTTAGCCCTACCTTAGCCCGACCATGACAAATTATGTTAAAGTAAGCATGTTGAGAACACGGATTGCGAAAATCTACCGGTTGTGTCCACAACACACAAACTGATCCTGCTGTAACAACAAGTGCACGTTACTGACGCAATATGGTTGAGACCATTCGGGCTTATGCTAGAGGGGTGTAAGGAATAGTCTAAGTAGTGGGGGAGTTTTATACACTAAAGGTGTGGAAATTCTCTCCCGTTGTAATATCAGCGCGGCCGCGGTCAGATCAAAAAGCCTCCGAATGCAATTTGAATAGACCTAAGCCAATCAGAGCAACGAAACGTTGGGTCTGCTGCGTCATTACTGTCACGTTCACAGTGAAAAGTCTCCAAACCATAGACTGTAAATGCTCCAAACTCGCGCCGAGTAAATTGCAGACAGACAGCAGAATTTTTAGGATTCTAGGCTTAATTGTATATATTAGATGGATCGATTTCTTCTTAAACGCCCTCGCATTGAGGTACAAACAGTCGAACAGGTGCCAGAGTCACACGATCCACCTGAAGAGGATGCCAGCCAGCAGGGACCCGATGGGATTGGAGAGGCCAGAGGTGGCGAAGATGAGGAAAATGTGGAGCAGGAAGCCGCTAACGTTAGCGACATCAGCCAAGGAACTGAGGCTGCTAGTGACATTAGCCAAGGACCCGGAGATGGACCAAAACGTCCAATTCGAAAAAATTATCCGTCAAGACAGATTGGAAGCCAGCAACGGTCTTTTAATGTGGCCTGGTTTAACACATACAGCTGGGTCGAATATTCAGTTGAAACTGACTTAGTGTTTTGCTTTGCCTGTCGTCATTTTTTGGGTGCTGGGAAGCGATTCCATTCCGAGCCTGCCTTTACCAATGGATTTAAAAATTGGAAAAATGCAACAGGAGCTTTCAAAAAACACAACGGGAGTGCAGCACACAGGTTTGCCATGGAGGCATGGGCTGAATTTAAACAGACAACGAAAGATGGCTCAAGACTGGGAAACATGATTGATGCAGGTCATTTAAAACTTGTGAAAGAAAACCGTGAGTACATGAAGGCTGTGGTGATGTCCTTACGTTATACTGCATGTCAAGGCATTGCACAGCGAGGTCACCGGGAGCAGGAGGGTGAGGAGAACTCGGTTAATAGGGGAAACTTCCGAGAGCTGCTACACTTAATTGGTGAATTTGACGTGACTGTAGCAAAGAAACTGAACGACAATCCTCAAAATGCTAAATACACACATCAAGACATCCAAAACGAGATTTTCCAGATAATGGCAGATATGGTCCGAAATGAAATAAGTGCAGAAATTAGGGAAGCTGAATGTTTCGCCCTAATGGTTGACGAAACCAAAGATGTCAGTAAAAGCGAGCAACTGTCCATCGTTGTACGTTATATAAAAGGAGAACAAGTGCGTGAAGAATTCCTGCACTTCAGACGCACAGAGGGCCTGGATGCCGACTCGCTCCTCAGTACCATCAAACAGACGCTCAGCCAATGCAACATCGACCCACACATGTGTGTTGGACAGTGTTACGATGGGGCTGCTGTCATGTCGGGATGCAAGAACGGAGTACAGCAGAAGTTTAAAAAGGAGGTGCCAAATGCTTTGTATATCCACTGCCATGCACACAGATTAAACCTTGTGTTGGTTGATGTGGTCCGCAACGTTGAAGCAGCAGCCTACTTTTTTGAAACTGTACAAATGCTGTACAACTTCTTCGCCAACTCAGTCGCCCATGATATTTTCATAAAGAAACAGAGAGAAATGGAGCCAACTTCACAACCAGTTGAACTTAAGAACCTATCGGAAACACGCTGGTCATGTCAATATACAGCGCTGGTGGCTATCCGCAAATCACTGCCTGCAGTAAATGCAACATTTACCGAGATCATGTCTCAGCCCAATGCGCGGAGGAAAACGGAGGCCAGAGCGGTGAGTGGACTAATTGATGAGCAGTTTGTCTTGCTTCTTACGCTTTTCGAGGATCTTTTCCGTGTCACAAAATTCATGTCTGACCAGCTCCAATCTCCCAGCCTTGAGCTGTCCTCCGCAATGGACTTGGCTGATTCGGTCATAGCGACACTGACAGACAGACGCGCAGAGGAGACATGGAGGGAAATTCGGGACAGAGCAAGTGACCTGTGCACCAAAGCCAATGTAAATCACAATGAGACACCCGAAAGGAGACAGGCACAGCCTCCTCGACATCTACAGGAGTTTGTTGTGGAAGCCCAAATCGAACACACACCAGTTACATCCCTAGATGCGCTGTGCACAGAGTGTTTCTACCCAGTAATCGACATACTTGTGGTTGAAATGAGAAGACGTTTCTCAACCGAGGCCGGTGGTGTGCTATCCGGAGTCTCGGCACTCAGCCCCAAACATGCATCCTTCTTAGACAATACATGTCTGCAACCCATGGCCAATTTCTATGGAGTGACGGAAGAGAACCTGACCCCAGAGCTACACCAGGTTAAGCGCCTACTGGAAAGAAAGAAACAACAGGGACATGAACTGAAGGACACAGCGGAATTTCTGGCTTTAATGCGACCCTACAAGGATGCCTTTACGGATTTACACAGACTCATATGCATTTCCCTGACTCTGCCTGTGACCTCTGCTGGCTGCGAACGCAGCTTCTCCTGTCTCTGTCGCATCAAGAATTATCTAAGAAACAGCAGTGGTGATGCACGGAACAGAAACCTGGGCCTGCTGGCTATCAATAAGCAGAGGAGTAAGGCACTGGATGTCCAGCGTGTCATTGACATTTTCGCTTCCAACCACAACAACCGGCGGATCGTGCTGCTTTGAAAACGTCAATAGTGAGTTTTGAATATATTTTCTAATAATGGGTCATTTGAAAAAGTGTTTTGTATGACAATAGAGACACAGGCCACCTGTTGTGTGCTGTGTCTGTCTCTCTCTGTTTACCTGTGTCTGTGTCTCTCTCTCTCTCCCTCTCGCTCTGTCTCTCTCCCTCACTCTCCCTTTCTCTCTCCGTGTCAATTATATGCCAACTTTTCTTGTTTCTGCCGCTGCGTAGCATGTTGTAACAACGTGGAATTAGCAGAATAGGCTATTGTATTGTTTAACTCACACCTGTTGCTCTCGATGTAATTTAGCTGATAAAAGGAGACTAATAAAAGCTAATAAAAGCCTCACTGTCAAGGGGTGCGATATAGCGTGTATGTAATTACATTACAAATACTGACTCGAGCCCCACCACTGTATGGGTTAGCCCTACCATAAACTACCCAACAAAAATACTCTGGCGCCGCCACTGCCAGCAACACCATGCTGGTCTACCAGCCTTTTGCGCCAGCAGACCAGCATAACAACCAGCTTCACCAGCAAAGACCAGCAAAGACCAGCATGAAATCCATGCTGATTATTTCGCAGATAAACCTAACCCCACCCCCTTTAAAAAAACGGCTCTTTTGAATGGCTCTTTGAAAGGAACGGAGCCACCCTTCAAAGAGCCATAATTCCCATCACTACGAGAGACTTGTAATGGCGGCAGAAGTGAAACTTAAGGAACATGAGTGGGCGTGGTCATGGTTTAACTCCAATAGAATTGTCCAGAATTGTCTCTGGATTTTTGATCGCACTCTAGAAGCTATGAGTAATAAATACACTCCAAAATGATTAAATATCACTATTTCAGAGCAAAATAGTAATTACTCTGGAAAAAATACTCACCAATATTTCCTGTGGAACATGCCTGCTCATGGGTTCAGCTTAATGTGAACAGGTGTCTCTCTCAGTCATGGGGATTTCATTAAGTCTTATAGATATTCAAACATTTAACCACCTCACTCTTTGGAAATATGCAGAGGAAACATACCTTTAATCTTTGAAATAACAGAAAAGTCAAAAGTTCAGAGAAGTTGCTTAACAGCAGAACAAATTAACTTAGGTAAATGAAGCATCTTCAGGTGGAGATAACACATGTCATGATATCAGAAGTGAACAGTATTCAGAAGCTCAGCCACAGTGCTCCGTCAACACGCCGCTCTGAAACCAACAGCAGCATTCTCCGCATTTCATTATTTTCACGTCAGGAAACAGGGTTCCTCCTGAAATGTCATTAAAGCGTCGCAGCTCCAGGACTGCTTCATTTCCTCATCAAAGCAGGAGCCGCTGGAACTGGATCAGTGCCAGTCAGGATCTGTAGATACAAAAGTTGTGTCTCCAAGGACTTGTCTAACTTTGGGAATTAGTACCCCAAATCAGTTATACTACAGAGCAGTTGTGATTAAAATATGTATGTCATCGTTTGTCATTGTCTTTTAAATGTAATAGCTGGACTGGAAACTGCACAAACAAAAAGTCTTACTGATCCCCAAGATACATCAAGCAAGGAAACAGATACATGCAAATATATTATATATTATCATACTTATCGATATACATTTTTTAATGTTTTGGATACGAAATGAAACCAAACGGGTCAGAAAGCCATTCTGCTGCTGATGAATAAGAAGCCGACATGAGAGAAAACAACTATTTTGTGCACATATATTAAAGTGGAGTAATGGCGTTCTGAGCAGAGACCCAAGTCACTTTCACTCTCTTACAGCATTTACAATTAAACAATTATCTTAGACCCAGCAGTATTAACAGATTTCCGTTAGTTAATGTAGATAAATGTGACCTCTGACTCCCCATCAGCAGATTATATTTTGAAGGCTAATCATATTCATTTGTTCCGCCTGCCGGGCTTACAGTAATATAATCAACCATAATGTATGAAACTAACAGGTCATGGGAACCGAGGGTGGGGCGAGGGGTTCAAAAGTAAACCATTTATATGCTCATAGACCTTCTACATAATCAGCTGGGACACTCTGTCAGGCTGAGTTGAAATGAAAACATAACAGAGTATGGAACAGCAGTATTATAATGCATAACGACATGCCGTGTTCAATGAATGCACTTCTGAAGTCAGGCTTTTCTTTTGAATGCCATCTGCGGCAACCTTGGTTTTATTTGCTAGACATTGAATCACCGCCTACATATATATACACACACACACACACACACACACACACACACACACACACACACACA
>CALSBZ010009427.1:460926-477212 GCA_943591055.1 Gobionotothen gibberifrons
CACACACACACACACACACACACACACACACACACACACACACACACTGATGGACTCAGTACATTGACCCAGCTGTAACTACAATTCATCCTTATTTATAGTACTACAACTGTATTCGTGTCTTTCTTATGTTTGTACTGTAACTTTTAAGTACATTTCAGAAGCTTCATTAATCTAATGGCTGTATTATGATATTATATGGATATCATTTTTTAATTAAATCTTGACACCAGCTCATGAAGTGCGATGCTGCCTGTCGTTAATTTGCCCATGAGTTTACTGAAGTGGTAGAAAAGTTGATGGTGCAAATATTAACACAACATAAGTAAAAACAACGATTTCACATTAAAAAGAATGAAGACAGGTATTTACACCAAAAGTAAATATGCATGAGAAACTAAAAGAGAGATGTACATCAACCTTGCTCACAGTATTAAAAAATAACAATGTGTTGTTCACATGGTGTGTACTCATGTAATGCATAATGTTGAGGAGGAGGGCAGAAGGGAAGAAACTGGTGTGTGGCGAGGTTCTGGTCCTGGAGAAGTGCAGCCTCCTGCCAGAGGGGAGCCACTGCCGCCTTCACCTCCCATTCTCCTCCCCTTGGTATTTCCCAGGCTTCTGTGTTCATTCTTACTGATGGTGCTTAAGCCCTGTATGCGTTGCGCCCGGGTGTAACTTTTACGCCTAGTATGGAGCAGGCGTAAATCGGAAAGACAGACTAGTATCCATAGTAACGTAAAACAGGCAAGAAGGATATTAACGATGGCAGGGCGTCTTGTTTACAGGTTTAACAATGAAAGGGCATTAAGAAGAGAAAGAGTCGTCCGTGATCGAACAAACCCACTGGACATCTATTCGGACAGTGAGCTAATAGAAAGGTTTCGTTTCGGCAGACAAGCCCTTTTTGATTTAATCGAGGAGATCTCCCCTCAACTCCAGCACGGGTCAGACCGAAACGCTGCGCTCTCCCCAACCTTGCAGGTGGTGATTGCGCTCAGATTATACGCGAACGGGGCCTTTCAAAATACTGTGGGAGACATGATTAATGTTCATCGCACCATAAGACAAGTTTCATTGGTCCTCCAGCGCCGCCTTAGGAACTATATTCACCTTCCAACACAAGAAGAAGCAGCGAAATCCAGGCAAGATTTGTATTTAAAATCAGGTATACCTGGTATTGTCGGATGCATCGACGGTACTCATGTTCACATTCAGGCCCCCTCTGAACATGAGTATTTGTATGTTAATAGAAAGGGTTACCACTCTATAAATGTTCAAATTGTGTGCAACTCGGACATGGGCATTGTCGACCTCGTTGCAAGATGGCCTGGGTCGACCCATGATGCTTGCATCCTGAGAGAGAGCGCCCTTCAACGGGAATTTGAGGCAGGAAGAGTGAATGGTCTTCTTCTCGGAGACAGTGGATACCCTCTGAAGCGCTGGCTAATGACACCTGTCATCGCAGAGAGAACTGCACAAGAGCGCCGCTATAACGAGAAGCATACACAAACGAGGAACATTGTAGAGCGCTGCATTGGAGTGCTCAAACGTAGGTTAGTAAGTCATCTTTATAATATATAAAAGGCCAGCCTTTTAATGTAGATAGGCTAAATAGTTTTTTGCTTTTTTTTGTAGGTTTCACTGCCTCCACAGTGAAATGCACCCTGAGCGTGTCTGCGTGATCACTGCTGCCACTGCGGTGCTGCACAACATCTGTGTGAAAAAGAGAATCCCCCTTCCGATGCAAGGAGAATTGGTACTGGAGGCGGATGAGAACCCTGTGGCATCCGTGAAGATATCGGTGGACGACGTACCCGCAATCATATAATAAACAACCTATAATAGACCTATATATTTGTAATATGAATGCTGTTTTTTTGCAATTGCATTTCAATAAGCTCCCATTGTGACCACATATTTGCATTAGGCCTATTTTATTCAAAGAACACACACAAGAACATTAAATAATAATATTTTGGAGAACTATTGACATGAAATTGAGATAAAAAACAAGTACAACATGATTACAGAATGGGGAACACATTGTCTTCTTCAGTGATTATTAGCTGATTCTTAAGAATTATTATTTGGAGTCTCAATTTCTCCTTCTCCAGCTCAATCTTCTCGTGTTCCGCTCTCAATTTTACGGTCTCCACCTCCACACGAACGATTTCTTTCTCCGTCAGTTCCCGCTGTAGCTCTGACAGATCCCTCTTTCTCTTTCGGGGTGTGGCCATTTGGGATTCCCCTTGAGTCATCGCTGACGCTGTGGGTGTAAAATGGCAAGTTACTGTCAGTTACTGTCAGTTATTGTCAGTTGCTATCAGTTATTGTCAGTTGCTATCAACTGCCGCGATTGCTAATTGTTATCTTGCTAGCCGTGATGTCTCACGGGGGTAATGTTTATATAGATAATGTAGGGTGATGTTACTCTATTAATGACTTACCACTAGTGACAGCTGACACTTCTGCGTCAACCTCTTCAAATGTTGAGGTTGACGGCTCTGAGCTGTCGATCCCATTCAACCCGTTGAAAGTGGGGGAATCCTCTCCAAAAATAGCAATAATGATATTACTGTATGGAGAGGTTTTGGGAGCAGGGCCTCCGCCGGTCGGAGGGTTTTTGAGAACCGATGCATCTTTTTTGGCTCTGGATAGTAGGTCCTTCCACTTTTTTCTACACTCTTCCACCGTCCGTAGGCCTATCCCTCCATCACCCAAGTCATTTATCGCACCAGTGATTGACTTCCAGGCTGCGAGTTTGTGTTTGTTTGTCATGGTATTGTTAAATTTGGCAGTTAGCGAGTTTTTATGCTCTGCATATATTTCAATGAATGTTCTAATCTCTCTATCAGTAAAATTGTTTTTTCTCTTCTTTTGGTTTCCGTTATCCATATTCGTTATTCAATGCTTAGCTTGCTCTGAATGGAGGAGTTTGACTGTTAAATTATATAGATGTGTGTTGCTTGGCAACAATTACTGTTTCGCGTGTATTCACGTGGACGCGCATCTTAAGACCAGGCGCAGCTACGCCCGAGACTAGTCAGGCTTGGTGCACTCGGTGTAAATTCGAATCACTAAGTCGGACGTAGCTAAGCCCGACGTTAGAGTTAAGCCCTACTTTTTTACGCCCAGCTGGTGCACTCCACTCCTGCTGCCTGAGCCATTCACTCAGCATGTCGTCATCGTGGCCGTCTTCCTGATGTACTCCTGGATATTTGTTGTTTCCTCCTGGACAGTGGCTCTGAATATCACTAGTCCTCGACCCCTCTCCTTCGTTGGTGTATAGACTGGACAGAGATAAAACCCTCCTTGCATTGTGAGGAGCTTTCTCGTCCTGATATCTGTATCTTCTATATTTTCCTTTGGCCAGTTTATTATACCAGCAGAGTATCTGATGACCAGCATTGTGTATGTGTTGATGGCTTGGATCTTCAGGACCTGCCTGACTCTGTGCAGGTACTTGGCTGTGGACTTGATGTTAACTTATGTGCAAGTGGCTTTGAGTTTGCCTATAGAATCGTCTTGCTGAGTCCCATTGAGGTCTGGATGAAGTGTCCTGTTGATGTTTTACAGTTCCAAGCATTCAAGTATTCATATCATGCATTGCATAAGCTGTAATATAGAATTATTCAATTCATTGCATGATGTACCCACACACTTTTTCTATCTTCCGTACCTTGATCCTACTTCTTTCTCACCCCTTGACAAAATACACCAACCCTATGAAGGTACACACATCTTGGCGAGCTGGAGATGTGTCTCAGTGTTGGCGGCTGTTCTCTGATTGGATGCAGCAGGAACGTCTGATCTTCCATGACGGCAGGCCTCCTGCGCACTCTCTATGATCAAAACCTCTTTTCGCAAGATAATAAGCCGGCTCTATGCACACAAACGCACACAGCCATACATAGAGGAGCATGTCATCTATTAGGCTCAGACTGGAGGCCTGCTGGCTGTGTGATCAGGGCTTCTGCAGGAAGCAGGAAGCAGCAGCAGGGGGGGGGGGTGTCTGCCTCCCCAGATGTGGTTCCTCAGGGCCTCTGACCATGTGTCTGATGCCTCTAACAAAGCACGCCTCCACCTCAAATACCTGCTATATATCTGAAATCAAAGTGCCACTGCTGGGCCTTCAGATGAATGATTGGATGTTTAATGAGCTCTGCGCTCACAGAGGTCAACATGGTGGGCGAACACAGACTAGGTGTTTGGGAGGGGTCCTAACATTCAAATCATTCTCTTAGTATCTGCAACGGTCTTTGGTGGCTATTCAAATGAAAAGGGAGCCAACCCCAAGACCAATAACCAAACCACTGTTTTTTTACTGAAAAAACTGAAACCTTGACTTTAATTAAATGTATTGTCAACAAATGTCACATACTTGTAATAGGTTAGTTGGAAGCAATAGTATTAAGTTTAAATAAAAAATATTAGGTTCAACTTAATACTATGGCTTTCAACTAACCTAATACAGTTAAGTGAAATAGGTTGACATAATACATTTAAGTAAAGTCAACGTTTAAGTTTGATATTTTCAGTTATGCCTTTTGCAAAACAGACAAACCAGACCAGTAAGAAAAACTGAAACAATATATCAATCTTGCGTTACCATTAATCCAATACATTTCTCTAGCTGAAATTAAAATCAATTGATTAACTGTAAAGGTTCTTTAAACAGTTGTTGTTGTTGTAGGCCACAAATCTAGCTTGTTGCAAAAACTGCACTAAATTGCATTACATCAAGCTAAATAGATAGTTGGGACTGAGGGTTACACTATTCAGTAGCAACACCCATTTGTATTAATTGAATGGAGCGCCTTAACTCATCTGCTGTCAAGTACTTTTAATACAAGCCAATGTTTTAATTTAGAAATGAGGCTATCACTGTGAATTAGGTGGGTAGCGTCCAGTGTGTTGATGGATAGTGACACAGATCTGTGGAGTGTAATAACTGATGGAATTGGAAACTTGATCACATCTTAGAAGCAAGTGATTCATGCCTTCCTTGACATTCTGCAGGTCAAGAAAAGGGTGAGGAGAATTCTTATCATCAAAAAAATCGGTTTATGTTTGAAATGTCACTGGGCATCATATATAAGAAGTGTTGTGTTTTCCTCTTAAAGTACTTCTTCCACCTCTGCTCCTTGACCTGCACGCCCCTCTCCCCTGAGGGAGGCAGACTGAGACTTCAGAAAGCCTTCGTATGCTTCGGGCCACATGGCTTCAATTCAGCCCTTCCTTGGCTGTCCACATTTTGGTAGATCATCAAAACATTTCAGCGCGTCAAACTGTGTCTCCTTCACCCGGTGCTGGCCTCCCCCATCAGGCACAACCAGATCTGGAATGTGCACAACATTTTAACGGAGCCATCCACGTAATTGTCTTTTTATTGGCAGGGGTGCCCAACCATCGGTTGCATAAATTGCTACGGTCAGGAGATAAAAAGGATGAGCGGGTTGTTTTTGGGAGGTTGGAAGAACGGGAGAGGGAGAGAAGAGAAGAAGCGTCTCCAGCGGCAGTAAATTGGACTGAGATCTATTGCCAGTCCTTTCAACCTGAGTGTGGTTGGAAGGCTTTAAAAATGCAGTCATTTTCAAACATGACCATCACTTTGGAGAGATAATGAGTGTCCTGAACGCTGGCAAACAAAACAACCCCCCACCGCTCTTTTCTTCCCTGCGCCTGAATGACAGATAACACTTCATTTAACTACAGAGACATGAGTGATAACGAAGATTCCCCAGCAATGTCTTTCCTCTTACTAATGAGTTAAATGCATCACTGGCTGAGTCCACTCTCCACTGCTCCCTCACACAGGCTCTTTCATGGCACAGATCTCACCTCTGTGTTGTTAAAAGCTCCACCAAGCTTTCAAGATGATGCACCTTGCCTTCTTACTGACCACTCAATATGCACAATTAGGTGTAAACTCTTCACTTTGTTCCTCTTATAACGCACTTGACCACTGTGCAAAACACTGGTAATTAACATTCAAACACTAAAACACCCAGTGTCAATAATATAGTAGTATGTAGTATATTTCTATATATTTCTGTAGCTCAGTGAGACTGTATATTGTATTCAATTAACTCAATATTTTCGTTATATTGTATACTATTTAGATACATAATACAGTATATGCACTGAAAAAACTGAAACATTTACTTTAATTAAATGTATAATGTCAACAAATGTCACACAAGTGTATTAGGTGAGCTTAAAGCAACTACATTAAGTTTAAAGGAAAAATATAAAGTTGAACTTAATATATTGCTTTTATTGCTTTCAACTAACCCAGGGGTCGGCAACCCGCGGCCCTTTAAGCCCTCCGCTCTGGCTCCCTTGAGCTTAGACAAAAATAAGAAGGAAATAAAATAAAAGTATTTGTAGGACTATTTATATTTTCTTGCACGATTGAAAATGTTACGTATCTTGTATTTTGACATAAATAAAAAACAAAACGGTTTTAATTAAGCCAACTAAAATATGCTTCACATCCTGCTACGGTCCAGCGCTAGCACCTTTTCTTGCAGGCGAATAACCTGACCCCCGGCTCGATGAGCGAACTATGGATACATAGAGTTAGAGTTATCTGCTTTCACAGCAAACGATGCTGGTTTACCGCTATGTTTGATATGTAGAGAGAAGTTGTCAAAGGTGCTGCAGCCTTTACGTATCGAGGAACAACACGGGAGAGGAAGACAGCTGACGATCTTCAGTCATAATTCAATGGGGTATGACATTTATTTCAGAAAACACTTTTTGTTATATTCCATGGAATGCTCTTAACGTCCCGATAGTAATGAATACATTAAATGCTTTGACAATAAATACATAAAAACCGTATCTGTGGAAGCCGTGGTACTGTAAAAAGCACGACCAATCATCTGAGCCGGCCCTGCTAAAGTAACTGGATGGCCTACCTGCCTGTCAGCCTTCCATCTGTGCACTAACTTATCTCGTGCCCTCATTGGTCATGTGCGCGTTCGTGTGTGTTGGAGGAGGGGCTCTGTAAGGAAGTCTGAAGGAAGAGGCAGATTTGTTCCGGTTGTGTATTTTCAAATTCTAGCGCACTCGAGCTGGTTTCTCCATTCTTACCTACCTTTAACTCTTTTTAGGGTGCAGCTATATGTTTTATTGATTTTGAAGTAGGCCTGTCTTTTTAATTCTCCTTATAGGAGTTCTTTGTTTCTTATTAGAGGTTAACAGTTTTATATAATGTAATAAATAATAAATGCAAATAAACTGTAGTTTTTGTCTGATATAACAATAAATACAACTTTATGAAGCTATGAAATATGTTTTGCGGCTCCAGAGAATTTTTTTTTTGGAAAAATGAGCAAAATGGCTCTTTTGTTCAAAAAGGTTGCAGACGCCTGAACTAACCGAATACAGTTATGTGAAATCTGTTGATATAATACATTTAATTAAAGTCAGCCTTTCAGTGTTTTTTTCAGTGTGTCTTTTCTATTGTGAGTTTGTGAATCTGCTCATTTGGGGGGGGGGGGGTGATGCTCCTGTCACAGTAGAGTGGAGGAGGAACTTCAGCCAATGTCAGACTGGCTATTAGTGAGACTGTTCGCGAGTCAAGTGGACCAAAACCATTTCTGATTTCCTTCTGAATTACTTTGTAGCCGCTCAGGGCTTCTCTGGCATCATGTGAGAAGAGAGACACAGCAATAATGTCAACATTTCATTTGCTGCTTTGTTCCTCCTCCCTCTCCAAGGTCTCCTAATCTTTAACTTGTGCCTTTTAATCTTGAGTTGTACATCCCTTGAATCAGCCGTGTTTCCTGATGGCAGTGCTGGTCTGATCTAGAAACACTGCCTCACGCAAATTCACAGCCTTCATTTCAAATCACAGCTCATATTTACATATTTAAAGGACACATGTCAAGCTTTTCCGGTTATTACCCGTCCCCTTGAAGGTTTTTATGCATGTAAACGGTGTGCAGAGTCAAAACCCTCAAAGTACACCCTGGAGCGAATAAAACTCTAAAACAGAAAATACCTCCCCAAAACGCCTCGTTGGTGAAAGGTCATCATCCATTTGATTCTTCCGGGTACGTGCTTACGAAAGCACCCCTAGTTTCCACCGGGTCCGTCTGCGGCGTCAAAAAGCTATTTTCTTACTGAACCTCTGAAACATTTAAAACGTCATTATGGTGAATATTGTTAAAAATCTGACAACATACCACCAGTTGGTGCAAATTGTCGGGGTCTTTGCTGCTTAACACTAGAACCGCCAGAGGTCGCTGTATACCTAAAACCGCCAACGGGTAAAATGTACCCGCTATTGATTTTCAAGGCACAATGTTCTTTTATTTATCATACAGAACAGTGAGTTTTGATCGCACAGGGATGAAACTTATACCAATAGAATCTGTGGACTCTCAGCTTTTCATATGATATAGTTTGTGCAGATAGCATGAAGTATAAAATATCGCTACCAGGGCTGATTTAAACGCTTGGTGTTAGACTTGTGTTTTGTTTAGGTACAAATCTCTCTATCTCTCTCTCTATCTATCTATAACTATCTATCGATCCATCTGTAATGTTCTGTTCTCATATAATTGTCTACATAAACAGACGACGCGGACTACTTCTCTCATTCCGAGTGGCCATCTTTATTCAACTGGCACTTAACCTGCACACATGCATTACGTCCTCAACGTGACTTCAGTCATCCAAGATCTTGTATTCTCCAAGATGTTACACTATCTATATCTCTCTCTCTTTTTTTGGCGATTTTTTTCAATCTGACTTCATATTGACCATTTTTAACAACATAGGGTGCTACATAACATACTTTCAGGAAAAGTCACGGACTCGGAGACTTTAATATGTTGTTGAAAAAAAGTTACATACAATAAAAAAAACAGCTGCGAGTAAAATGTACCCGTTGGCGGTTCTAGTGTTAATAACTTTTAAATCAAAGTTGTGCAGGGATGAAAGCGGAACCACTTCACGCCCAGGACTTTAAGCCTTCTCTTGATCTTGATATTAATCTCGATAGATAAATACATTTGAAGAACTCTACAAAAGTACAAAGTGTGCCAACCGGGCTCCAGTGCCTCGTCTTGAAGGATGATTTGCTTTTTTCTCCGCTTGCATATCGGATCAATGTTCAAAAGCACAGCACTCTGACTTCAAGCTGCTGCTGCAAAACTCCCCGTCCTTCATTTACTCTCAACCAGGAAGTGCAGGTTATTCTATTAACAGGGTTAATGTTGCCTGAGCCTTAATGTGACCCATCACAGTTACAGCATGTTTTTGTCTTTGAACGAGGCAGCGGCAGCTTGTGTGTTCCACTTTGATTAACATGTGTACACACTCTTTGCCTCTCCTTCCATCTCAGCGCTGTGTTCTCTAATGAGCTTCTGATGTAGTGGATTCCACCAGAGACCAGTGACACTATTAGGGTGAGATCTCCTCTCCAGAAAAGCTTTCATTGTACCTCCACCTACATACAGCAGGTATGACATATTTAGTTTTTCAGTGGAAGATTAGATTAAATGCATCTCCTGTGTTCTATCCTGATAGGTGAGTGAGGCCATGCTACATGTCTCTTTTAAGTTCCTCCGCTCAACAGTGGGGACAGAGTGGTACACATATTAAACAGCCTGGAATCCAGCAGATACTCAACTCGGGTTTGGCAGGAGGAAGGGAAGGAATAGTGCAACAGAAGAAAAAAAATCTCAGAACAAAGCCTTTGTAGTGACACATGGAACAAGATGTTTCACCAAAGAAAAATGCAAATTGCTATCAACGAGAACAAAATGTATCAGTATCAAACGCTCTTGACAATGAGAAGTCACACAAGACATGTCCTAATGAGGGAGAACAAAAAAAATGAACCTCAGACATTTTAATCTTTTAAAACCCCAGCAGGCGGTTCGTTGTTAGACACACCACATTTCATTGTGTTGAATTTTTCCTCCAAACTCCCTTCCCTTCTTATTCATGCTTTATTTATTTATTTTGAGCCCCTGTGGGGGCTCCCGCAACATCTTGCAAGAAACAGCGTCTGAGGGCTTCTTAACATTTAACAAACTATGAATGTGTCATACTCACTTAACGGGAAGAAACTCAGCTACCTGACGATATGACATTTTTTTACCGAAACAAAACACAAGTCTAACGCAGAGCCTCTGAATTAGCCCTGAGCGAAAAAATGCTAACGCACTTAGCACAGAACTCACGGTAGAAATACTGTATTACTGAGATTCCATAGATTCTAGAGGTATAAGTATCATCACTGTGCGACCAAATGCGACCGGCAGCTCAGACAAACCCAGACAACACACAGCGTAGCTTTACGGAGCAAAAATGGGAAATATGTCTTACCTTTGCTGTTTTATGATCAAAAGTTGTGTTCCATGGCATTAAAACTAGAAAAACACTGCTGAAGGTTAATCCAATGTGTCTGTGTCACTTTGAAATAATTACTGATAATCAGAGGTGGGAGTAAGTCCTACATGTGCAAGTCATGAGCAAGTCTCAAGTCTTAACCTACAAGTCTCAAGCAAGTCCCAAGTCACTGTGGTGAGAGTCAAGCAAGTCAAGTCAAGTCATAGCTCAGGTCAAGCAAGTCACAAGTCAAGTCATACGAAATTCTGATGAATAACCCCAGTTTCCGCATTTAAATCAGTTAAAAATATTGTGGTTATGAAAAGTTTATTTTTATTTTTAACATAAACAGCAATGGAGAGTGGGGCACTGAAATGATAACCCTTTAAGTTCTAAAAGGGCTCTAAAGTGATAACAGGAGTACAACACAAATATTTTACATCAACATGTTAAGCATGCTGCCCTGGCTCCCCTTCAACAGGGTCACAGCATTTCTCCATGGTCTGTCTAAGGTGCTCCCACATGACACTGTATCACTGTTTTCCTAACTGTGTCTGTGCACAAAGAAATATTGTATCAAAGCCAATACAACGGAATAGTGTATGTATCAGGGCGCATGATATGTGTGTGTGTGTTTGTGTGCAGACAATGCGACATTAAGATTAAACTAATTTCTTTCATTTGGGAACACCCACATATACATATGGAGTTGGCCAGATGTGTGTAAAGTACTGTTCATGGTCATTTGAAAACAAATGCTGTTGTCGGGGACACACAAACACACCAAACACACACACATAGAGCAGAGCTGAGCAGAGCACAAACACACACACATCATGCGCCTTCATAAAACGAGTAATAGGGGGATTAATCGGGCAGTTCGATGTGTGTAGAGGTGTGTGTGGTTAAACGTAGCAGCCTGCGGTCGCTCTTTAGCTGTTCTTCTAATGAAAGTAAACACAGTGAAGGCGTTGCGTAAAAGGCACAGCTCTTTGCGTGCTGGTGCTGGCACTTCTCAGAGGCGGAGTTACTCGTCCCGCTGCCTCCTGGTGCTGTAGCGATTTCATGAAGTGAATGAGAGTCCGAGTTCGAAATATATCTAAAATAATGCACTGTAAAAAATGGCTGTGGAATCCACAGTTATTTACAGTGTTTGTGCACAGTGAATTACTGTATTGTGATGCCAGTGTGTTTGAGGTGTTGCAACCCGGACCCGTTAGTAAGGGCACCGGGGATGGTGTTCATTCTGGCTAGCATGACATGCAGTAGCAGCAAGTGTACTCATACACTTATGTACTTATACATTGTGATCCAATGTATAATAAAGTGTGGAGTTCCATACTGAACACACCGCCTCCAACTCCCATTCATCGGCTCTACAGTATACTATTTTAGAGTATAATGATTTATATGTGTACACTTAAATCATTGCATTTACAGACCCTTGTAACTCTCTGATTGTAGAACCACGCTAAAAAAGAAGAAGATAGCAACACCAATACAAACTGACAACAAATCTTTGCTGAGCCTAAAAATAATCATAAATAAATAACATAATATTGCAATGCTCAAAACAGCAGCATCCAACAGTCTCTAATCCTTGGAAATGACATGTCACTGCATGCATGCACGGAGCACCTGTAGCACGGAGATCATCATATCATTCTGTCTTGTATTACTTGACAAAAAATTAAATAAAAGACAAACAAGCAGCTCGTTCGCGGGTGCGAGCCGGCTTCCGTCGTTCACTTAAAAGAGCCGGCTCGTTCGCGACTGACACATCACTAGTATCTGATATAGCGGATATTTGTTAAGATCCATATGTCACGGATAGGATCATATTCTGTGCTAAATAAGAGACATGTAATCATTTACAAAACATCACCATGTTTTTATTTAACAAAATAATGTTGTTTAACCCACTTTGGCGTACTACAACTACAAAACCATCGGTTTGTTTTTTCATCAGGAAATCCAGCCCGGCTCAAACAAAGGATTTGTAATCATCATCCTCACGATCATTTAATGTATCATATGTTCACCGAATTGACATGAAAGCACTAACAAATATGAATTTGCCGTAGTCAACTTCATTAAAACTTTATTAACGTGCCTAAACTCATGAATTCACTAAAAATAGGTTTATTTTTAATGGAGCCTCGTCATCTCACCACGGGCAAACAAGAATATGTACAGTGTTAATCGTTTACTGTATTATTAGTGTTTAATATTATTGCTATAAAAATCACACATTGAGTTCATTGTTGTGCAATGTTAAAATCAGACCGTTGTTTTTTTAAATAGTCTGAATGAAAACGGCTGATCAGCTGATCAGTGGGGACTGCGGCGCACCTACAGTGTAAGCGCGCCACAGTTTTGCCTCTGCGAGACTCCACTTGCACCCCCAATTACTATTGCATTAAAGAAGACATAACACAAGTCTTTCTTTTTATATGCTCTTTAATAAAATAGGCTTCCAGCCTCAACAAGCTAACAGTCTGTGAAACGTAAAGACACTAATTAATTAAACCAGTTCAATACGCATTATTCTTATTCTTATCATTCTTTATGAGCGCAAGGTAAGGTATCTAATTATTTATTTATTTAGTATTTCATAACTTAGTAACAGAGATGGTCAAACTAAAGTGGTAGAGACATGGCAGAAATCCTACAATGAAGCGGGACATTGAACTGTTCACCCGTGAGAGGGCGATCAAGAGAAGAGAGCTAGCGGCCCCGTTGAGGGAGTTTACAGATGAAAAGTCACAGAAAGACAGTAGTAGGCTATATTTAGGTGTTTTTTGTAAATAACCGACGGTATCAAGAGGAAGTAAAGTCCCCTGGTGTGTCCCTTATACCCTAACTGCCTACCTACCCTAACTATGAGACAACTCAAAATCAAGTTTCCAAAATCCGACACTGAGGTGGTCTTAATGCACCGGCAGATGACAGCGCTGACAAAGTGTGTTTCCCGCAGCGAGACGCTACAATACTAATTGTGGGCTTATCATGTTGATTCGGCCACAACAGAAAAAAGAAAAACAAACTCTCGCTCTCTCCAAACGGGCCGGTACCTGTGCACGTCCCTGCAGCAGTGGATAACAGCTTCTGGCCTGGACACAGTTTGCACCTCACCGTCACATTCCTGTCTATTCTTCGGACTAACTCAAAATAATTGGCATACCTCCACCCCTCGAAAGTTATCGCTGACTCAGCCATGTTTATGCAGCACTGCATGTGGAGATGTGGACGCGCAAATCGCGCAGATTACGTACATATAAACCTGCGGCGGAAACCCCTCTTTTCTGTCAGTGTGATTATGACTGATTTTATAAAATAAAGGATGTACAAAGATATTAATAGGAGGAGGTGCAAAACAGAAAAACGATTTAACCTTTATTTAAACATTAAATAATACTTTAGATTAAGGTCTTCTTTTAAATAAGAAAAAAACTTTGGGGGTATCTATCTACAGATAAATATTAAGCCTGACAAAGTACTTAACGTCTAATATATTGCTTTCCTGCAATGTTAACTATGTTGAAGCACTTATTTTAACTGATATTATACATATGAATTATACTCTTATGTATGTAGATAGTAAAAGAAATGTGCAGAATATGACAGTTTAATGGTGGAGGTATACACACATATTAATAGATGTCTTGTAATGCGCTGTTGAGGAACCTGTGACCCAAGTTTTTCATTCATTGCATAACTACACCGTAGTTGTGTATATGATATGTCAATAAACCTTTGAAAATCTTGAAATCTTGAAAGGGATGTGCAAAATAGCCATAATATACATTATGCCTGACCTCACAGTTACAGAGCGTTTTTTGGAGTTTGTGGAAGTAAAGGACAAAACTGGTGTAGGTCTCTAACAGCATCAAGGCTGTTCTGGAACCCCTGAAGCTGAAAGAAAAGCTAATCGCTCAGACCTATGACGGGGCGGCCGTCATGAGCGGTAATGTGCGCGGGGTACAGACGGTGATGAAGGAGACGTACCCACACGCTCAGTTTGTTCACTGCTCCACCCATGTGGAGTCTATTTTTATATAACATTACAAGATTCTTATTATTACATTATTTGCTTATTGTGCTCATTGTATGTGCTGTGACTTAGGAATAAATGGACCCAATCACCCCCCCCCAAGTTTTGATGGGGAGGACAGGAACGAAGGGAAAAGTTACATGAGAAAGTGTTTAGCTTGCAATATTGAAAGTAGCAAGGTCGAGTGCAGAGACTGAGAGAACACAAAGAGGTAGTCAGAACAGCACATCGCACCGGCCTTCACTTTGTATGGGAGCCATGCTCCCCCGTAAAGCTCGGAAGCAACATTATGGTTTCCCACTATCTGAAGAAACGTTAGAGAAAACAAATTAGTATGATGGTGCCAGAGTAGGGAGGGACTTCCACAGGCCGGCCGAATGCTGATTGGAGGATCGTGTTGCCAAGAGACTCTCTGAGTCTGCGCACCAACCAAAGAGAACCAGGTCTAAACCGCGGTATCTCTTCAGCTAGTCTTGACCAATCATAAATGTACGGGCCACGCCCTGTGTAATAAAATGTATTGTCGCACGAGGTTCGAGGCTCTTGACGGATTTGGTGGTTACAGATTACAGCTTTGCTGCCTGTGATCCCCAAAGACGTGATGAGTCCTTGGCCAAGTAAAATATATATCTTTTGCTCTCTTTACAATAAATAGTTCAACTTAGAAGTTGTCTGTCTTTCCTGGAATTCTGAACCCAACACCCACCAACTGAACCTGACCCTGCAGCAGGTGTGTTCAGCAAGGATGAGCATCCTGAAGGTGTTTTTTGCAGATCTAACTGCTTTTTCCACTTTTTTCTCCGGTGCTCCAAAACGTGTTGCAGCTCTTGCAGAGGCAACACAGAGACGCATACCACGGCCACCGGCTGTGAGATGGAACTTTAAAAGCAGAACTGTGAACGCGGTTTGGGAGACCCGAGAAGCACTTCTTCAGTGTATGGAGCATATACGCACACAACCAGGATGGGATGTGGTCACCATAAGTGAGGCATACGGCCTGTCAAAGAAACTGCAGGACCGAGCATTTATGCAGCTCCTGGAGTTTTTTTCGTTGCTTATGCCAGAAGTGGATGTTTTATTCAACACTGCAAAAACGAAGCATCGATGCACCTGGGATCAACAGCGCGCTCTGCCGTGTCAAAGAAAATGTCCAGAAAATGAGGCAGCAAACTGATGCATTGGCCGCCACCGCTCATGATGGAACAGACGAGCCAGCAGCACAGCTCCGGTGATGAAGGAGGCTTGTGACACAGTCATCTCACAGGTGGAACAGAGGTTCTCACAGAGTGACCATTTGATCGCTGCAAAGCTCGTTGACAGCTCATTCTTCCCACAGCATGTCCTGTCATTTCCTACACCTGAGCTTGACTGCGCCGTGAAATTGTGGCCTGCTTTGGGAAACAAGGAGAAGTTGAAGTCTGAGCTGACCACGCTCTACCGCCACAGTGAGCTTCACACTGGAAACACTGCCCTGTCTCTGTTGAAATCCATTCACGAGAACAACTTGGAGGATACGTTTGCTGAGACTGTTATTTTGGTCAAAATAATAGTAACAACTCCGATGACGACATCCGAGTCAGAGAGGAACTTTTCCACCCTCAAAAGGATAAAGACTTTCACTCGCAACACCATGGAACAGCCACGACTTAACGCATTGGCCACGCTTTCAATTGAAAGCCAGTTGATCCAGCAACTACAGGACTTCATCCCCAAAGTGATAGAAACATTCTGTCAGAGGAAGGACCGCCGTGCCGCTTTTCTTTTCAAGTGAGCCTTCAGCTTTGGTAAGTTCATTGATGTCATATATTTTGTTGATCTTCTGTGTTTTGCCTCTGCTGGATCCAGGGCCGGCCCTGACCAATTTGCTGCCTCTAAACCT
>CALSBZ010009427.1:483781-504686 GCA_943591055.1 Gobionotothen gibberifrons
ACACACACACACACACACACACACACACACACACACACACACACACAGATATTATTTCCTGCACACAATGGTAATCTTCCATAAAGACACAACAGATCCTCTTATGTTTGTTCCGTGTATGTGCTGCTGTGTCAGTAGTACAGAGGCTGTGCAGTGTTGAAGGCAGGGGTTGAACATCTGTGTGAACGTATGAGCATGACTTCCTGTAGATCTGCTGAATATGAATGATACGTTGTAAACTTTGAGTTTTTTCGTATATTCAGAGCTACGGGCCAGCGCCTGTGCATATTTACGATATTGAATGCAAAGCCCAGCAGCCCCTCTGGAGGAAAGAGTGAAAACACCGTATCAGTATGCATGGAAATAGAAAATATGATGTTCCTATGCACCTAACATAACCAAGAAGTTAGTTGATCCTTTATGAAGCATGTCCTCTAAACTTACTGAACTAGTTATTTTAACACAAACCTTTCCAAGAAGCTTAAAGACTATAAGTTCTACTGTTAAACCCTGATCAGTTTGCCGGATCAGGAAATGCTTAGGTGCATCACTTCCGGGGCAATAACAAATGTTATTTTGTCATTAGGTCTGTATCAGATGTCTGTAGTGTGTGTTGGTTGCTTTTCTACCCGGCTTTATTTATATATCAGATATCTGGTGGACCAAAGCACAAAGTGGATGAGTGTAAATGAGGTGTTAATGAGGAAATAATAGCATGATCTCTTTCTACCTATAAATATCTCTGAAGCTCCACTTGATAAGCTGCTATCAGGCTCTGCATCACTTTATGGGCCGAGTGTGGCTCCTGCTGCCTGTAATCATGATGTGAAGATGGAGTCATGGGGGGGGTGGGAGACATCAAAGTCCTACAAATGCCTTCCCCACTGGCTGAATAAGCCATCTCATTAGTTAAATAAGTTGTGAGCATATTGATTAGAGGTGTTTAATTTAGCACGTCTCTGAGTGAGCAGAGAGGGCCTGGAGGGGGGAGAGAGGGAGAGAGAATATAGCAAAGGATTATGGGAGGGTCATTAGCTCTGCAGTATAAGCCAACATGTTTTGTCCTGATTGGAGATGAAAGTCGAGAAAATCACCTTTCTGCAGGCAGCGTCTATCCAGCGGTTATATACTTAGTAAGAGTAGCAATACTGCATTGTAAAAACACTCGGTTACAAGTAAAAGTAGAGATATTGCTTGGTCGTGCTTTTTACAGCGCCACGGCTTCCACAGATGACATTTTTAATGTATTTATTGTCAAAGCATTTAATATATTCATTGGTATCGGGATGTTAAGAGCATTCCATGGAATATAACAAAGTGTTTCTGAAGTGAATCACATACCCCACCTTTAAGTACAAGTTCAAAATGTTTTTATTAAATGTGTTATGTAAACAAATGACACATATCAGGTTAGTTGAAAGCAATAATATTAGGTTTAATAAGAAATAATAGGTTCAACTTAATATTATTGCTTTCAACTATTCTAATACAGTTATATGAAATCTGTTTACATGATACATTTAATTAAAGTCAATGTTTATTTTCTTCAGTGCACCCAACATGCCAGGGTGAATCATTCAACCAATTCACATTAAAGTCATCACGAGTCAGTCAGTATAGACTTCTGAGGACCATGACTGCATGTCCAACATACACTGGATTTGATGTACTTTCAATCAATCAAAGTTTATTTATATAGCTCAATATCACAAGTTCTACAATTGTCTCAGGGGACAGATTATACAGAATACGACATCCTCTCCTTTGACCCTCCTTCTCCTTCTCATTCTTCTAATCAACTCATATGTTCTCATTAACACACATATGATTATTTGTGTTGCTTGTGTTGCTTTTCACAAACACTCCCTCATGCTGATGAGCTGATATTATGTATCCAATTGAAGAACAGTCCGGATTCACATAACCATTTTGTGGTAACAACAAATCACAGACTCTGCACACGCTACATGAATAACATGTTGAGTTCTCTTGTTTTTCTCTTATACTGTTTTAACAACAACTTCAGGAGGTATACTAAGAAAACATGTGTGAGTGAGGCCCAATTAGTGCCAAGCACATTTCAATACATCTCCTCAAAGTATGTCTCTCTAAGTGCTTATGTATGCTGGCAAAACATCATCCAGTATTCACACACACACACACACACACACACACACACACACACACACACACACACACACACACACACACACATTCCTCTGCCCTTCTTCACAAATTAAGCATGCCCATTTCTCAACATTTACATAACGTACTCAGAATAGCCCACGCATTTCTATTTACACGCTGCACCACGACAGTTTTATTATCAAAGGCTTGTGCCAATACCAGGCCACATGAACCCCCCCCATCATGTCCGTCCAGCGGTCACCAGGACACAAATATGGCTGCGAGGGACAGATGGACAGAGGGAAATGCTGTCTGTCACCACTGGCTTGTCCAACTTTCTTAAATTGCCACTAATCAACAAAGAGCCTGTTAGGGTTACAGCCCTGGGGAAGCCTCAAGCTATTTTCCAATTAGTGTCACCAGAGAGACAAATAGGAATTCTACACAGTGCACTCAGGGAAGAGAGCAGATACAAGAAGGGTGGAGGTGGAGGAGAGGGGGGTAAGAGAGGATAAGACTGAAGAGCACATGGCAAGGGCAAAGAGAGAGAGACTAGTGAGAGATGTCGAGGCGGTATCTCTTCTCTTTGGGGTGAGCAGATTAAATGATTGTGACAGCAATTTGGGCAAAACAACATTCGTAGCCGAGACAGACAGATAGACGTTGGGCCGGGGCCTGTCTGGAAGAATACTCCTTCATTAGGGCGGCCGGTGAAAGGGCTGTGGAGACAGCAGGCTGCAGCGGCACTATCAATGATCTGCAGCTCACTCTGTATGCCGCGCTGTGTGTGCAGCTCTGCAGTCCTCCACCAAGTTCCCTCGCCTTTTTAAGATGAAAACCCTTTGTACGAAGGCAAACTCCCGGCTCAAAGGGCCGCCGCTCGTCCAGCTCTGGTTATTAGCCTGGGTATATATTATACAGTATGTGAACCAATAACACAGGGGGTGAGAACTACTACACACATATGAATAATGATCATAGGGCAGACATAGGAAATCCCCCTGGAGTTATTGATGATTCAATTGGATTATACTTTATTTTCATTGCAAAGGGTACAAGTACTAAGACAACAACAGGCAAAAAAAAGGGGGCTATTATACTCACAATACTACTGAAACTAAGATCAATTATATCAGGATCAGGGCCTAATCGCCAAAGAATATTAACATTTCTATCATGTGGCGCATGTGTGAATACATGTTCTTCCCTGATTGAACTATAGATCAGGAATATAAAAAGACTGTAGAGAAATCGACTGTTATCAAGTGTTCTGCACTGTTTCAGATACATGGATTCAGGAGAAGATTACATGGAAATAATGAGGACATTGAGTGTTGGATCAGTAACACGGCTGTCCTTTGTATAAGTTAAGGTCGAGCACACAAACTAAGAAGAAAAAGGGGGCACTTACCAGTACGATGGGAGTCGTATGAAACTAATGGTAAATACAGCTTCTACGAGGGGTTCCTGAAAACATGTGATTCAAGGACTTTATCGTAGATCATAATGAGTTATAAGAGAAATCCTGAGAGCATTCATATTAATGAGAAGTAAACAACACTCAAGCTGAAACCATGAAGGTGAAACAACTTCACAGAGCTCTCATGACACGAGCTGCAATTCATTTCTTTACATATCAACATCGCTGTGATTCACCATACGTTCACCTCAGGATCAAAGTTTCATCACTGCTTCATATGAGCAGTGAGACATGCATTAGGCTAAGGCTTCTGTGGTGGGTGGAACATTATGTACCCCCCTGATCTGTCTGTATGTGTATCCAGAGACAGAGAGCAACGGACTTTCAAAATAATAATATTAATAAAATAACTGTTAATGCGCGATAAAATAATTGTCGGCGTTAATTAATGAATACATTGACGCGATAATAACCGTTAACTTGCCAAGCCCTAATATTACATATATTAGACATGTTATACATCAATACTGTGGACAATACCCACAGGAGCACTCAGACTGAGTCAGTGTTGTTCCTGATGGCTTTGTGAGATGTCTTTGAACACTTTTAGCAGCCACACGTCCATATTCTCAGGATTATTGTTTAACCTGGGTCAGCATGAGGGACAACCCAGGCTGATGCATGCTGGTCTGATGTGATCACTGATTGTTTTCACACATATCACTGTGTGTTTTTATTTCATATCACACATTATTTTACCAAAAATAAAAACAAAATTCTCAATAATTAGGTATTCATGCCTTAAGTTTAATCGCTGCCTCAGTAACAGTTTGGTACTTTTATTTCATTAACGTTCTTCTTTTCTTATTATTATTATGTGAGCAGTCATGTTTCCCTTCCTTCACATAATGAAGTCATTAGGCAGTCCTGGTCACTGATTGGGTCATTAGCTGCTGCCTTCACACACCAGATGCTAATTAGACAAAACAATTAAATGATAATAAACTTAAATGTGGGGTAGGTAAGTTTGAGAAACCGGCTCGAGATACACTTTTTGTTATATTCCATGGAATGCTCTTAACATCCCGATAGCAATGAATATCTGAAGAGCTCTGACAAAAAATACATACAAAATAAAATAAAAAAAGTCATCTGTGGAAGCCGTGGCGCTGTAAAAAGCACGACCAATCATCTGAGCCGGCCCGGCTAATATAACTGGATGGCCTACCTGCCTGTCAGCCTTCCATCTGTGTACAAACTTATCTCGTGCCCTCATTGGTCATGTGCACGTTCGTGTGTGTTGGAGGAGGGGCTCTGTAAGGAAGTGGCAGATTTTAGCGCACTCGAGCTGGTCTCTCCAAAATGACCTACCCCACCTTTAAGTGTTTCATTTACAAGATTTGTTAATCAGTCATTTTAATTATCTTCTGACAAAAAGGCTTCATACTTATAACCACAGCTATACATACTGTATGGATTCCTGAAGATCAATTTCACCAGCAAATAAAAGCTCATGTACTTTATTTAGTGAAGTTACATTTGAAAATCAGGACTCGTTTTGAAGCACTATCAGTGGTTTTGATATTGTTGGTGACATCATTGTAATTGAAAGCAACACTTGTAGAAGGAGCAGGAGGTCTTCTGAAGCTTCTGCCCCCGCCTCGCACCATGCATTAGTCAGGCCTTGTGGACCCTCTGACGTCTGCAAAGAATATGTGAGTGAAGAAGAAATCCATCAAGAGTAATGGTATTGCAGTATGCCCTCAGGGCAGCCATCTTTAATCCTTACCCATCATGCCTCAGCCATAAACTATGCAATCACGGCCCAGTTTGAGGGAAACAGGCCGTCCCACTCAGCGAGCGTGTGGTCTTCATGCTCTATTTCAGAACCAGTCAGGGCTTTTACTTCAGATCTTTATTTTGTACCTTAAGCAGATGTGTCAGGTCCCCGGCTTCTCCTCCATTCTGTGTCCCCCCCCCCCCACCCCACGGCAGCTGTTCCCTCACATTGCCTGCCATCTCTTCCTCTTCCCTCTAGGTATGTCTTCACTCTCTCTCTCCTGAGTCCTCACCGTCTCTTTTCTTGCTGGGTTTTGTGGGTAAAATCACAACAGAGTGGCGCACCACAGCATGCACAGCATAGTGCTGTACACTGATTTGACTCCAAATATCTTCTGTGAGCAACAAACCATCAGTGAGTTGCATAATGGTTGCAGATTTACATTTGGTATGGATACTGTTTGCACCTGAATGACACAATGCCCTTCTGTTAATGTCTTATGTGTAATTCAGCTCAAAGCTGCACCAATAAATATGATATTATTAACAATAGCTAACATATAGTATAACGGATCATCCGTACGATAAACACAATAAAGAAGAATTTAAGTATTTGATGTCACTGTTTCTTTGTAATCTTTGCGTATTTATTCATTTGACTGTCTTTTGACCAATTGCCTGATGGTGAAGTCGAATGAGCTCTCAGTTAAAAGAATGAGCATAATTAATAGAACAAATACAAATGTAAAAGATTCATGATATAATCCATCTCTTAAGGGCGTGTGTTTGATATTTAAAAGGGCATCGACACATCATTCCGTCTAATAACCATGAATACTCTATGAATATTTTTATGATGTTTTTGAAAGATATGAATTTATTCTGTTAAATGTCAGAAGATAGATTATGATTTCCCAGAGCCATTGATGACGCTTGTTTTTTCCGACCAACATATTCAATCCAAAGATAATCATTCCAATAATGTCCTGAAGAGATGAGCATTTAGCTTGACAGACTTTCAAACATGTCTTTGTTCACCCTCTGCTGGATTAACTGTAACTACAAGCAGAGCAAATTCTCTTCAGCCGTACATATTTGCATACACTCCCTTTAAGAGCATTTTATTAGACTCAACAAATGTATTATGAAAGCAGCAGATTCTCGGCACTCGGCAGACAGCCGTCTCTACTCCATGTCTAATTCATCGGCCTCATTCTGTCATGTGAGCTCCTCTTTCAAATGGACATATATTACTTGCTGTTTTGTTTCCAGTTAGTGTTAACCACATTACATTAGAGTCAGGTCCTCTCATCCTCTGCAGACCGCAGCGCTACAGTCCTGACAGGAAGTGGAAGTGAGCGAGCGCTGCTTGGCGAGGCCACAGCGCCCCCCCCTCATGAATGGCTCTTCTGTTGATGTCCACAGTGAAGCTAGGGCGGCTGTGGTGCCCCTTGAGCACTTGTAAAAGCGCTAAAATAAATGTAATGAATTATTATTATTAAAATTAGACATGGACTGTTTGATGCAAGCTTTGCTTGTTATTCATGTTCAACCATGTCTCATGATATCAAAAGTTCCTTAATTTTCTGCTACATTATACATATATTTCCTATGAATTACCTTTTCAGTTTAGTGCAGTGGTTCCCATGCCGGTTTCAGTTGGATTATTTGTCACAGTTGCTCCGATCAGATCCCCCCTTGAGAAAAAAGGTTGGGAACCCCTGCGCTAGTGGATTGTCAACGGGGGGAGCCTCGCTGTGGGGAAATTCTACAGATGGACAGTCCGCCCCTGAAAAAGTCTATGCACACGTTATTATTAGTAATGATTTAAAAAAATATATTTATAAAAAGAAATTTATTTTCAATTTTTTATTTGTAATCATCTCGCGACCCCCCCGCGGGGAACCCCTGAGATAGAAGACCATCTCATCTGCTCCTTCATTTAACAGGCTGCAGATTCTTACAGTTTAAGACATTCATGTTTATCAAATTTTTATTTACTAAATAATTTCCTATGCACTTCAATACATACTTTTAAGAAGGTTCACATGTTCATTTTGAGGCAACACACCCCTCCACTAAGTGTCTGAATCAGTTTACCATCCGTATCAGGGGAACAAAGATCTGGAATGGCTTTCCAACCATAACTACAAACGGTGTCCCGCTGCATCGCTGTAAAAAACACACCTGACAAATCATTTGACTAATGTATGAATCCTCAGTGTTATTTTACTTAGATTGTAACTATAGTATATAAGTTTGGCGTTTTTATAAAATGTAGGCAATTGTTTGTATATTGATCTTGTGTTTTATATAAAATTGTGTGAGTTTGTTTTATTGTATTGCTTGTTGTGCACTGACAGGATTGCTTTTTAATTTAGTTTGACCTGTACAATGAAAATAAAGGAATTCAATTCAAAATTGATTCCTCAATACCACTGCTGACATTTTCAATGTTTTGATTGTGAGCTACAGTTCCCCAGACAAAGTGTACGATGTCTCTGACATAAAAACATCCTCTCTGAGACTTGCAGGGTCATGAGTCATTCTGATCTTCTTATAGGTACTGTATTGTTGTGTGTGTGCTGTTCTGGATATTGTGTCTTCTTAGTTTCTTAAGGTGTCAGAGAGCGGGACTGCAGGATATAAAAGTGTCAGCTTACAGTGTGGCTCACTTTCTTCCCTTACACACTAAGTATTTGCTTCAGTTCATCTCTGATCCAGCAGGCCCTTGATTCAAAGAGAGAAGCCCCCTTTATGGAACTCACGAGTCAAATATGACCTGAGCTCATCATTAAAACAACTCATAACAAAGTGTGCCCATTTCTTTTTCAATTCAGGCAATACTGCAAACATTTGATCAACTAACACTGAGGATTATTTACTAAAGCAGTTATTTGAACCAAGCATATTAGAGAGAGCGGCGTCACTGGGTCCTGAATGCTTGTTGAGGCACCAATACATCAACACTAACATACAGCATTTCTTATCACAATGCATTTAGTGCAAACATGTCAATACATGTCATTATACAGTGATTATTAAGCAGTATTAAGATGGCAAACTACTGTACAGTATTTGTGCCGAACATGATATGTGACCACTTTCAGTCAATTGTGTAATTTCAGAGTAAATTCTTGGACAACTTGTTACCTCCTGGTCACTTCATCTATCTTCCCTTACATGCATTCATCTATCAAGCTTTCCACTCAAATAAAGTTAAATGAACATGTCCAGTCATATTCCTTGTGCTGTCATGTTAGATGTTTTATGTTCTCCTTTTCCAGACCTACAATCAATCACAGGAGGCTTTATTCACTGGATAAAGCCATATTTTCCACCGCTGGGAGATTTGTGGATTGACTGATCAAAGACCTCACATTTCTAAGTACAGGCAACCTGTTCTTATAACCACACAGGAATACTCTGATAGAAGGGAATGAAGTCCCTGTAGCTTAGTGATCAGAGGATTGCCAGATTTACTTCCTGCTTTGACTTAATTCTACATTGATTAGACACAGTTGGAAGAAGTTGGAGGCAGAGCGTGTTTTTATACCATCTGAAGTTAAGAAATATCCTCAAGTATGCAAATATAATATCCTTGCCACTGAGCCTACAGCTAGCGTTTCATACTTTCTCATCAGCAGGAAGCATCGCTGTAACAAAATGTGATTTTAATTGCTTGATAATTGTTTATCTCCTTACTCTTTGATTGGTAGGCTTGTTAAGTAGTAGTTAAGTAGTAATAGTCTATCATTCCAAAATAATAGATATCCACTCTATCAGCTAACAACTGCCAATCTTGCAGCATGAACTCACCATGAGGTACAGCATGACTCAGGTGGTGACTGTCCAGTCTTCTAAACTCTATTACAACTCATTTCCACCGGCAAATACGCTTTGGTAGAAGATTTTAGAGAAAGCCAATGGTACATTTTTTGTATCAACATAATCGACTTCAACAACAGTTAAACCCAGATAAAATGATCCTCAGCTCCACGGAACGTTAGCCTCCTTCAGTACATCCTCTCTGTTTGATATGGTAGAGTCATAATGTGTGGGTGCGGTCTCTGTGATTTCATCATCTTTTCCAGAAACAGCAGCTGACAAAGCAGCTCTACAAGGGAATAAACTTGTCTTCAGGCAATCAATATAAACTGAGATTGGGACACCAGAACACTTCCCTTCAGCAGACCGTGGTGGCAGTTTTGTGTTAAGCCCGCGTCACACTGTCCCGAAATTGACACCCGATGGACACACGAATATGGATTTGTGAACTTCGCACGAAGATGGCCCCGAACCACACACGAAGGCAACATTTACATTACATTTAAGACATACAACTGCAACGAAAGTTACAAAAACAATTATGTTAAAGTACTATGATACTGTACTGATATGTTCAGACTTTGTTCTTTACTTTATCCGTCTTTATATGTAGAAGATATCAAGTTTTCTCCGTAGTGTTGTTTCCATAGCAACAACAACATCCTGTCAACTCGCCTTCAAAATAATATATTATATCCTTTTCAGTTTCACAGAACACAAATTGGGTTATTTACATAATATGTTTACATGATTTTGTTGTGCAATAAAACAACCCGATGGACACACGATAAAGGAAATGTTCAAATTGGGCTCTGATCGTAGCAACATCAGTGCCGGTCAAAGGTCTTCTTTATTTATTGAGCTTTAAAACAAATGAATAACGACTATATAAAATACACGGAGCCTCTCTTTTTCCTCCCTCTCTTCTGACAGCGTCAGTGTCTGTCTCATGCAGCTGATCCATGAGTGACACGGCCGACAGTAACAATAAACATATTTATAACTAGTTTAGGTAGTTTGAGAGGTAATTAAAATAGCTAAGGGCGATGATCTGACTTGAAGTGTGTGTTTTGCTCGGTTCACCGCTGCATCACAGCGGGAGGAGCTGCAGGTGAGCAGCGGAGTTTTTCAGGCTTCGGCAGCAACTTCGTGAGCGGTGGCAAAATCTTTGGCATGCCAAAAAATTGCCGAAGGACCTTGCGAAGGTTCATTTTCGTTTTGAATTCGTGTGTCAATTTTGCCCTTCGCAAGGGCATCGTGAGGGCATCTAGTTCTCATCGGTGCCATCGGGCATTCGCCCCGATCAGAGTGAGGGCGAATGCCCGATGGCACCGATGATAACAAGATGCCCTCACGATTTGACAAGATGCCCTCTCGAGTGCCTTACGAAGTTGCCGCTCACGAAGTTGCTGCGGGAGCCTGAGAAACTCCACCGGCGGTCATACGATGGCTTAAGATGCCCTCACGAATGGCCCGATGCTGTTACCATCAGAGCCGAATTTGAACATTTCCTTTATCGTGTGTCCATCGGGTGTCAATTTCGGGACAGTGTGACAGGGGCTTTAAGGACTTAATGGAAAGCAGTATTGATACTGAGTGAATCATCCTGGTGAAGTAATAGAATTAAAACAAAGCAGACAGCAGAGACATTCATCAGCTCAAGCGCAACAATTATTTTCCTCAGGAGTTTGGAGGGACCACAAACAGAGCATTTTGAAGTAATGCTTACACAACCAATATGATGTGTCTGCTGATAACTGTTTTCCACCACGTTTCCCAAATCAACTGGAAAAGGTAATAATAGGATTGTTTGAGACATCATGTCAAGGTATTTCTACGGTGGCTGTAATCACGATGCATCGGCCCAACACAAGTTCATTAGGGCAAACGCGCTGCAAGTTCAGAAACGATGCAGGAATAAAAACACGAATGTGCAAAAACACATGCTTATTTGCAGCGTATTTTATTACCACCTTTTTTTATGTGATGGCCAAAGAGCTTTGTTGCCCATATGTGTTTTAAATGAAACAAATCGCTTTTTGAATAAATATGATGAAGTTGAATTTGTATCTCATTATTTGTATGTATTTTATGTAAGTATATAATGTAGTGTTGGATTCACACTCGGTCTCTCCCTGCCTTGGTCTTGACTTGGTCCGTACCGTAGTTCAGTCTTCCCTAAGCGTATTTGTTTCATTTCTAAGAAACATGGACCAGGGTGCATCGTGAATTCAGAATGCACAATGAACAAGTTTGAGCCTGTCACAAATAATCACACGTAATTGTACTTTTTGATATCAATGATAAAACACTATTCAAACAAAGAAAGTCAGGTCCACAGCAGGACATTAACATTTCTAAAATAATTTTCCCCTGATGATGCTGCTCCACAGTCTGAAGCACCACACATATAGAGCCAGGGTGATGTCATGTGACAGCAAACCATCAGATTCAGACAAAGTGTTCAATCTGTGAACAAGCTCTAAGTGTTCTGAGTGTGTGAGGGTTGACATATAGCAACAATCACATGTATGGCCCTACATAGATAAGATAAGATAGACCTTTATTTATCCCTGAGTGGAAACAAGTAGTTAAAGCAGCAACAGAGTGAAAGTGAAAAACAGGACGGAACAGATTGTTGTTACATACATGTAAGTATGCAGACGGAGTGCAGGTCAAAGTCGGTTGTACAAACAGTGCATATTTGATGTATGTACAGTACGGGTTACCTGTAATGTGTTTACATCCCTCGCTTGTGCAGCCTGACGGCTATAAACATTGTATTGCACTTGTGTTCAAAAATATAAAATAAAATGTTCTGTTTGTGTCTGAATGGTGTTTCCTTTATATCGGGGGTGACCAAACTTTTTCAAAGATTGCCAGATTTGATCATTTCAAATGGCGATATAACTAAATATAAGCCACTCAGGCAGGTGTGAAGAACTCTAAAAACCCAATGCTGCCTCTCATTCATATCTGGAGAGTCAGATAACATTGAACAGACTAGTTTGACCCCCTGAAGTCGGGTGCCAGTCAGATTCAGGTCTGATAGTAGTAATCTAAAATATTCAACAGAAATTGTTCAGTCAAACCATACACAAATTCATTAATTTGGGAAATATGTCGAAAAATGCAATACAAAAGAAATCACACATACATTTCCCTTTTCGTCAGATATATTTCATGGGGAAAGATAACACATATAGAATCAGAGTGTGTGGTGTAAAGAGTCAATATAGACAGATCAATCCGCTTTAGCAAAGAGTATTGTAAAGGTTATTCTGTTGGACAGCACTACCGGGCCATACATAATACATTATAAGATCCGCGGGCCAGACTTTGGACTTGTGTTTCCTGCATTTGTTGCCCATTTTAAATCGGGCCTGTGTGTCAAATGGGTGAGTTTTGTCCAAACTCCCTCTGAGTTCTCCCATGTTGCTGTGTGTTGGTCTAGTGTAGATCGTGATCGTTGTTCTCGAGTCCAGGTGGAAGTTAAAAAGAGACAATGTAGTCCCGGAAAAGTTCAAATGGCTAATTTAAAAGTCAAACACGGCACTGTGTCGGGAGGAGGAAGAAGAGAGACCGATTCTCCGTGCAGTGTCTGTATATGGGATTCCTGGCTCCTCCTCTCATTGGCTGCTTCGACGATGGGGGGGGGGGTCTTCCTCCACTCATTCTTCTGTTTCTGATATCGCGTGAATACGAGGATTTAGACGTTGTGTGTTTATTGTATAACTCCACACGCCTTTTCTCCTCGTATTCTCATTCATGACTTTTTATTTAATGCATTTTAACTGCTGTAATCATTGTTAACATGAAGTGACGTCATGTAACACCGGAAGTGACGCCATGTAAACGACGGGGTTGTCCTTCAATAAAGCTTTTCAAAATAAAACTGTACATTCATTTAGGCCCAATCCCAAACCACTCCCTCGACCCTACCCCTCCGTGACGGAGTGAACTCCGTCTGTAGCCACACTCGCAGCTCAACGAGGCTCCCTCCTGTCAGATGGAGGGAGTAAATACAGCAGCAAGCTTTGGGACGGCCTCCCCTCTCTCCGGCAGAAACAGGAAATTCCGTAACTGTATGTAACAACGGTTTCAAATCAGCATCTCTTAGACAAAAAGTTTAAATTAATAAATCAAATAAAACTCCAAACATCTTTCATTGCGTTTCAAAGCTCTTTTAGTTTTAAACCTGATGTTTATAAGCTTCTTAGTTTTTGCAACAGTCTGTAAATATACACAACTTTATAATAAAATGCACACATTTACCTTTTTCTAGACTAAACACAGGTATGATCCTAAGTTAAAAACATATGAGGTTATCATGAGGTTGTTAGCATCGCAGTTTATCAGTGGATGTTAGCTGGAACTACTTGTAAACAGCTTGTTTCCTGACGGACACACACAGCGTGACTCCGGTCAGGTAGAGACCGGTCTCAAGTCAGCACCGCTGCAGACTCGCTGTTTGAGGGCTTGATAGCCCACTCCCCCTCCACACCGAGCCACACTCGTTGCTTTGGAACAGCCCTCAATATGGCGGACCCTCTGCGTGAACGCGCAAACAGAGGAGTAGGATGTAGGGGTAGGGTGTAGGGGGCGGTTTGGGAATGGGCCTTAATATTCAGCAATACCATTAGCCACATGCTAATGCTAACAGGAAATGAAGTATTTTCAGAATAAAACCGTTTTAAGGTTACAGTATATTTAATCTAAATTACGCCATATAAACATTGAGTTTAATTTCTTACACTGGGGATCACCCTGACCCTGCCTACGTGGATACAGAGTGTTTCTAAACCTCCTGGCCCAGTCCTGCTGTTTTTTAGCATTTTACTATTGGATTGTGAGATGTGCTCTGAAATCAAGGATCAGGATTCTATCCAGATTGTTATCTTCTGTCTGTTAGTTTCTTCATTCTGTGTCTCCATTAGTCTAACCTTTAAACTTGGTATGACACTTTTCAGAGTAACATATATCCCCTAGTTATTTTTTCATGGCTTTTTTTGTTTATATTAGTTACCTGTTCTAACCTTACATTTCCTTTTATGTTTGTGGCAGTAGTTAGAGCTATTGGCCGCATTACGTTTTTGGATTCCTCTCACACATAAGAGTGTTGAATACCAAAATGTTTAGTTTTACAGCTTGACTATTTAATTGTAATGTACTCACATCTTTCTGCGTGGCGGCTGTGCCTTTATTCTAACTTTGTCAAAGCCTAAAAAACCGTCTCACAACATTTGCTTGATGTATGGAGGGTAGATAAAACACATGCTTCACAAAAGAGCAGGACTATCTTCACTTTGTTATTCCAATATCCTCTTCATTTCTTTTATAGCGTCAGTATGATAGGATCATTAGTCATTGGCTCACGTCTGTTGGAGGCAGAGAATGATTGCTGTTGCCTGACATGATCTCAGGCTGGTATTTGAAGCAGAGAGTCTAGCTTTATCGGAATGAGAGACCGGCTGAAAAATAACAAATGAGGGACCACTTTCTCTCCTCCCCTGCTGGAGATAATCTTGTTTTTGACTTGAGTGATAGGCAAGGATTTCACAGACGCTCCATCTGTTTCTGACGGCTTTGCCTTTATGTCAAAATTGGATTTCTTAATTTAATCGCAGCAGTTCCAAACTAGCGTTGTTGCCTGCATCCCTCCAAGCGCAGATCACTGCTTAGTTTCTTGTAGCTTTATGCAAAGTACTTCCTCTGATCCGCCCACAATACGGCCCTCAATTACGATAATGACAGAGTGAGGGAAGACAATGCAGATTGCAGAAATTACATGATATAGGGCCATTTGCAAATCCAACTTAAGCCCTAGTTAGGAGAGTATACATTCTTCAATCTAGCCCAAAAAGATCTCACAGACAGCTGCTGGATGGATTCAGCTGCCGGTGTAGAACAGGACTCAGGCATGGATTGGGCAACCGGATCAGGTGGGCTCGACAGGGAGAGTAGGTTTTGTGTCGACCAGGATTAGAGGAATGATCTGTGTCCCGGATGTTTCTTAATGCACTGTCACATTATGTAAATCCCCCCTGCGTATGAATGCCAAAGATACTGTATTTGTCTGCCGGCTACACGTTGTTTCCCCCCGAGCTGCATGGATTGACCTCAATTTGTGATTCCTTTTCTTCGTTACTCCCCATCTCTTTTCAGTAAGGGGGAGTGTGGTGAACGACAGCACACGTTTCCTGTTTCTGTTTACAGTGTACGGCCTGAAAGATCACAGAGCGTTCTCGCTGGGAACAAGACTCACGTTTGGACAGAGGAATAAGAAACGGCTTTGAGGCTCTCTCATAGGGCTTTTCACACCAACGCGATTCCGGTTCTAGCTCCGTGCTTTTCTGGTTCGGAACTGTTTTTTCTTTTAACCCCCCTTATGTTCACACCGCCCAGAGCCAGACTGGTGCTGCCGCTGCTGCGTCATGACGTCACCGTTTACGTCGCAGATTTTCTCCCCAACGGCGTTACAGCGCTCACTTGCGTCGGTTCGATGATCGTGTTGCTTTAAATCACACAAAGCCAGGTTAAATTAAATAACTACTTCTCCAACCTTATACTTTTCTCCAGAGTGCTGTGGTTCATTGTTTATTAATGTGTTTCAGCGGCATTTACCGACCGCTGCAGTGCTGCTCGTCCACGGGAGTTTATTCTCCCGTTAACTCCGGGTTAGCTCACACGGCAGCGGCCGCTGTAAAGTATTCACTGTCTGACAGCTGATACATATCCCCCCCATAAGTGAATGTGTTTAAGTATGAATTGACTCTGTTTGGAATCACAACGCTGTTCTCTGGTATAAAATGGGTGATGTTAGCATAGCAACCAAAGCTAAACTGACTATCTTGACTACTTGTTAGCATAAGCCGTTTTCTACAGGCACATTTTACCGGCGTACTTCTATGATTCTACTTGTGATAGCCGGACATGACAACCTGTGCAGCCCATGTATTGATTCCATCCGATAGCTGCTATAATACAAAACTAAACGTCTGCCTGCTCTCCACAATGATCAATAACAGCGTTTTTTGGAGCTTGAAACGAACCGGATTCCGGAGCTTAGAGGTGGCTCCGCTGCGGTGTGAACAGGAAAAACTGTGCTTTTCAGGCTCTAGCTCCGAACCGGCCCTGGAACCGCATTGGTCTGAAAGCCCCATCAGAGGCAAGTCAGCTCCTGCCCTCCGCTCTACGCCTCCCTCCCCTTCCTCTCTTATCTCCCCTGCCCTCCCCCCTCTCTGCCACCCTGCTTCCTGCCTGTTTCCACATTCAACACCTTTCTTTCTGACGGCTAGAACCAGGCTAATTGACAGACCGACCTGAGGAAATGTAGTGTTCTACCGCCTCCTGTCTCTGGATCAAACATCCCTCTTGTCTCTCTGCTTCCCCCTACATTTCACTTCCTCCTCTCAACCACTCCTCAGAACTACTACGGCATTGAAGTCTGTTGCTCGGTGTTCTTGTACAGACTAGAATATGAATCATGGCTGTGAGCGTGGGCAGCTGGTCATGAAAGATGAGGAGGGCAGGGCGAGGAGAGAGAGACGGTAAGTTTGACTGGAAGGTTGAACTTTAACAATGAGAGGCCTGCCACTGAGAGACCTGCACCCCCCCCCTCTGAGGCTCTCATCCGATCACGCTCTCCAACACTTCAGGTCCTGAAACATCTTCTGGCTTCTCTCTTCTTACTTCAAGACAAATCTTTACCATGTCTGTATCCTCTGTTCTGGGCTCCGACTTATTCCCTGCTTTCCACATTTGTCTTCCTCTGCCTGACTCTCCCTCAGTAAAGTATGGTTGCAGTTGAATTGTTGTTTTTGCTTAGGAAGGTTCCTAGCGGAGTGAAAGGACCAGGAAGTACCTCAGTAGCAGCCATGATAAGAGCTGTTGGAATTCTCTAGATGATAGGAAAGGAGGTTTCAAACTTCCTTTATAACCTCCTTTAGCTTAGGAAACACTGGACCTTCCTTTGCGAAAGGAAAGAAGAAAATGCTGCCCCACGATGCCCTGCATGCAACATTTACCGTGACACCGCTCAGGGCACTCAGTTTGGAAAGTTTAACACTGTATGAATCAAAGGAGAAATATTACCGTTACTTTACTGAAATGATCAACTAAAATCAACATTTCATAGTGTTTACTGAGCTGTGTGGGGTTTCTTAAACATTTTCAAAACATGTTTGAATGGTGATATACACAGTGATAGGTTAAGGCCTAACAAGTTATGCATATTTTGCATTAAATTGCATTTATTTAAAATGTCTTCATACAATCATACGTATTGGGATTCATGTGGAATAATATGTGTGGACTGCAGGGTGAGTGCGAGCAACCATAAGTTATATATGAATATATGTTTCTCTGTTGTCCACATTCCTAAAGCTCACAAAAAACAACACCATAATGGTGCAAAGTAACTAGATGTACAGAAAACTGTAGTTTCCCACAGCAGACGCACATTAATAACATCTGCTTGCGCTTCCTAAATACGAGGGTTAGTGTAAGTGCAGTCGGATTCTCAAAGCATCGCAGTGTCTTTCCTAAGACCTTAGAATTCTCCTTGTCTGTTTAAACTCCAGTGAGAAAAAATATACAGAAAATGTCTTGTAGCGGAAAAGAAGGCCTCTCCACAGTGGATGATTCCCCCACCGTTACTTTCCCCTTTCATTTCCAGCACAGTGCTGAACGTTATCTGTAAGAGTGAAAACCGACAGCTGCCAGTAGGAGTGAAATGATTGCCAGACTTTATTGACTCCCATGAACAATAGCAGAACAATGGCATTTTTTTGTAATAAAAGCTTGCACGCCAGAATCATTTATGCATTCTCATGGTGTGGCAGGCCGGTTGTTTGACACTGTAGCGAAGGGGTCTCAGCCATTCAATATAACGTTCTGTGTCCTCTCGGAATGCTGTTTAATGTGCATGTTGTCAATTACCCGGATCCAAAAGCATTTTGGCAAGATACTCCCCCCCCCCCCTGCTTTACTGGCACAGAGCAGGGCAACATGTCACCACACACACAGATCAGTGCAGTCTGCGGGCCACACGTTCACACTCACTGCCAGCAACACTCAGCAGGCAGCTGGAGTAGTCCCGCTCAAATTCACTGTGAAAAACCAAATGTTCCTTTCTAAACGCGCCAAGGACAGATATGTTTACCTAAAGATTATTTTACTGTAGATCACTACTGTAATCAGTAAAGTTCTTAAGCATGTTCCCATGTTACATCAGTGAAGACCGTTTTTCTGTCATTGAGGGAATGTTTAAAACTGTTTCATCTGCTAACCATTTAATATGAAAAATAACTAATTCATTAATGGGATCATGTCACAATCGTAATGGCTTCCACCACTTGTTTTCATATTTTCAAGCCTCTATTTTGAACAGCCAAATATGGTGTTGGAATAACCAGAAATGTAACCCTCCTGTGTACATTGGTTGTCGCTTTGCTAATATTCTGGGATGATGAGTAACAACAGTCCCTGTTGTCGTCAGCTGTCCCAGGAAGAGTTCGTTTTTCATAGACTTGTGCGTTTGGAAAGGGAACATGGACTGTTAACTTGTGTCTACGGAGAATCAAATAAAAGGGTTGTCATTCCACACTGAAAATACTGAAATGTTGATTTTAATTAAATGTATTATGTCCACAAAAAACCTAACTGTATGAGGTTAGTTGAGAGCAATAATATGAAGTTTAACCTCATATTTTGTATTCATTTATGTAAAATCTGTTGACATAATACATTAAAACGGATGGGTGGAAAACAAACCAATGAATAAAGAGAGGCTCTTTTAATTGTTCCACTTTTTTTCTATCTGACCATTCCAATACATGATATTTGTACGACAGGGCCATCTGGAATGCGGCGAGCGGATAGTTGGCTGAAGTCTTTGCAATGTGTTTAATGTGACTTTTTGGCCAAGACGCTGAGGCGGCGCAACAGAAGGCTCCGTCACAGCTTGTGTGTGTGTGTGTGTGTGTGTGTGTGTGTGTGTGTGTATATATCTAAAGGTCATTTTTAGATATGTAGATTGTTTAAACCGTGCATGAAAACAATGATATTACTGTCAAATAGGAACAAACTATTAAAGTCCACAAGAAAAAGAAAATATATTTCTCCTTTCTGCTTCTCTGTATTATTTACAAAGGTTTAGTAAATTAGAATGTCAGAAATTGTGAACACACTCAAAATGGAGTTACTCACTTTAAAAAGTGATGTAAACATTTTGGGAACAAAAAGAGAAAGTCAGCGACAGAGAGGAATGTAAAAACGACTTCCTGTTCTTATACTGCTGAAAGTGCAGTCCGTGTGTGTGTGTGTGTGTGTGTGTGTGTGTGTGTGTGTGTGTGTGTGAGAGAGAGAGGGTTTTACCAGTGCATAGTAAGACAATCACTGCTGGCATACATACTGCTACAAATACATGCTGAGCTCTGCCAAGTGGACTGAGCTAGTCTGGAATTATGCTGAAGACTCTCATAGGACCCAGGAGAGCATGCTGCTGATGAGCTGTGTGATGAAGCCACTTCCTGGATGCTGAGCAGCCTGTGAGGGGGGAGGCAGAGGAGGGCCATGCAGGGGGGACAGGTCCATGTTCCCCGGGTGAAAAGATACATTCAAAAGCTGTGACAGATAGTGTGACCTGTGTGTGTGTGGCCAGAACCAGAACCAGGTTTAATGCCAACATATGAGGAATGTGCATCGGTGTATGTGCAGAGTGGTTCAAACAAACATAGTAAGAGAAGAAAGGAAAGTGTTTGGCGGGGTTCTGACATTTCACTGGCCTGTCCATGCACAGATGATGACAGTAAAGTGTTTGTTATAGTACATCTTGTTTCAGATGAATAACCTTCCCCTGCACTCAAGAGGTTAAAACAAGTTTATGTCTGGGTTTCTCCCGTCATCAGAAGAGTGGAAGGGCGTTTGAGATTTTGAGCTGATGATTGGTGACAGGCCTACAATAATGGAGTTAAACTAGTTTTCCCAAGGTAGCAAAAAGTTCAAGAAATTAAACAGGGATAAACTCAAACTGAATAGTGCTGTTGAGGCACAGCTAGCAAATCGTGTGCAGGGGAATGATCCAATCCAGTCGGGAACGTCTGATCGTACATTTATTCTTATGAACACAGGTTCCACCTTTTCTTCACTTGCAGTTCTTCCTATATCTTTCCTTGGTCACCCTGGTAAAAAACAATTTGCCTAAACTGATGCACTTATCCCAACAGCACCTGTCTCAAATAGATACATAATCACCAGGGCCCAAGAGTTCAAAACTTGTAATCTCTATCTGATCAGATCAGATTTAGATTTTGGAGAGTTCAAAACCAAAAAACAGGATTAGGATCACTTTGATATCCGATCAGATCATGAAATCCAATCCAAGCTTTAATCTGGATCAAATCTTCAAAACGGGGAGTTCAAACCGACAACACAGGATTGGGATCAGTTTGATCCCAAAAAACTGGATTATCCTGATCCCACCAGAGGGGTGGATTTCCAGTGGATTACCAGAGCAAAATGTACTGTACAATTTTTTTCAAGTTTCAATATAAATAAGATGGCAAAGTTTGTTAACTGAAATAATACACCATTTTTAGCCTTCATGGCAAATCAATTTTATTTTTCCATTTTTGCTCACGTTTGTGGTGGCCTATTTTGTTTTCAACCAAATGTTGATGACATAAATGTTTATGCTCATAAAAGTATCACAACAAAGATTGTCAATCACAAATGTAATTTAGATTAAAG
>CALSBZ010009530.1:0-10467 GCA_943591055.1 Gobionotothen gibberifrons
ACGCGCTCAGTACATGCACCTGACATGCAAACATATGAAAGCTGTTGAGAATAACGGCAGGTCAGGAGCGGCAGAAAGAAGACAGAGAGGGAAGATACAGGCGGAGGGAAGAACTGAAGTTGGGGGAGGAAGGATTGATGCGTTCTTCCTCACAATGTGCAGGAGTTTGCACACGTCAGATGTGGAAGACATGAGACAGAGATGAACCTTCAGAAGAGGAGAAGGGATGGGAGGAGAGAAGATACTACGCAGGATGCTCCCCCTGTCATTGTGGGTGTTTGGCTTAGACGTGTGCCTCTTTGCTGTCACTCCCTTTTGGACCAGATGAGATATGTTGGTGGAGGAGATTGAGGAAGGCGGCGAAGGAAGGAGGAGAGCAGATAAGACGGAGACAATTCTTAAGCTCTGGGTTGGTATGGAAATCAGGTTGTGGAAAGAAAAAAAGAAAAGGAGATGAAAAGCAGATGGAATCAGCTGCTGACATGACAGCATCCAGCCCTGAGAGCACATCGACTGCTTGTGCAATTACACGGCTGCATTTGCATCTATATGATCCCTCAAAACGCTGTCATGTGTGGGGATTTGAGCATCGCTATCTGCCAGAGCACAATTATGTGTGTGTGTGTGAGTGTGTGTGTGTGTGTGTGTGTGTGTGTGTGTGTGTGTGTGTGTGTGCAAGCATTTCCACATTACATCTGACAGACGCTGCTTGTCTCGATGTACACTACGTAAAATGAGTATGCAGTTGGTAGAAGAGGATCATGCCCATTGTGTTAATAGGGATAATAGTGATTTAATAAGCTTACATGCGGATTCACTTTGCATTCTAATTGGCAAGGCCTCTCAGATGAAGCTGCCTAGTTTAAACCCTCATGACTGGGAACACATGCACTAGTTCAAGGGATAAACAAAGTCTAAATGCAAATCTGTGGCACTTAAATGGCGGCTAAATCTTAGATGAGTAAGCCAATTGTTGTACCGGGATTACATTATACAACTATACCTGTTTTTTTATTATTGTGCTATTAAAATAAAATGATGTGTGAAATAACTATTGATGCTATCACTGAAATGAACATAAATGTTTAATCAAGTGATATAAAATGTCGTAATTTCCCCATAAATAGTGTTCAAAGGAAATATTTGGCAACGTTTTTATACAATACATCTGTCTTGTTGCTAACACATTTGGATGGCCTTGCAAATGGTGTGATGTTCCACAAAAACCTCAACATTGAAGGATCTTTTGATATCTTTTTTCAATATAGAGACACAAATCTTTTCACCCTCTGTCTGAAACCAGAGCCCAGTAAAAAAAACACACGACAGGAGCCTCAAATAATCATATAAAGCCTTTTTTTAAACCAAAGATGACCCACATTCACAACATCCTGTCTCACTGTTGTGCTTTTCCCCTTTGTGCTCAGCATGCCCTGCTTCCAGCAGTGAACACTCATACATTACAGGATGCAGCATGACACTTTGCCACTTCCAGCACCTTACAATGCATAATCTGTCACTTCAGTATCCTTCATGTACGAGGACTTTGTTTGGGCTTGTGTGTGTGCATTGGTGGGAGAATCTACATGCACATGAGTTCGTTTTTGCAGCAACACTTGATGGCAGTAACACATTATAACACTAAAGTATACGCACAAACACACGTATGTCGAGTAGTAGTTGTAGAAAACCAAATATCTACTGCATTGAAAGGACTGACATGGCTACGAGAAATCAAACTACCTTGCAGAGAAGGATTGTGGGACGTGAGAAAGAAGTGAGCTATGAATGTTAACTTCTTCAACTTAAAAGTATGATTGTTGAAAATATAAAATTGTAGTCGTTTTATTTGACAATGCAAATATGGGTGTTTTTATGGACACAAACAAATGCCTTTAGCTACTTTCGCTCACATTTGGCTACTACAATATTATTCAACAATTGTCTCTCACACTATAACACCAAAGTATACGCACAAACACACTAGTGATGGGAATTATGGCCCTTTGATGGCCAGATCTTATGGCTCCGTTCCTTTCCGAGAGCCGGTCAAAAGAGTCGTTCAAAAGAGTCATTCAAAAGAGTCGTTCAAAAGGGACGGGGGTTAGTCAAAGTCAACTTTAATGTCAACCTTTCAGTTTGTGTGTACAGATAGAGAGATCGGGGAGGGTTTATATTAATATAATATAATTAATGAATAGGTTTATCTGCGAAATAATCCCCAGGATAATGCTTGACTGTATTGCCAGAAATCTACTTTTACTCACAGAAAAATGTATAACTTGCTACATCTCTCAGTCAGCCAAACTACTACTCAAGCAGCAATGGCAACTTTGCATTCAGGAAAGCAAGTTCCCGTAAAGGCAAGTGGATTCATGGCAGGCAGTGAACCAACGGTAAAAAGAACGGCTTTCACCAAGTACGACTCGGTTCCCTTCGTTCGAACCAGCCGTTCAAAAGAATCGGATCGTTCAAACGAATCGGATCGTTCAAAAGAATCGGATCGTTCGCGAACGTAACATCACTAAAACACACATATGTAGAGCAGCAGTTGTAGAAAACTAAATATCCACTGCATTAAAATCACTGACATGGCTGCGAGAATTCAAACTACCTCACAGAGAAGGATTGCGGGACGTGAGAGGGAGGTGAGCGATGAACGTGGAAACGACAGGAGGATATTGGTAGGCTAATTGTCTCGAGGAGCGGCCCTGGCGACCTTGGCAGGGTGAGAAGTCAGGAGCTTCTGCCTCCCAGGGCAATGCGCTGCCAGGGTAATTGTGCCACGATCTTGACCTTGCATTGCTTAAACCTGCCCTCCGTTCTTCCTCTCTGCATCCCCCTCTCTTTCTCTCTGACTCTCTCCTTCCTCTCGCTGGAGCTGAAGAGGAGCTGCTCTCCGCTCTAATGATGTCAGCTCCCCGGAGAAGGCGTCTGTCTGCCGAATCTCAACAGCTAGCCTTCAAAGTCTCCGCCTCTGCCCAGGAGCTGGAGGGAGGCCCGGACCGTGGAGGAGGAAGGGGAGGAAGGGAGGAGGAGGAGGAGGAAGGGAGGAGGAGGGTCCGTTCACTAGACGGTACAGCGGGAACCCAACAAACCAACATTACCAGAACTCCTGAAGGAGGCCACAAAGGTCCTGATCCTATCGATGTGTTTCTCATAATGGAGCTCTCAATCAGTCAGAACACAACAATAGGAGGTAGGGCTGCTCGATTACGGCAAAAGTCATAATCTCGATTATTTGGATCAATAATTGATATCACGATTATTAAAAAACGATTTACTTTGAAAACATCCATTTATTGGAGAAATATATTGAACAGTATGTTTTCAACAGTTGATTACCCTGAACTTTAAGTATAATTCAACTGAAAAACCAATAAAATAAATAATAAAATAAAGCAAAAAAATATATATATTAATAAAAACATAATCGTTTTATTTCGATTACATTGTTTTCGTAATCGTTGCAAGCCAAAATCGTAATTGCGATTAAAATACGATTAATTGAGCAGCCCTAGTAGGAGGTAGGATACAAGTGACAAAATAAACTGGGTGATTATAGACCAGTACTGCAATTTGGTGACTTAAAGCATGAAACAGCAACAAAGCTATAATCAAAAAAGTTTCGAGGAGTTACTTCAGAATTGATCGAATCTCAAATATCATCCCCATAAATGAACTAGTTTTGCTCATATGGACAGTTGTCGCTGGTTCCACCAACATTACCTGAACTCCTGAAGGAGGCCACAAAGGTCCTGATCCTATCGCTGTGTTTCTCATAATGGAGCTCTCCATCAGTCAGAACACAAAGGCAGAAGAAAGTAGGATAAAGGTACACAAAAAACTGGGCTAGTATAGACCAGTACTGCAATTGTTTTCTTAAAGCATGAAATAGCAATGATCGAAAATAAACTAGTTTGAGTAGTACTTCAGAATTAAATCTTAATCATCATCTCAATCCATAAACTATTGTTGCTCATACGGACAGTTGTAGCTGCAACACAACTTGGGCTGCAGTGCTTTTAATTTATTTTGAATCACCTTCCCTACTTGTTGACGCAGGTACAACTTTGGACGCGGTTAAACATGTAGGATACAAATTATTCAGAAAAACATCTGCTGTTTTTTTTCTGCATACTGCTTTAACCTTGCATGGACTTGTGTGCACGTGCTGTTCACTATCTACACTCAACCTTCACCACAGGCAGTATAAACACTCTCTCTCTATTCCTGAATGTGCGCTTAGCAGAAGCAGTAGCTATGTTTTGGGCTTTTCTGGGCAAATAAACAGTCATAGTAAAAAACTTCTTTTAGCATTCATTGCCACGCCAGTAGCATAGCAACTGTGTACAACTGCTGAATAACATGAATGTCCCAACTTTCTTCAACTTAAAAGGATGATCGTTGAATATTTTGGTGTTTTACAATGAACTAAATAAACGCCTTCAGCTATTATCGTTCACATTTGGCTATGCTACAACCTGTTTCTACAATTGAGTCGCAGATGAAGTAGTTGGATTGATCTGTGTTTTTCTGATGCTGTTCAACAAGGACAATGTTTAATTCAATTTACAGCTAACCCCACCGACCAACTGGACACCCTAAAACCTGGGTTACATTTTGCTGCAAAAACATGGGACCACTTTGCGTTTATACAAATAAAAAAGTATTGATACAATCCCGGCAGTATGAAGCAGATGTCAGCCCCTTCATGAGGGTTTAGTGGGTTCTGGGAAGTCATTTACCTTTGGAGACACTCAGCGATCATCTTAAAGATTAGAATCACTTTACCATACCTTCAGGTATTGGATTTCATCAAAGGGAGGAAGACAGTTAGGCCAGATCATATAAATCTAAGGGCCAGCAGTAGTGTAAGGAAAACGACTCCCATTAGACCCAGCTCCCCCTCCACCTCTACCTCTCTTTGATTTCTATCAGACTGCTGTTCAATGACTTACTGCTAGAACCATTGTCACAAAGATAGGAAATATAGTACGATTGAACGTCTACTTGACCTTCGAGAGATGGAAAAGCCTTATTCTTTCTCCATCTTTTATATCGCAGCAGCTGCAAGGCCAAACTCCGGCTGCCTTTCATTCACTGTTGAGCAAAGTGACTTCGATTGTGGCATCTCATGGCAATCAAAACTCAAAGGACCATATGGGCACAGTTAAGCATGCAGTTGTGTTCTGTTCAGCAAACACATGGCCTCATTTCCATTGAAGACATGTGTGTGTGATCACTGCAAGTGTGTTATTACCTGAGGTAACTACAGAGGCTTTCTATTGATGGCAGATGTGATGACCTGACTAACACGAGGACACAGAAGGGGAATTCCAAAACACAAATAATCTAATGAGGCACAAAGGACTGTGTCTTTTGGTAAGATACTGAACCCCAAATTGCTACTGACGGCATACAGATGAAGCACTTAATTTCGGACAGTTTGAAACGCAAGGGCAGTGATTGGTAAGTGGTCTGCCCTCGCTCAAGGGAAAGCCTCCAGCTTGACTTGAGACCGCCCCCGTTATAAATAAATGTAATTATAATGAAGCCAGCTGCAATGGATCATTGAAAACCTGAAATTGAAAATCTGGCAACGCCCTCTTGGAAAATAGTGGGAGGGCTTGACCTTCCTCGAAACTGGTCGTAGGCAGGAACAGGTAAGCTGGAGTCCGAAATGAAGTGCTTCATCTGTAGGGTTAGGGTGAGTGTGGGAAATCCATACATGCAGTCTATTTACCATGTAATGGAATATATCTGGAGGGGCCATGTATGTTTATTGTTGGCATGTTGTATTATTTTGTTTACAGGGGTGTATAAGTCAACTGGACAGAGAGGGGCACTGGTAGATTCGAGGACAGAGTTCTTAGCAGATGCTGTAGGACTAAGGACACTAACTGACCAACAACCAAACAACACTGGCGATGGAAAACCTGGAATTGTTACAATGTCATTAAACCACAAGCTAAACTGCATTTACACACAATAATGTCTGACAATGTCCATTAAAGGTGAACTATCATGCAAAATGCACTTTTGTACGTCTTTTATACATGAATATGTGTCCCCGGTGTTCCAGGGAACTCACCAAGTGTCAGAAAACACAACCCTCTCTATTTTCCTCCATACCCAAATCTCTTAAAAAGGGGCTGCAACGGATCTGATACAGACTGATCCAGATTTGAACACTTCTATGACGTCACAGAAGTGGCGCTACGGCTATTGGGCCAACTCCACCAATCAGGAGGAGACAGCCACGGACATTGCCGTTCGAAAGCGCTGGAGACGCTGTAGTACATATGCCAGGCCTGTAGATGGTGCTGTTCTCACAGAATCAGCCGTTAAAAAAGTCAGTGTTAAATTGAGCGAAATGAGGAATGGCTAAAATGCATGATCTGTTTGGCATTTGGAAAATATATAAATATGCCTTATGTATGGTCCTACACTATATTATTCAAATATAGCATGATAGGTCCACTTTAAGCTTCTCAACAAACACATGTGATGTCAAGTTTAAACGTTGGCCATTAGGGTTGTCCATCAGATAGCCATTGTCAGCATGTGTATATGTGTATATGCAAACTGCGTATATGTACATAAGTCATGTGTTAATATCTACAGGTCTTTTATCGTGTACTATGTAGTATTTTAATCTCTTGTGGAAGTGCAGAACGGAGTCCAGAACATATCGCTTTATGGGAACATTAAAGTATATCGTATATGATAAGAAAGCATACCCAAAGTAAGAGTCGAACGAAAAAGTATTAAGTCTAATAAGATATCTCCACCTTATCTTGGTAGTGGACAGCAGCAGTGCAAAAACTAGACCAGACAAGATTGTATTTACAACATTGCACAGTATATAGTGTAGCGAATAAGCCCCAGTATGCAGCTGATATTAGACTGAATTGCACCCAAAGAGAAGTGACATTGTAGAGCCGGGTTAAATGAGTGCATTAGTCATGCCCTAACCTTTTAACAGCAATGTTCTCTCTTCAAGGACAAATGTCTGGCTTCACTCCGACCTTCTGACCAGGTCCTGCAGTGTAAAGTGCTAAATGGAAAAGCAAGGCCAGTCTTATTAAGGTCCGTCACGACATCTCCACGCTCAAAGGTTTCTAACTGGCAGAGTGGAGGGTGGTATCTCCTGACCTAAACGTACTAGCTTTCAGTGGTGTACACTTGGATGCCGTTCCCTGTATTCCTTCTTTATGGAAACCGATAAACAACCCAAGTGATTGTTTGGACTGTTGGGGGGGGGGGACCTTACTCTTTCTGTCTGTTTGTAGCTGTGTACTCTCATGTTACGATTAACCCAGCTTCCCCCAAATCTCTTTTTTGTGTCCATGTATACGCCGGGATCCTGAGTCGAGGCTAATCCTGTTGCTGTGGTCGTGTGCCCTGGATCCTCTATCCTGAGTCCTGTATTTGAGTCCTGGACTTCGAGTCGTGGCTGAACCTGTCTCTGCGGTCCTCACCATACTACTTCCCTGATGGCTCCCACAAGATTGCTGACATCCTCGTGGATTCATCTTCTTATTACAGACACATGCATTTCCAAACATTTGGTCTACCTATGTTGTAAATGTATTATCTTTTCGATTTACACACGGCATCTATTGCACGTCTGTCCGTCCTGGGAGAGGGATCCCTCCTGAGGTTTCTCCCATGTTCCCCTTTAAACTGTGGGGTTTCTCTGGAAGTGTTTCCTTGTACGATGTGAGGGTCTAAGGACAGAGGGTCTAAGGACAGAGGGTCTAAGGACAGAGGGTCTAAGGACAGAGGGTCTAAGGACAGAGGGTGTCGTGTTGTCATACTGATATTCTGTATAAACTGTGAAGTCCACTGAGACAAATGTAACATTTGTGAAATTGGGCTATATAAATAAACATTGATTGATTGATTGTTGCTTTAAATATACAACATGTGGGAGAATGCTGAGGTGATGAGAAGGTGATGTGACATGGCAGTATTGCATTGGCTAATATTACAGAAGCATGCTGTAATTGTCTCGCTAGAGGACATGCAGATGTTTCTATGACCGTATCTCTGTCCAATGGACCGGCTGTGAGTCCACGTGACTTTCATTCATAAGCCTTTGTTTCTTTTAGCTGGCTGGGGCGAAACTAAACAAACCAAATGGAATAATAGTGTGAAATAAAACTTCCACTACAGTCATGACCAAAGAAAACAAACTGCTGATCTCCTTCCTACCCTTTGTCCCACTGCTCTATCTCCAAAGCCCTGAGCGAATATTACAAATTACCCCCTTGTGCAAACACTCCTGATAAATGGAGCTGGGAGGCCTTAGGGAGCTAACACAGCAAACATGACATGGAGCATTGCTCTACATCTCCATCCCCAGCGTGTTTTTACAGGGAAGTGAACGCCTGGCCGTCTGGGTCAGATCGATGGCACATCCAGGCCTGCTTAGCAGCATTAACACCGCAGTGAGAGGCAGGCTGTCAGGAGGTCTCTGGTTTCTGACCTCACAAAGACTGGAGTCATGGTCCAGTTAATATATCAGGGCTGTGGCTTCAAACGAATACTTTATATACGTGTCATGGTTTAAACTAATATCCAATACGATGGTGTGACGCAGAAATACAAATGCTCGATCCTGACGAATAAATTCCTTTATATTATAATGCATGATCTTTATAAGTGTCCTTTAAAGTCAGCGTTTTTCTTTTTAGTGAATTGTATGTTTTTATTGGATGACGATTCACATTTTTAAAATGGGCCCCTATTATTATAATTTTCAGGTTCATATTTGTATTTTGTGCCTCTAGTGCAGTGTTCCTCAAACTTTTTCATACCAAGGACCACTTAACCAATAAAAAAACACTCGTCGCGGACCACCTAACTCCACAAATATCCAAAATCACATCGTTTTTCTAGAACAGATTACAAATCGCCTGAACATGGTACAAACAAGTGGCAACACGTGTGATGAAGGTGTTGCCCTGGGCTATATCATGCAATTGAAAGTGAAACTTAACCTCGCTCCATTGCGGAGATATTCCCGCGAGAGTGCGGAAAACTTAAATGTATTTATTTATTTCAAATGTGAAATGTTACCAATATACTCACGGACCACTAGGGGGCACTCACAGAGCACCAGTTGTCCGCGGACCACACTTTGAGAAGCACTGCTCTAGTGTGACATGTTTCCATGTTTTAATGTTCAAAAAGCCGTATATCTTTGTGCTACAGCGAGAGAAACTCCCTCAGGAGGGAACACAGGGATTTTAGCGGTTGCAGACCATTTACATGCATACAAAACACTTCAGGGAAGGGAACACCCCCCAAAAAGCATAATAGGGCCCCTTTAATTGTCCGACAACCAGGTTAAATAGTTAGCAGGCTTATAACAATGAATAAGTGTCGAGGCGAAAGTCAATATGTAATAATATCTGTGAAAAACGGACTGATAAATAAAGTATTATTATTATTATTATAGTATTGTTCAATACCAAGAGAGGGTATTCATTTTATTTTGGATAGCGTAGGCTACTTTTCTTAAGCGAGCTGTTATTGAAAAATATGAATGCCGCTTCCGGTAACACGGCAACAAAAGGGGCGGAGTTTGTGATGGCCGGCCTCTTTTGTTCCCAAAGCCACGGAGAGAGAAGTTGGCGACAGTGTGTGTGAGGCTCCGGAGACGCCGTTGGTTTTCAACCTGATGAAAATTCTTGGGAGTTCTCTTAAAATAAATAAAGACAAAAAAGAACAAAATTCGAGTTGTCCAAGCATCCTCTGTTGCCCTCCAGCCTCTCAAGTTCGGGCTAAATCACTGATACAGACCAAAACCCTGAAGGACTTGACAATAAGTCAGTGATATTCTGTTGTAAAATCGTTCACATATTGAGTTATCAATGTCTATTCTCTTCAGGATTTATCTTGGGACACTGGGTTTACTCACCAAACCAGTTAGAAAACTATCATAGTCATGTTTAAGATGAATGTCTAAACTCAGTTGGAGTGTTTACCTTTATCTTGATTTATCTGACAGGCGCTGACCAGCATGACAAAGTGACGCTGTAAAAACAATGGGCTCTATAAATAGGGTCTGTTCCAGTCTAGTTTGAACGTGTCTGGTCTGGTATGATGGACTTTGTCTTGTCTGATCTGCACTTGTTTCCTAACACAAGATAATGCAATAGGCATCATGTGGAATGTATGACGCCAACCCAAAACATTACAAGAGCTGTCATATCTCATATCTCATGGAAATCTGTTCACATGGGACCAGTTTTTAATGCGGTGTCTTTTCTTTGGATCCATGCCTAGCGTGCTTAGCGATTAGCTTCACTCTCATCTGGCCTGTGCTGCCTCTCTTGGTGTGGCATGTGATGAGTGACAGCGTGGGGCCAGCCTATGTCAACTCCATAAGATAACACTAACAGCAGTACAACAACGGTTCAGAGTGTGAGGAGTGATACATCGTACCTGTAAGCT
>CALSBZ010009683.1:0-19853 GCA_943591055.1 Gobionotothen gibberifrons
TTAACTGCTGTGCTTTGTGTATTTGTGATCTGTTGTTGGAGATCTGAGTGTGAATTAATAAACAGAAAATAGCTAACAAGATACTTTAACCATAATGAATCCCATTCAGACTGTTTTATCATTTGTAAAAACTTGATAGGAAATAATAAAGTATTTTATTGTTTGTTACACACCTGTTTTGTGCAGCTTTATCTGAGGCTTCAAAACGGTATCCAATAATCTGCGTTGACGACAAATCTCCTCCTCGTATGCTGATAAAGCTTGAGCAAAAACTCCAAATATTTCATCGGCAGCTGCAGCTAGTCGCTCGTTGATAACACTTCTCAGTTTCTCAACTGCAGCCATTTCTACTGTGTGAAATATATCGATGTATGAAGAGACAAAATAAGCCAAACCAACTTTTATTTTTCTCGTTGGCATGAACTACACAACTTCCGGTGGAATGGTCTTCTTCGTTGGTTTAGGGAGTGGTTCTGCACTGATTAAGTTACATTACCGGCACCTACTGGATTGACATTCAAACATACATTGTCCCAATCTCCCCCAATAACGAACAAGGGAAACAATAACATAAACAACATGTTCCCCAACACTTGTTCAGTGAGTTGCATGAATCACTTTTGTTTGACTTTTGGGTGAACCTTTTCTCACAAGTGTCACATTTGTAGTTATTCCTACAATACATAGTATTTTATTTTATTTGACTGTATATTTAATTTAACATTCTGTTCTTGTATCTTATTCTATTTACATGTATATAGACTCCTAAATGTACTTAGTCACTAACAACACTCTGCATTATTGAGTTTATTGTATTTATTTATAGTTCTGACATGTATGGTTTACTTGATCGGCATTACTTGCACATTGGTCTTGCAATATAAACTTCTTCTACTCTTTTCATACTGTTTCTTCTTGCACTATTTTTATTTTGTATTTGTACTTTTTGTATCTGTTTTATTGCGTTATGTCCTATATAACTGTTAAAATGTTGGGGGAGCTTGGGGCTTCAGATTTTCAATGCCATTTTCTACACTCTATAGCTGCTGTGCATATGAAAATAAAGCCTTTCAATTTTGAATCTTTGAATTTGAAATGCTTTTCCCCGGCAGAGGTGTAAAGTATATTTACTCAAGTACTCTAACATTTTTAGATACCTGTTCTTTACTTGAATATTTCCATTATTTGCTAGTTTTTACTTCTACTCAACTATAATTCAGAGACAGTGAGAGACGCCGTTGAGGAACAGTTTTTAACCGCACACGTACACGTACATACAAATCGTACAAGTACCCTTTAAGTTATGAAGTTATATAAGCATTATCAAGAAAGAAAGAATACCTGGTTGTTTGTTATTTTATTTGAGTTTTGCCTATTTCTTTTGAATATTGTAAAGGCCTATTTTCTTTGTTGCATGTGCAAATGTTTGTTATTTTATTTTGAGCAAACACATCGCAACATCATAAACCATCGGAGGCCAAGCAACACTTCAAACTGTGAGTAATTTAAAGGAAAGAAACGAGTTAGAACTGTCTTGTAGCGGCAATAACTCCCTATGAGTTAGCTGCTGAGAGGCTAAAAAGTGCTCTTTGCTGTGACGCGTTCCATGTAAGAGTCCGTAGTCATTTGTAGTCCATGGTGTTTAATAAAACGAAAACAAACAATATACAACTCCAGACCCAACGGTCAATCAGAGCGCCATTCACCCTCTTCCTACATCATATCCTCCAAACCGGCATCCAACAGGTGACCAATACCAATTAACCACACCCACGTGACCATTGCCGGAAGTGATAAACAATAAGAATGAAACGCGATGCAAACAGAAATATAAGATAATAATACAAATAATAAGTAAGGCAAAACAAGTAAAGCATTTTGGCTCCTACATGTCTGTTTAAGGCGTCTAGTGGCTTGATGGAAAGACAAGGAAGGAAGCCACGAGTCACGACATTGTTAAAAACTCTCGTGGCGGACAAATCCGTGTGGAATTAAATGGTTGCCACCATATTATAGAATGAATGAAATACTCTTTGAAATGAATGGATACGAGCGGATGTGAATCGTGAATTTACAAATCACGGACTTCATAGTGAACAAGGAAGGACCGCATTGACTTTCTGGATTGTGACAACGTGGATTTCTGTGGAAAAAGGCTTGTGCCGCATGTTGCAATACAGTATAAATGCTGGAAGTGGAATACATTCGCTTATGAATAAAGTGTGGAACGTAACTCAAGGAGCATCTTGAAAAGCGCTTTAATAAGTGTGCATGTCTATCTGGCTTACTGCCGCGGATCCAAGCCGCACAATAACAAGCGCAACATTAAAATAAGGACAGCTGTTTACAAGTGGATGTTTAATGACAATAAAGCATAACAATGGCTTAAAAGGAAAATGTGGAAACGAATGAAACTCCTATGGACCCAAACGTGAATGAACGTGAAGTCCCCGTGGAAAATGCTAACGTCAGACCAAAAAGAACAATAAGACCTACAGAAAAGGCTTTAGAAGCTAAGCTGGCACAGTTAATTAAAAAAAGGAAAACGAAATTGGGTCAAGTCTCAAGGAAAAAAAAAGAGATTGATTCACTCATGATTGATTATGGGAATATCATTGAGATGCAAGGTTGTCGTGGGGTTTTTCAAATACTCTCCAAAGAGTTTACAAACTCACATTACTCAGTGCAAGAAATGCTGTCGGAGCAAGAACAAGAAAGTGATCATGTTGACTGGTATCTCCCAAAAATTGCATATTTCAATGAGTTTCAAGATGTGATGAAGAAATGGTTAGCTAGAGCTGCCTCCTTTGAGCATGGCTCATATACTGCACTTATGTCAAGTCCACATAAAGCAATATCAGTGGGCATGATAAGCAAAAAAGGTAAAAGTTCTAGTGGCAGCAACACATCTTCAACAGCTTCATCAGTAAGAAGAAAGGCAGAGGCAGAGAGAGCTGCGCTCATATCACGCGCTGCTGCCTTATCACAGAAACACTCACTTGAAAAACAAGAAGCTGACCTGGAAGCAATGAAAGCCAATATCAGAGCTAAAATGGAAAAGCTTGAGCTTCAAACTGATATTGATGCTGCAACAGCCAAAATTAGAACATTGGAAGCTTCTGAGGATGATGACTCTGATCCTGACCCTCGTGTGGGGGAGGAGCAGTATGACACTGGTCAGCCAGATGAAAGTGATGATTTCCAGGATGAAGAGAACCAAGGAAAACCTGTGGAGAAGGATAATAAAAAGAGTTTCATAGACTTCAATTCAATGAACTCAAGTCATGCAGCCCCTAGTGGTCATGTCCAAGTATTACAACCAGGGCCCACAACAAGGACAGCAGCATCAGCACAGCAGCATCACTCCATCCAAGTCAGACAAAGCTCTCGGACAGAAAGCAATGACTTTATTCAAGTAATGCAGCGACAAAACGAAATCACTGAAATGCTAATGAAGGAGCAACGCTTAACATTACTCCCATCCAGAGAAATACCCTTCTTTAAAGGAGATCCATTACAGTACCTTTCATTCATCAGAATGTTCGAACATACAATAGAAAATAAAACTATAGCAGTATACAGAACAACAAGTCCTCCAACTCATACGACCAAATAGGCCGATTGTTCAGGCCCAATTATAACGACCAAATATGTCGTTTGTTCAAGCGCTTAATACGTTCTATAACTAAGTTTTAAAGTTTTCGCCCTCTAGTGCTCACGTTGAATGCAAACGTTACAGATGGTCGTTTATTCACAAATAACCCTCTCTGTAAAATCCTAAATTGTAGGATAGTTTGGCCATTAAAACGCTTTTTGATTAGATTTCTAGCGAGAAGTGTATATTGCACTTTTAGAATCCACGTCCAGTCGATATGTAGGATCTATAGTTTGATAGATATTATGAAGATGATTTGAGGTATGCGGCAGCCTCCATGTAAAGTTACGGGTTGAAAACAGTATTTCCGGTCTCTACGTTTTCATAATAAAACCAATGATCAAATGATTTAACAGTGATATCTGCAGTACTCATCAACTAAGAAACATCAGTTTATCCTTGTTAATTATACGACATTTATTGGTTTAAATTGTGTACAATGCTTTTGTGTTTTTCCCATAGGTTTTTCTCTTTCCATTCTGAGAGACACCTTTCTTTTTCCAGAGGTTTTGATAGGCTAAAACATCGCCGCAATGCATGTCGGGATATGGTGTTTATCCTATATGAAATCGCAAAAACATTTTTTTTAAATAAAATAATACTTTATTCCGAGGGGTTTTTGCTTTTCTCTTTGGAAGTCATCACATAACGGCATTGTAATACACGGCTCGGCTGCATTAAATACTACATATCTGCCGTAGATATTTATTTATAGAGCCCTGATCAGAAGACCTTTTGACAAACTGTAAGAAATGCCGCCAAAACTGAATACGTGACGTGGATAATAAATATATTAGCAATTAAACAACATCTTCAATTTCTTTTCACACAATACGTCTCCTTACAGTATCAACACTAATTCGGCTGACTTTTATATTTTATCCAATTGGTATATAGATTACATTTACACCATAATGGTGCACAGCTGATAGAAAGGGATTTTTTTGTAGTTTTTAAAGATATTATTTACTACCTTTCCAACTCCTCATGAAGTTGACTGTTACAGGTCTATACAGGTTCATGGTAGAATGCATAAGCTTCAAATCGAGAGACTGAAACTGTATTTTCCTTTACCGTTCTGTTTTAATTTCACAATAAAGTTAATAGTCATATTATGTTTGATATTATTATGTTTTATTAACTACAACACTGTTTTTTTAACCCGCGCCGCCTAGTGGTTAAAGCACGTTATTGAATTTTGTTGTTGAATACGTTTTATTTGATGAAAACATTTAAATATTAAAAATAGCCAACCCAGTCTCACAAAAAAACGTGTAATAATACGTTGGTCCACAACGTAGGACGTAGTATTTCTACAAAAACGCCTCTGAAATTGTAAGATCCCTACGTTTTTTTTCACCATTTATTCCAATGGCTGGCATCTATGTCACGTGATCTTCACGTTTCTCCCTGCAGAAAAAAAAAACATGGCCGAACTTCGTTTTATTTTTGGTGTAAAATGCCTATTTTAAGGTTAGTTTGGCCATTAAAATGCGTTTTGATGTCATTTGATGAGAGAAATATGAGTTTTTATTTCAGATTATGTGTGCAGTGGATGTACATGATCTTTAATTTGCTAGTTATTACGAAGATTACTTCAGGAAATTGTGTCTATACAACGTTTTCATTGTTACCAAGGTGGTTGCTAGGGACGCTGCTATCAATATTATTTCTGTTATGTTGTGTAACTGTTTAATAGTGTTATCTTTATTGCTAACCCCTTCCCCGTCAACAATAACACATAATTATCCTTGTGTTTATGTATTTGTTTGATTAATAAACACAAGTTGGAGTCCGTCAGGACCGAGGGTCGGAGCAGCTCATTTGCTTTACTGAATATTACACCCGGAAGTAAGTATTCTCTCCGCTTCGCTTGACAAACCCCGTGATAGTCCTCAAGCTCTGTGATTGGAGAGTGTGCTCCGAGGGTTACGCCGAGCGTTGAACAGCACTTGAAATGGGATGGAACCACGGCAGACTGTCCAAAACTGGATTTGAACAGGTCCACCACGTCCCCCCCTCCCCCACCCCGTCCCCAGAACTACACATGCTGGCTATTGTGTGTTTCGCAACATGTTCTATTCTATGGCACGTCTCTACTGGGAGTTGTAGTTTTAAAAGACATTTTCGTATTTCCCACAATAAGAAGTTGCCAGTATTAAACTGTGTACATCCCTGGAGGTTTAGGGGATAGGAAACACTCAAATTTAAAACATATAATTAATACATGAGTGAAAATTGCTTGTGCCCATAATGGGCAGCATTAATATATACCCACATGACAGCTAAGGTTAGAAGAGCTTTATTTAACAGCTGGTCTTATGTCTGTGACCCCTCCTGTTGTTCATTGATAAGCCTGAAACATGCACTTGTCAAGGTTCAGAGGCAACTTTTGCAAATATGGCAGTAGCCATCGATCATCTTAAAATAAGATATACTTTATTGATCCCAAGTTGGAAACATTTGCGTTACATCAGCATGTGTAATAGTTGTAAATATGCAGTGGTGTTTATTTGTAAATCATTTAGTATAATCACACAAATTCTGTGTTTTATATTTAATAATTCTGTGTTCTTTATTTATTGATTGTTCAATACCTGACAAGGCCGGAGATGAAAAACTTGGGTCGCAGGTTCCTCAACAGTGCATTACATCTATCAATATTTGTGTATACCTCCACCATTAAACTGTCATATTCTGCACATTTCTTATACTATCTACATACATCTTATAAGAGTATAATACATATGTATAATATCAGTTAAAACAAGTGCTTCAACATAGTTAACATTGCTGGAGGTATACACAAATGCACTGTTGAGGAACCTGCGACCCAAGTTTTTCATTCATTGCATAACTACACCGTTTGTGTATATCAATATGTCAATAAACCTTAGAAAATCTTGAAATCTTGAAAGGGATGTGCTAAATAGTCATTATATACAGTCTTTAATTAACTATTAGTAGAGAATAACGAGTAATGAATATACTTTATAGGGATCCTATTAATATCTAATAATAAAAATAATGAAATTCAATAACATGCTTTAACCACTAGGTGTCCCTTTATATAAGCTGTGCACGTTTATGATGCAAATACAGCCTATCTACCAATTGGATCAAATATAAAAGTCAGCCGAATTAGTATTGATACTGCAAGGAGACGTATTGTGTGAAAAGAAATGTAAGATGTTGTTTAATTGCTGATATATTTATGATCCATGTCACGTTTTCAGTGTTGGCGGCAGTTCCTCATGTTTGTCTAGAAGTCTTCTCATCAGGGCTCTATAAATAGAGAACTACGGCAGATATGTAATATTTAATGCAGCCGAACCGTGTATTACAATGCCGTTATGTGATGACCTCCAAAGAGAAAAGCAAACACACTCGGAATAAAGTGTTTTCGGTCTGTTTCCGGTATTTGTTTATGACGATGTGATGTGAGATGTGAGACTGGAATTGCACAGGGGAAAATAACGTATCTATGCCACAATTTTAGATGCAGATTTTGTTAAACTAATACGTTTGCGCTGTGGACCAACACTATACATTGACGGGGAAGGGGGTAGAAATAAAGATAACACCATTAAACAGTTACACAACATAACAGAAATAATATCAATAGCAGCGTCCCTAGCAACCACCTTGGTAACAATGAAAACGTTGTATAGACACAATTTCCTGAAGTAATCTTCGTAATAACTAGCAAATTAAAGATAATGTACATCCACTGCACACATAATCTGAAATAACAACTCATATTTCTCGCATCAAATGACATCAAAACGCATTTTAATGGCCAAACTAACATTCAAATAGGCATTTTACACCGAAAATAAAATGAAGTTCGGCCATGTTTTTTTTTTCTGCAGGGAGAAATGTGGAGATCACGTGACATAGGCTGCTTCTCAGGTTGATTAAATTAAATCCTTGCGTCCCTCACTTGCGTCGTTTCCCTGCGTGTAGTCCCTCCCACCAGGGAAGCAAGGAGGGATGCAAGGAAACCACGAGAAGCAGGGAAATGAGTTTTAAGAGCCATGGGACGTCCTTTCCTCCGGAGCGTCACGTGAAGCGACGTCCGTTTGTGATGCACAGCTGATCGGACAGCTGATCGTCTGACAGCAGCCAGATCTGTCCCCGTTATTTCCACACACCCCCCCGCCTCTGTTCGTACACATTTACTGACACAAACATGTGTATCATCTGTTGTAGACCCACATACAATCAAATAAGAACTCATTCTCAAAAAAGATAAACGCCATTCTTAAAATGTAAAACGAAAAAAGCGATCATGAAAATGTTTCCAATAAGTGAATAAAATGATTTGTGTCCACTTTGTTGTTCAGATATATCACATATTTGTAACTAAATGATGCATTCATTGAAACAAAACACAGTATAAACTGAGGAGTGACTCCCGTGAGGTTCATGTATTTTCTTCACTCCGCTGGGAAACTGCTCTCATGTCAAGAAGCATCAGATCAGTGCATGCGCTGCATCGTCCAATCAGTGAGCGATACATAGTAAGGGGGCGGGCCGAGTGTCTGAGGATTTCATCGAAGGATGGTCTGGTGGTTCCTCGATTATAGCTCCTCCATTATCGCTCCTCGCTCCTCGCTCCTCGCTCCTCCAGCAGAAATAAGAGCCATGGGACGGTACTCAAGATGGCGCAGACAAATCAACTTCCGGTGAGACCGAGGAGCGAGGAGCGGGGAAATGAAAATAGTCGACCTGAGAAGCAGCCATAGACACCAGCCATTGGAATGAATGGTGAAAAAAAACGTAGGGATCTTACAATTTCAGAGGCGTTTTTGTAGAAATACTACGTCCTACGTTGTGGACCAACGTAGTTATTACACGTTTTTTTATGAGACTGGGTTGGAGTAGCCTACATACAAAATTGAAAATATCAAGAAGATACTGTCGTGATCTCTACAATAAAACAGTTTAGTGCAGGACGTCCAAAGATATTAACAGGAGGATGTGCAAAACAGACAAACTAATAAGGCTTTATTTAAACATTAAAGATTACTTTACGTTAAGGTCTTCTTTTGAATAAGAAAAAAACGTTGGGGGTATCAACAGATAAAATATTAAGTCTGACAAAGTATTTAACGTCTAATATATTGCATAGTTTATTTTGGCACTTGACAATCACCTTCCCTGAATTTGACTCAGGTGTAACTAAAGTCTGATTTAAGGGTTGTTTATATTTCACATCATTAATCAGAATCGGCAAAGTAACTAAAATAAATGTAGTGGAGTAAAAATACCAGGTTAACCTCTGAATTGTAGTGGAGTAGAACAAAGTAGAATGCATTGCTGCTGTAACAAAAACATTTCCCAATTTGGGATCAATAAAGTATATCTTATCTTATCTTATCTTAAGATGACCGATTGCTGCCATATTTGGAAAATTTGCCTCTGAACCTTGACAAGTGCATGTTATATCTCTCACAGGCTCCGCCCTCTACTGGACTCTATGGGTACTACCTTATCTTGCGAGCATTCTTTCACTGAAACTCTTAATAGACGTGGCCGGCCAATGGCGGGCCTACCTGAATGCACGCGCATCACACCCTATAAAAGGAGGCCTCGCCTCCTGACCGCCATCCCTTTCTCTTCAGCGACGGAAGTATTTGTTTTCACGGAGACTAGAGACGTTGTTTGAGAGTATGGAGAATTTTGAGCACAGGGCTTGCCCAAAATGCCCGAATCTGATCGCGGGAGCAGATCCTCACCCCTTCTGCTATCTGTGTATGGGACCTGAACATGCCGTGAGCGGTATGGAGCCGGCACCGGCGTGTGCAGCCTGCCAGGTGCTTCCTCGGCTCATGCGGGAACGTCGCGGGCAGCACTTTTTGGCGGCGGAGGCTCCGCAGGAGGAGGTGGAGGGCTCGGATCTCGAGGTCGTCGAGATGGGCGAGTCAGGAGAGGAGGAAGTACCGTTCCGGTTCCCCCTTCCGTGGGGCCAGTCGACACCGACTCCGGAGGAGGAGGACGAGAACGCCTCGGGGTCTGGAGCACCAACTCTCAGGTCTGCGCGGATGGATTTCCCGGCGGTGATGACTCTGGCGACGGAGCGTGTAGGCCTACCGCTCCCCCCACCGCTGCCACCGAAGCCGATAAGCCGCCTGAGACAGGGGTATTACGGCCCGGCACATCCAGCGCAACCGACCTTCGTTTCGCCCTAGTTGCCTGATATATGGCGGTGTGTGGAGGCGACATGGCAGCAGCCATTAAAAATGAAGGCTCCAGTAGCCGCTATGGCCGGCATCATCAAGGTGGAGGGCCGCGCGGACACTTCGGGTTCGGGTGTGCCCCCCCTTGATGAGGCCTTAGCGGCCCTTCTGCTTCCGAGGGAGGCTGGTTGGGCGGAGGGTAAGCGACCCCTGCCCCCGCTGCCCCGGGACCGAGATGCTTTGGAATATTTGGATAAAATATTCAAGCTCGGTACGCAGATGGCGGCTGCAGCGAATAATCTTGGCGTGTTGGGCGTTTCCCTGATTACCCCTCAGGCAGACGCCCCCGCCCTCCTGCCGGAAGACGGGAGTGATTATCAGGATCGCGCCATAGGTCAGATGAACAATCTGATCCATGGTGTGGCCGCTGCAGCGGGGCGAGTGATTTCCCTGGCCACGGTGGCGTCTCGACACATCTGGCTGGGACTCACCACCCTGTCTAAGAAAGACCGCGATGATCTCCTGGGAGCCCCCGTATCTACGGAGGGGCTTTTTGGGTCGATCACTGCGGTCACTCAACGCTTCAGTCGCCTGGAGGAGGAGAGGATGCAGCTTAGCCGGATGCTAATGCTAGCTCCTCCTCAGGCTTCATCACGCGCTCCTCACGCTCCTACGCAGGTGAGGGAGCGTAGTGCAACGGTGAAGCGGAGGGAAAGGCGCCGGCAGGGGAGTTCCATGGCTGCGGCGCCTTCCACCTCTACGACCCGTCCCGGGGCACCGGAATACCGGCAGCCGCGGGGACGGGCTGCCCGACCTCGGCATGCTCCGCAACAGCAAAGAGCAGCCGGGTGGGGTGCGCCGTCGGCCCGAAGCTGACGGGCGGAGGGAGGTAGCGTCTCGGCGAGGGGAAATGATCTTTTCACCGGGGACGCTAGGGCGAATCCCGCCTCCTCCCTGTTCAATGCACAGATTCCCTTGTCCTCTTTCAAAAATAAAGAAAAGGTTAATCTGTATCCAAGTCTAAGTGCCCTTTGTTTCCACAATGATACACTTACACACGATGTCTGTACTGATTACCCACTCGCCGCCCCAGCTATTGCTCCTGTAAAGGAGGAGGCTAGTGGGAGTGCGCAGATGAGAGTGATGAAATGTAGGCAATGTTTTCATAGTACTGCACATGTACAGAGGCATTATGGCCGGCGTATTGCTGTTAGGGAACACACTAAGCCTGGAGCTAAAACTCCGATTAATGCAGGTTACCATGGGGGTAAAGGTGGCATTATGGCAGCGCCCGCTTTCTCAGAAGAGAGCGTGGCGGTGCGTTCAGGGACCTCAGTAAAACACACTACTCCTATAAAAACTCCGATTAATGCTGTTCACCGTAAGGAGAGCAGCATTAGGAAGGAGCGCGCGCTCAGTCATGAGCGGGCGGAGGTGCGTTCAGGGTCCTCAGTAAACAGTCGGCCCTTTCTGTGTCGACCCTCCATGGGCAAACCTTCCCTTCACGGGGAGTTTTGCGGCGGGACGGGACGACAGGGAGTATCACAGTTTTATCGCTGCGGCCCCACAGCTGAGGGCATGCCCGTTAACACAGTGTTATGGGGAATGGAAACTCAGTTGTGTACTATCAAAATGGATGGACAGGACACTGAGACGGGGTTATTCACTCCAGTTCTGCCGCGTCCCACCTCCTTTTATGGGCATACAAGAGGGGAACCTATCCTCTCAAGCGAGGACGGTTTTCCTCTCAGCAGAGATTCTGTTGGTGCAAAAACAGGCTGTGTCTGTTGTGCACCCCCAGCGCAGGGAAGAGGGTCATTATTCCATGTATTTCCTGGTTCCCAAGAAAACAGGGGAATTCAGACCCATTCTAGATCTCCGCGGACTGAATCTCTATATTTCCCGCAGGAAATTTCGCATGTTAACTATAAAACAGTTACTGGGGCTTGCGCAACCGGGCGATTGGTTCACCACCATCGACCTGAAAGACGCATATTTTCATGTGGAGATTGTTCAGGAACACAGAAAATATCTGCGCTTTGCCTTCCAGGGGATAGCCTACGAATACAACAGGCTGCTGTTCGGCTATTCCCTATCCCCACGCACATTCAGCAAATGTGTGGCCACAGCGCTTCAACCGCTGCGCGCACACGGCATGAGAGTTTTCTTTTACATAGACGACCTCATAGTCATGGCTGGGTCACGGGAACAGGCAATGTTTTGCACAGCACAATTGATCACACACCTGACCAAGTTGGGCTTCGCGATCAATTGGAAAAAGAGCGCCCCCATACCTCACCAACGGGCGTTGTAGAGGTGGAGAGGGCAACCTCCGGTTCTGGGGGTCTCCGGATCACCTTCGGAGGGGGTCTCCACTGGGACGGGTGACCTCCTACACCACAGTGTTCACGGATGCGTCCGGAACAGGGTGGGGAGGGACCTGCCTGAAGAGGGCTATAGGTGGGCGCTGGGCTCTAACAGAGTCTCGACACAGCAACCCCCTAGAGCTACGGGCAGTAGTGTTAGTCCTCCGGCATTTCAGGCCCCTGATTCAGGGGAGACATGTAATGATCAGGAGCGACAACAGCACCACAGTGGCTTATATCAACAATCAGGGCGGAGTTCGCTCTGCCGCCCTGTTGACCACAGCGGAGGAGCTGTGGTTATGGGCTTCGGAGGTGGTGTTATCTCTGGAAGCCCTCCATATCCCGGGACTGGAGAACGGAGGGGCCGACCTCATGTCGAGGGGCGGCCCCCGGCCAGGCGAGTGGGTGCTTCACCCGGAGGTGGTGAAGCAGATCTGGGCCCAGTTCGGGGAAGCGGAAGTGGACCTGTTCGCCAATCGGCAAAACAGCCACTGTGCCCTGTGGTTTTCCATGGCCCGGAGCGACGACCCGCCTTTAGGGGTGGACGCGTTTGCACACGAGCCATGGCCAAAGAAGCTGCTCTACGCCTTTCCACCGTTACGTCTCATTCTCCCCCTTCTGGGGAGGGTGAGGCAGGAACGTCTGTCAGTCATCCTAGTGGCTCCGGACCGCGTCGGTGCGACGTGGTACTCAGAGGTGACACAGATGAAGGTGGGCCAGCCCTGGGCGGTCCCCCAGTTCTGGGGGGCGATGTCCCAAGAGGCAGGTGCAATCGGGGCGTTACCCTCATTCGGCCAGCCTCTCCAGGCTTGGCTCCTGAGAGGGACAGGCTGAAACAGGGTGGATTGTCTGACAGTGTTGTTCAGTCTATCCAGGCAGCTAGAGCTGGATCCACCACAGCCTGTTACAGGCCAAAGTGGCATGGATTCCAGCGATGGTGTGAGGAGCAGAGAATAGAGCCCCTGTCATGTGGGTTAGGCTCTATTTTGTCCTTCTTACAGTTACTGGTGGACAGAGGGCTGGCGCATTCAACAGTAAAGGTGTATGCGGCAGCCATCTCGTCCTGTCATGAGGGATTTGGCGGCAGGTCAGCCTTTAGTCAACCACTGATGTCGCGGTTTTTGCAGGGGGTCAGGAGGCTGCGCCCAGTAATGCACGCCTCCGCCCCGCAGTGGGACCTGCCCCTAGTGCTCGAGGCTCTGGCCTCGGGGCCGTTTGAGCCTCTGGAGCTCTCCTCTCTGAAAGCATTGTCGTGGAAAACAGCTTTGCTTCTTGCCTTAACGTCAGCCAAAAGGGTGTCCGAGTTAACTGCTCTGTCGGTGCACCCGAGCTGTTTACTGATTCGGGGTGACCGGAGCGGCGCGACACTCAGACCGAACCCCTCCTTTGTGCCCAAGAGCCTAAGGAGTGTGTTCAGGTCAAGAGCTATTCAGCTAGGGGGTTTTAGCCTCCCTCCCCATGAGGGGGACAGGGAAGCTAAATTGCACCTCCTTTGCCCGGTGCGTGCGCTAGCTTGTTATGTGGAGCGCACGGCTGCCCTTAGACGCACCGAACAGCTGTTCGTGTGTTTCGGGGGCGGGGTGATCGGGAAAGCTTTGTCCAAGAAACGCCTGGCAGGCTGGCTCTGCGAGTGCATTGCACAGGCCTATGGGCAGGCAGGGAGAGCCTGGCTGTGGGTCAGTTGGCATCTGACCCCTTCCCCGGACGTAATGCGCCTTCGCTGTTCTCGGGCCCTCTGGGGGTCCCGGGATGGGCGAGGGGCGCGCTGGGCCATTACAGGGCTGGAGGGCTGCTCTCCTCCGGCCGGGAGGCAGGAGGAGGGTAGCCCTCCACACTTTGGTCCACACACACTCTGCACAGGGTGTGTGCTCAGTGAGTCCATACAGGGCTGGGGGTTCCCCCCGTCCGCCTAAGGGCGGAGGGGGGGTGGGGCCCCCATCACTGTATTTTGAGCATACCTTCTGCGAGGCAAGCGCGGCAGGGTGTGCTCTGTCAGCCGCAGCCCAGACTTCTCCACGGTCACAACCGGGTTAAAGGAGAATGTGGGGCAGCAGCTGCTGACCAGAAAGGCCGGTCAGGGACAGTAGGGTGGAATGTTGGTTTTGGACGACAGTGCGTACATTTTTCGTGGCTCCGCCCACTGTACCCATAGAGTCCAGTAGAGGGCGGAGCCTGTGAGAGATATAACGTTGGGTTACGTATTGTAACCCTTGTTATATTAACACAGGCGGATCCCTCTACTCAGGGCACTGTCTGTCCTATTCCGCTCGCTGAAGAGAGGGTAGGATGGCGGTCAGGAGGCGAGGCCTCCTTTTATAGGGTGTGATGCGCGCGCATTCAGGTAGGCCCGCCATTGGCCGGCCACGTCTATTAAGAGTTTCAGTGAAAGAATGCTCGCAAGATAAGGTAGTACCCATAGAGTCCAGTAGAGGGCTCCGCCTGTGTTAATATAACAAGGGTTACAATACGTAACCCAACGTCAATGAACGACAGCAGGGGTCACAGACATAAGACCAGCTGTTACATAAAGCTCTTCTGACCTTAGGTGTCATGTGGGTATATTAATCCACCCATTTATTAATTATATGTTTTAAATTTGATAACACCACTGTGTTTCGTATCCCCTAAACCTCCAGGGTGTACACAGTTTAATACTGGCAACTTCTAATTGTGGGAAATACGAAAACGTCTTATGAAGAGACGTGCCATATAATGTTGCGAAACACACAATAGCCAGCATGTGTAGTTCTGGGGGGGGGGGGGGGCTGGACCATGGATGTATGGGCTGGACCCAGGGGCTGGACCCGTCCAATTCCAGTTTTGGAAAGTCTGCCGTGGTTCCATTCCATTTCAAAGAGCTGTTGACGCTCAGCGTAACCTTATCGCACTGCCACTCCAACATCCAATCAAAGGGCTTGATGACTAATCACGGGGTTTTGTCACGGTTTTAAGTTTGTGTGTCTGGTAGTGGGTGTTTTTCTGTTCTCCTTGTCATGTTTTCCTCCCTGTATATTGTCTGGTCTTTTTTCCCTGTGTTTTCCTGTCTGTCGTTAGTTTCCCTGGTGTGTCTAATTTCCTGATTGTTTTCACCTGTCACCCCTTCTGTGTCTCCTGTGCTAATCAGTGTCAGCCCCACCCCTGATTGTTTCCACCTGTGTCTTGTTACCCTGTGTTTAAATACCCCTGTCTCCCAGTGTTCAGTGTCAGTTCGTCTTGTCTCATGGCATGGTAAGGTCTATGCTCCTTGTACTCTTGAAACGTTTTTTGATTCCTCACTACGTGAGCGCTTTCATTTATTGTTCTCTATTTTTTGTCATCTCGGCTAGAGTTTTTATAGTTACCTTTTTGTTCATTTCTTGCTGTTCATGGACAAATAAAGTATCTTACAATACTTTACCTCTGTCTCCCGGGTCGTGCAAATGGGTCCTACATCTTAAACGAGGGGTAGGTAAGTTTGAGAAACCGGCTCGAGATACACTTTTTGTTATATTCCATGGAATGCTCTTAATATCCTGATGGCAATGCATATTCCAAGTGCTTTGAAAGAAAATCCATAAAACATTTTTATCTGTGGAAGCCGTAATACTGTAAAAACTACGACCAATTATTTTAGCCGGGCCGGCTAAAATAACTGGTTGGCCGACCCGTCTGTCAGCCTTCAATCTCGTGCACACACACACACACTCGTGCAGTCTTTGCGTGTGCCGTCCATAGACTGTATATATAAAGGTGCCGTCATTGGGCGTGTTTCCCGTGAGCTCAGTGAGCTGCTCAGTCGGCTCACTGAGCTCACTGAGCTCAGCTCCGCTGCAGGAGGACACGTTCACCATGGCAGAGTGTGCTTCAACATCGTCTACTGGTCGCAAAAGAAAAACTGTAATGGAGCAAATTATGAAGAAAAAGAAAGTGGAAACTAGGAGAAGTCAAACCAGAGTCAATATCGGAGTTGCTTTTCAACTATGGCGACTATTTACGGAGCACACCGAGCTGATATGTAATGTTACCGGCGCAGCCTGGTCAGCTAGACGTAACATTTGTAATACATTTTCACAAAACAAACATGCTAGCTTCAAAGATATAAGCACTGACAATAACTGTGTTATACATTTGTTTTACATTCATTATCATGATCTTGTGCGCGTTCATGTGTGTTGGAGGAGGTGCTCTGTATGAAGTCTGAAGGAAGGGGCGGATTCTTTTCGGTTGTGTACTTTGGAATTTTTGTGAACTCGAGGCGGTTTCTCAAACTTACCTACTGCTCCTTTAAGTGCCTGAGTTCGTAACAGGTTTGTAAAGCAAGGCAGATGTTGTAGTCCCAAACGATAGCCGGGGATTCTGGGTAGTGTAGTGTCTTCGGAAACTGTAGTGTCTAAACTCCTAAAAAACTATTTGTTTCTCTGAATCGAAGGTTAAAAACACAAAAGCATTGTACACAATTTAAACCAATCAATATTGTGTCATTAACAAGGATAAACCATAGAGGGATAAACTGATGTTTTCTAGTGGATGAGTAATGCAGATATCACTGTGTAATCATTTGACAGTGAGGGGAATATATCCGGTTTTATTATGAAAACTTCGAGACCGGAAAAACTGTTTCCACCCACGCTAACTTTACATGGAAGCTGCATACACGTTATCCTGACGAGACCTCAGATCATCTTCGTAAATATCTATCAAACTATAGATCCTACACATCCACTGGACGTGGATTCTAAGGGTACAATATACACTTCTCGCTAGAAATCGAATCAAAAAGTATTTTAATGGCCAAACTATTCTACAATTTAGGATTTTCCAGAGAGGGTTATTTGTGAATAAACGAATAAACGGGAGCATGTTGTTTCTTACACGACCACTAGAGGTGCTACACTTTAAAACGTGGCTATGGGTCGTAATCTAAGCTGCTTAAACAATCGACCTATTTGGTTGACAGGCTGATACAGAAGGCCAAGCTAAAGACTTGGTAAAAAGTTGCCAATACATGGATTCTAAAAAGGGCTTTTTGGAAGCCAAAAGACTGCTCCAAGAGACCTATAGACATCAACTCTTAATCGCAGCAGCTTGTTTGGACAAAATGTTGAACTGGAATGCCATCAAGAGTGCCAGATAGAAAAGCACTGCATTCTTATGCTATCTTTCTTCGTGGATGTTGCAACACAATGGAAGATCTTGAGTTTTTGGATGAAATGAATAGCACATCAAACATGAGAAATGTGATCATGAAACTCCCATTTAAACTTAGGGAAAAGTGGAGAACAACTGCACATGCATATTATGAACACAATAAGACAAGAGCAAAGGTTCCAATATTGGTCGACTTATTTGAAAACCATGCACGCATTGTATCAGACCCCATGTTTGGAGACATACAGGATGTCATGCCAAAAAGGGATATTAAAGTGTACAAATCACCCAGCAATAAGCCTGCTCATGGTTATAAGGGAAGTAGTTGTGTTACTGTGACAAGCCCAGGAGTCAATGAAGAGCAAAAACCTTTCCAAAACATCCAATCAGACCATAAAGGCATTGCTGTTCAGAAGCGCTGTGTATTTTGTGCAGAAGAACACACCTGTGAAACAAGTAAGAATCTCACAAAATAGCACAACGAAAAGATTGACTGCTCAAGGAATATGCTTTGGCTGTCTAACAAAAGGACATCCAAGCAAAGACTGTCAGAAAAGACTGAAATGTGAAGTTTGTTCAATGAAACATCCAACAATATTGCACATCTACAAGAAAAGGATTGAACAAAAAGACAACTCTGATAAATACACCCAAGCAGTTCTGTAAGCAGTGCATTAGTCTCTTTGAATGGCAGAAACCACACAGCGGCCGGTGGTCAACAAACCCTACCAATTATTCCAGTTCAAATAAAGTTGTCAAACTCGAACCAGACTGTGCAGACTTACGCATTTATGGATCAGGGAAGCACTGCAAGTTTTTGTACTGAAGCCCTTCAACAAGATTTGCATGCCAAAGCCAAGAGAACAAAAATCCTTTTAAAAACAATGGGTCAGGAGAAAATGATTGACACTTCCTTTGTCAAAGGTATTGAAGTGAGTTGCATCGAAGGCAATGGTTTTTATCAGTTGCCCAAAGTCTACACACAAGAGGAAATTCCTGCTGGAAAAGAGCACATTCCCACTCAAGAGACCATAAATAAATGGAAATATCTAAGAGAAATTAAGTTGCCTGAATTGGATTGTGAAATCGGGTTGCTTATAGGAACAAATGCACCAAAGCTAATGGAGCCGTGGAAAATAATACAGTCAAAATGGAGGACCCTTTGCTGTTAAGACAGTCCTAGGTTGGGTTGTGAATGGACTGAATCAGGAAACTACTGAATCTGAGAATACTTCATGTGCTGTTGTTAATCGGATATCAGTGACAGATTTAGGTGCAGCAATACAATCATGACTTTCCAGAGAAATGTCGTGAGGAGAAGAAAGAGATGTCAGTTGAAGACAAACAATTTTTAAAGATCATGTCAGATTCAGCTCAAATCAAAGATGGACATTATCAGCTTGAACTTCCATTTAAACAGAACAATATCATGATGCCAAACAATCGCAAACTTGCAGAGCAGAGAGCAGAACTCGAGTCGCACTTAAGTCACACACACAGAGACTTCAGACTTGACTTGGACTCCTGCTCAAAAGACTTCAGACTCGACTTGGACTCGTGTTTTGGGACTCGTGAACAATCATTGTGTTTTCTATTTTTGGCGTATTAACATTGAGGAAACTCTGAAACGTCTGACGGGCGTCCTTCCTTTGTTTCATGGTAACCATGGTAACCTCATTAAGCAGGTGCACGCCTCTCGCACTACCTCATGGTAACACCATGGCGACCGGTGGCACACCTGCAGCTGTACCGCTTGTAATTAGCTCGAACAAAACTTCGAACAAAGCGCCATATTAAAATCAAGGATGCTGGTGCAACAACGTCAAATTTCATCAGGCACTTGAAAACTCACCCGGAGAGGTCAGTCACATTAACGCATATGGACGGTTAGCAAACATGTTTAGCTCAGCATCAGCTATGTAATGTTAACTTAGCTTGCTACTAGCTTTGTAACTGAATATTTGAAAAGATGAGTGAATGTTTGCTTGTCACACTTGTTTGCGTTGAGTGGCGTTGACATCCAACTCTTGACATGACATAAAAAAAGGTCGGTAACGTTAATCATTACGTTCCGCTGCCACCATCTACTGGCTAACGTTAAACGTAGAAAAATACATAGTTACATACATAAATACATCTGTCGGTTTATAGGCAGGTTACAGGTTTATTGTTGACCACGTAATGTTAATGTTACAGGTTTATCAGGTTACCATTACACTGGGTTTGAGTGAGAGGATAGAGGAATATGTTTATTTATAGTAGACTTAAAAGATGTCATTAGAGACCCAGTGTAATTAAACAATACGGTTGCAGAGGTCAAATTTCTGATTCTGAAGTGTTTTGCTTATAAGTTGTTTGCATTTAGCTAAAGTGTGATGTTTTTCCTCATATTGCATTGCAATAGCCTGTTTAAAGTGATCATATAACAAACAACGAATCAGTCCTGATACTGTATGCTAATAGATATAGGAGTGATAATAATTAGGGATGCACGATAATTATCGGCCCGATAATTATCGGCCC
>CALSBZ010009703.1:0-16510 GCA_943591055.1 Gobionotothen gibberifrons
ATTGATATTATATATATTTACTTGGATGCTAGTGAGACAACGCAGGACTCGGTGCCGTAGATGGTCGATGACTTGCTTGTCTGAGTGTTGGCGAGGCGAACCTGTGGCAGGAAAAAAAACATATATTCATATTTTTTTAACATACATTATTTCTTTAATCATTTCACCCACTTTAAAATGCTGATATTGAGCAACACACACTTCTGCTGTGTCTGCTCTCCTTCTGATACTTCTGTTTAATAGAATAAACAGTAATAAAAGCATTTTAATTTTAAAACATGATTAATATGTACCTTGCCATCCACTAATCCGTAAACAATCGATTGGTCTGCAGGCCAGAGCAAGCACGTCACAGCGCTCTGCAACACAGAGAGGACACATGTTGCATTAGAAAGGAGAAAATCAATCTTCCAACTATAGGAAAAATAGCTTTTCCAACGTGCTACAAACATTAAAGTCTGAATTCTAAGGAGGGAACCCAACCAATTACTTAAAAATCTACAACACAAATATTAAATTATATCAAATAAACACAACTATGGCAGCATTACTTGTTGCCTAACAGCTGTTACATATGATTGCAAACACCGTTAACAGTAATGTCGATTAAGACAAGAACACATACTGTACTTTTCTCCAACATGTATTTTTACACCACACCTTCTAGCCTCTTTAACAAAACAATGAGTTAACTTACCGTCTGAACAAATTTGTTGCAAATAGCTTTCTTGTCGCCCCTAGGAGAGAAAGTACAAATGATCATTAAAACCTGTTTGAATGCATCCATGTAGAGAACACAATCCAGATCAATATGAGATATGGAAACAGCCAAATGGACGTTACCAATCTTCTCCAATCCTGTACACGAAGATGATGTTGTCAGACTGGCCGATGGCGATTTTGGTGGAGTCAGGGGAGAACGCCATGTCGTTGACAACGTAGCTCTGTTTCCCATACTGACGAACAAATACATCGGATTATTATTGACACAACACATGTATATTAAATCTAAATACAATTAAAACAAGAGTCGTATTGCTGAGTAAAGAGAATTATTTTGTGGATTAGGAATAGCTTTCTTGGTTGAGAATCAGAATTCCTTTATTATTACAACAGCAGTAAGTAAAGTGCAGATAAAGTAATGAGAATAGACTTGCATATTAATCAAATAAATAAAAACTTAGCGTTACCATGAACAGGATTTTAAAGGAATTTAAAAATGTGCTGACAGCAAAACCGTGTTATTTTTTTTTCTTTTGCATTTTTTTAGTTGTTGTGCTGCATGTTGGGTTTGGTATTGTTTGTTTTTCTGTGTGTTCACCTTCATTTCTAGGGGTTTAAACTGATATAATGAGTGTTTCCATCATCATTGTCTCACCTTGGAGTCCAGGGGTTTGGTGGAGAACTTGTCCCTCCTCTCCCCCTGCTCGTCATAGATCAGCACCACCCGGTCCACAGTGCACACAGCGAACTTGGTGTTATTGGGAGCCCAGGCCATGCATGTCACTTTGGCAGGACTGTCCTGTGAAGAAAGACAGATGAACAAAGTCAGAGGATCATTAACAGAGCATCTTTCATTAGCTAGTTGTAGCTAATCACACCCGGACACACAATCCGTTATCAGAATCAGAATCGAGTGTATTGCCAGGTACGATTGGACATTCAAGGAGTTTGCTTTGGTGTACGGTGCTGCAGACATAGACACAATACAAGGACATAAGTTGTAAGACAAAGTCAAACATATGACGATTATAGTCAGAGTAAATGTACTTTACATTAGGTTTTCCAACCTAATACAGTAAAGCACCGCAGTTGCTAGCAAGCAAAGTAAGGTAACTAAAACAAATCTGTAGATAATATTACATCTTGATCAGTAAAACCACGTACATGCCAAATTGATAATAGGAAATTAGTGTTTTGTGAGAGCTATTAAGTCATGTTATTATAAGATCATTAACGTTACACAATCACACATAACTGATGCTGCTCTCCAGCACCAGCTAGCATAAAGCTAACTAGTCACTGGACTTACCTGGGGTGTTAACAGTGTTTTAAGATGCCTCAGTTGCATTTTCAGAAGTCTTTAGGATCTTGTACAGGGAAGAAAGTTATGAGGAATAAGTAAAAAGTTCCAATTATTTTACATTTACGGTCATTATGTTGACCAACTCCGAGATAGCAGCTAGCATAGAAGACATCTTTCTAGTAAACAGAACTCAGATCTCCTTAGTTACCGTTGGTGCGGGAGGGCGGGGCCTATGGTGCGTTTGTAGCGGTGGGACATGTCAGATGCTCTCTGTTTCGACACATGTATTTGATTTTAGTCAAGAACAGTTTGTGATTGTTTTAACAAATAGTTTACAAGGTATAATAACGAGTCAACAATATATGTACGTAAATTCAACACTTACATCTATGTGTGAGTGACATCTGATTAACCGGTATTTATAAGGCTTTTTATCGACTTCTTGTTTCCAAAGATTTGATCTCCGTCACAATTGCGACATTTTGTTTTCTATGTATTGCAAATTAAATACTTTTTTAACAGTCAGTAATTCAGTTGATTAGTCTTTACTCGTCCGCGTGAAGAAAATGTTCATTGCTACCAAAAAGAAAAGATTTCCTGGAGATGCCGGGGATTGAACCCGGGGCCTCATACATGCAAAGCATGCGCTCTACCACTGAGCTACATCCCCTTCCATGTCATTGTTTCCGGAAGATATGAATATATTCCTTTCACTACTATATTCCAATGTTATCAGTTTGTTATGGATTTTATGACTTATGTGTCTTTAATAATTTCAGAAACCTAGTTTTATATGGAGGACAGAACATGACATAAGTAACAAATACAGAATTAATACAGGAATAAATACAGGAATAACAAAATGTGGAAATAAATATAGGAATAAATACATATGAGTGTATTCCACTTTCAAATGTATATATAAACGATAGCCTATACTTATTTTATTTACTTACTGTGTTATTGTGTTGCACTGTTGGAGGAGCCTGTGACCTAATATGTTCATTGTCATAACTACACTGTAGCTATGCACACATGACAATAAAGGCCTTGAAACTTGAAACATATCCCACCTCGCTTGAAGCTTGGTAAAAATCCTAAGGTTTCAGAGTGTATTGGACATAATGATCAGACATCTTTCAGACATGTTAAGCCCCTCTCCGAGTCCTAACACATCATTTAAGGTCAAAAATATTCCTCACTCAAACATTGTTGCTGTGGAATTAAATTGACCTAAACATTTTTGCCATGTGAGATTGAATGTGAGTGTTAACTAAAAAACTAACATTTCTGGACGTCAGCAACCCGTTTTATAATCTGCTTCCAATCTATTTGCAAATCACCACCCCAAACATTGCCTCAGTATATTAGTGTTCTTATAACAAACATGTTATGGTACTTTTGCCAACAACTTTAGAGACATTTGGACCCAACATCGGCATCCTAGTGGAGGCAAAATGAATTCCAGCTGTTGAGTTCTTGCTATACATCCATGAGTTCAAGCAGTTCAAGCCATACATCCACATCCATGGTTCAAGCAGGGACGCCCAGCGTCAGCGTGATGACGTCAGAGTGGCGCCAATATGTGTTAAAGATCCATTGAACCGGACGCAAGCTGTTATACTTTCAAAATAAAGCCCAACATGTTTAAACTCAACACGTGTGCTAGGAGGAAGCGAGGTACCTTATATTTCCCTAAAATGTGATGCACATACATTGAACAGTTTGAACACAGAATAAAAGACATACAAAAGTGGCTGTGGCAAGTACAACTGCGTATTGTGTCATATTAAAATGTGTAGTCTCCTGAAGGAAGTCTGTCTATCTAAATATCTATTTAGCTTTGTTTTGAAAGTCTTCACCGGAAACCCGCGGCGTCATCACGTCAATCTCACCGGCCCAGGCCCCATGCAGACTTCCACACTGCTGGCGACGCGTGTGGAACACTTTTCTTTCTTCCTCCCGTCCGATTATCCCTCAAATTATTTTATTACGTGTTTTTTTTGTATTTTAGTTGCCTCATTCAAACCGGGTTCATTGAGTGGACTGACAGATTCCTTCTCGGCTTTCAAATCCGGTGCTTGTTGGTAGTTTTTTTTTGAAAAAGGTTTATCTTCCATCTCCTGCGCGCGGCGTGTGTTTCACGTGGAGACTCGGCAATTCATCCATCACTTTTTCCGGTTTACAGTATTTAGCATCTGAGAAAGCAAAAATGGCAACATTGATTTTAGAGGACGGGACCACCTTCAAAGGCCTTCTTTTTGGTGCAAATGTGTCAGTGAATGGAGAAGTTGGTAGGTCAATTTTTGTATGTATAACTTCATATAGTGCTACCTTAAGCTAGCTCCTTCAAAAATGCACGTACGGAGTAGCTAACTTTAGGTCATGTGGGTTTGTTTACTTTTGGACATTTAATAACGCAATGTGCCACGACTGTCTCGGATCAAAGTTGCGCCAAACCCCCCTCTCCCCATTTACCAGTGGTGTGTCGAGTAACTAAGTACATCTACTTAAGTACTGTGGTTAAGTACACTTTTGAGGGACTTTACTTGAGTATTTCAATGTTCTGCTACTTCTCTACAATTTAAGAGGTACAAAGTGTACTTTTACTCCACACTGCATGTGTTTATTAGCTTTAGTTACTTTACAGATGTGGATGAATGATGTGAAATATAAGTGTTGAATCTGACTTTAGTTCCACCTGGAGTAAATCCACAAGCTACCCTGCAGTATACAAAGTCATTCAAACTAGCTGCACCTTTACCAGCTTTGAGAACACTTTCATGATCAATCATTATAAAACATATCATACATTATTCTGAAATGGACCAATCTGCACAATGACTACTTTTACTGTCGCTACTTTCACTATATTTTGATGAGAATACTTTTCTACTTTTACTTGAGGAACATTTTGAATGCAGGACCTTTACTGTAACAGAGTATTCCTACACTCTGGTACTTCTACTTTTACTCAAGTACAAGATCTGAGTACTTCTACTTTTACTCAAGTACAAGATCTGAGTACTTCTACTTTTACTCAAGTACAAGATCTGAGTACTTCTACTTTTACTCAACTACAAGATCTGAGTACTTCTACTTTTACTCAACTACAAGATCTGAGTACTTCTACTTGTACTCAATTACAAGATCTGAGTACTTCTACTTTTACTCAAGAACAAGATCTGAGTACTTCTACTTTTACTCAAGTACAAGATCTGAGTACTTCTACTTGTACTCAAGTACAGGATCTGAGTACTTCTACTTTTACTCAATATCTGAGTACTTCTACTTTCACTCAAGTACAAGATCTGAGTACTTCTACTTGTACTCAAGTACAGGATCTGAGTACTTCTACTTTTACTCAAGCACAATATCTGAGTACTTTTACTCACGTATAAGATCTGAGTACTTCTACTTTTACTCAAGATCTGAGTACTTCTACTTTTACTCAAGAACAAGCTCTGAGTACTTCTTCTTTTACTCAAGTATAGGTTCTGAGTACTTTTACTCAAGTACAAGATCTGAGTACTTCTACTTTTACTCAAGTACAACATGTGAGTACTTTTACTCAAGTACAAGATCTGAGTACTTCTACTTTTACTCAAGGTCTGAGTACTTCTACTTTTACTCAAGTACAAGATCTGAGTACTTTTACTCAAGTACAAGATCTGAGTACTTTTACTCAAGTACAAGATCTGAGTACTTCTACTTTTACTCAAGTACAGGATCTGAGTACTTCCACCTCTGCCCATGACTCAAAGTAACTTTCCACTCTCCTGAGCTGTCAATTACATGTTGAGTAAGCTAACATGGTCATTTCCCATATTCTTGTACATTTTAAATACAGGTATAAAGCTATTTAAATTAGTTTAACCATCCTTACACTTGTACTAGTTATTCTACCACCTTCTGTATCTCTTTCACAGGCAAATCATTAGGTATGAAGGAATGGTTGACCTATGTTGAAATCAAATAATCTCAACGTGGAGAAAGCATGCCAAATTAAAGATGAGGCAATGTTGATTCTATAATCGGATGCACTTTGCTCTATTGGGCGTGTGCTTGTGTCCATGAGCAAGGCAGCATTTTTAAATGGCTGTTTGGCGGGAGAATCTCTACGCATCAGAATGGAATGTAACTCTTCTGGTACTTTAGTAGAGTCTCTTAAAACCAGAGGTGGAAGAAGTAAAGTAGCAATACTACATTGTATAAATACTCTGTTACAAGTGCAAGTCATGCATTCAAATGTTAGTCAATTAAAAGTACAAAAGTAGTGGCATCAAAATATACTAAAAGTACAAAAAGTAGTCATTTTGCCCATATCAGATCTAAACATTTTTGTATTATAATTAGTATTATTAATGTTGCACTTGGTAAAGGTGGGGATTATTTACTTGAAATACTGCTGGGTAGCTTAACCTACACAAATACTTCAGGTTTGTTGGTTGATTTGTATTCTGTATTATAAATCCATGCCTGACGGTAGCGAGTAAATAAAGTAAAACGTTAAATGTAGAAAAAGTAGCACAACATGAAAATACTCAAGTGAAGTACAAGTACCTCATAATTGTAGAGAATGGGTGTCAGTGACCTATAAATCCTCTTGTGTGAAATCATTTGAATACCACTCAAATATAACTGAATATTTTGTGTTTCCAGTGTTTCAGACGGGCATGGTGGGCTATCCCGAGGCTCTCACTGACCCCTCCTACCACCGCCAGCTGCTGACCCTCACCTACCCTCTGGTGGGAAACTATGGCGTACCGAAGGACGAAGAGGGGGAGTTCGGACTGAGCAAGGTGGGCAACGTGTAGCGACTTCAGGAAGTGATAAGTGGATGAGAGGCTGAAGTCAGACCTGGTTGCGTTTGTTAGTAAAAAAGGAATGCAGAGATCCAGAAATATGAAAAACAATATCTTACTTTAATCAAACAAACCTCTCTTCCTCAGTCTCGCTTGTACCCATGTGACCCAACTAATCCAACCCATAATTGATCACAAAATAATCAACATAATTATAATGCAAACAAAAACCAAAGTATAACCAATCAAAAACCTTATTAAATCTACGAAGCAAATTACAACTTTCTTATATTAATGGCTCCTACATACATACATACACCAGAATGAAGAACCTGGATTTACCTCTGCCTAACGCCACATACTGATGTGTTTTCTTGTATTTGTGTGGTCCTAATCAGTGGTTCGAGTCGTCAAAGATCCACGCTGCAGCTCTGATCATCGGGGAGCTGTCGGACAGTCCCAGCCACTGGAGTTCAGTCAAGTCTTTGGACCAGTGGCTGAAGGAGCAAGGCATTCCTGGAATACAAGGTCAGGACATGTGATAAAATAATGCAGCACTTTGAATTGTTTCAAATTGGGACAGATGTTGAGGATAACTCACTGTTTCAAACCTCATTCATAACAAGAAATAATCGGAGATGCAAAACCACAACGTTTGAATGATCTGTTGTTTCCATGCTCTCCAGGCATTGACACCCGCCGCCTGACCAAAAAGATCAGAGAGAAGGGCACCATGTTGGGGAAGCTGGTTGTGGACGGGACCCCTGAGGACAGTATTCCCTTTGATAATCCAGACAAAATTAACCTGGTTCAGGAGGTCTCCATGAAGGTAACCCCCCTAGATGCTTAAAACGTTTTAAAACCCTGACATGATGAAGAACCCTGCGACCAAATTCGAAATCTGGTGCTTTTTTGTTGTCGATCATTTATATATAGTTTTGTTGCCCTAATATCCCATCTCTCACATACTTATGTATATATAATACCTTGCTTTATATCTTGTTATTGTTCTTCAACAAGAGGCGCTTTCACACCGGAGTACTTTTCCCAGTATAGTTCCGATATAGTTCCGAAAATGTGCGTTCACACCAAAAAAACGGAACTAGAAATTAGTTCATGAGAACATTTTCAGTCCCCTTTTCAGTCCCCGCTAGAGAGCAGGTACTTTCGTGGGAGAAAAGGGTTCCCATTTCTGATTGGCTGGGCGGATTGCAAACCACGCCCCGTAAAACTCCCAAAAACTTTTGTGAAGCCGCCATTTTATTTGCTCGCATTAGCATTATTAGCATTAGCCCAGCGCACAAACGGAGAGAGAATAACTTATGGCAACACAAAAGAAAACATGGGAGCGGTGGAGATGAGGAGGTGTCGGCGTTCTGGCGATTTACTCAGAAGGCTTCAGTAGAAGCTGCTGGGAGCATAGATATATATAAACACTAGATGACTCACCCAGAGCTGCTGGCCAATGGAGACCGACGTTGCCACATGGCGGCCATCTTGCCACAGGCAGCTTGCTCACTCATAACATTATGTCTATGGTGCACTATTGAAATAATCATAGATTGCTCAATTTTCAACCGGTTTGGTTCGTTATAAACATCAAATATGTAGTTATGATACTGCATACTTATAATTATTATCATTAACTTGTTTTTTTCAACATGTCTTGTTGTCTCCTGTATCATAGCCATGCTAATAACGTTTATAATAAACCAAACCGTTTGTAAATCAGTCAAGATTTCAGTGAGTTAAGAGTATTTTTGTGCAGATCACTCGCCTTACAACAGCTGTAGCGGTAGTTGTTGACTGTGGCAAGATGGCCGCCGGTGAGCTACGCTGGCGACTCCCCCTTGAGCCATCTAGCGTTTATATATATCTCTATGGCTGGGACTCCCAGCAGCTTCTACTGAAGCCAGTCCCCAACTCCGGGGACTTCCGGCCGGGGACTCCGGGTGGCAGTATACGCCGTGAAGTGGTTTGCGGCCTGCCAGTAAACCCAAAGCAGAAGAAGAAGAAGTGACGTCAGCGGCTTCATTTGCGTAATCCTCCCTCAGGGAACTTATTCCGGTGTGAACGCAATCTGTACTTAGTTCCATGGGGGAACTAAGTACTTTGCCGTACTTAGTTCATCTCATGAACTAAGTACGGCAAAGTACTTGGTGTGAAAGCGCCTCTGTATAATTTCTACTTTCTTGTTTATTTCTAGTCTTTTAATTGTTATTGTACGATGCCATGTCTTTTTATGCTGCTGCAACACAAACATTTCACAAATTGGGATCAATAAAGTTCTTATCTTAATACGTGTACACCTGCAAACAGTCCCTATGTTGACACCAAGACATGTTTTTGTTGATGACTTCCCCCTCTGATCGTCTCCAGGAGCCCAGAGTTTTCAACCCCAGCGGTAGTTTGAGGATCACGGTGGTGGACTGCGGCATCAAATACAACCAGATCCGCTGCCTGGCTGAGCGGGGGGCCTGCGTCACTGTCGTACCCTGGGACCACCCGCTGGACAGCAAAGGTCCGTCACACTCCGTTAATAATGGACTTAAATTGTACGAAGGTGCCGGATATGGAGGAGCACACCGGTGAAGGGTTGCTTTATAATCAACGACCAATGGTTTGCATAATAGATATCTGCATAATTATGGTTTACATTTGCAGAACATATAACCACAATATGGGACAGCTGTGCTTTTGTTTGTTTTAAAGAAACTTCCATTTGTGATTAACAGGGTGTCCGTGGGGTCTTAAGAAGTATTAAGAATTGATGAATCCATTTAGCGAAAATGAAGGCTATTAAAAAATATTAAACTGCATTTCCCAAGGTATTCCATTTTGTATCTTGTTTCCAATAAGTATATGAATGGTCCAAAGAGGTTGTATTCTACAGTCTGCCTGAATGTAATCATTGCGTAGGTGTGTAGTGTGATTCTGTGTAGTTTATTTATGGCATCCCGTTGGGTTTGACGTCATCTGAACAGGACATCGCACGCTCACTGCTTGATGGCGCGCGAAGCTCCGTTTACGCCGGTTGCTAAGCAACATCGTTATGGGGAAATGCAAGTCTGCGTCCAAATGGTTGGAAGATAAGGTGGAAGGACAATCAATACTGTATATAGTCAATGTGAGGTAAAGTGTGTCGCCAAGGTAACCGGTTAGAACTCCAAGTGGCGATGAGGTCTTAACATGTATGGGAAGGCTCTTAAAAAAGGTCTTACATGTGACTTCAGGACTCCCGCATATACCCTGGATTTAGTCATTCAACCCTTGCCTCTAAACTCTCATATAAACGTTTAAAAAAAGTTATTAAGCTTTAAATATTACCAACTTAAAAGTTAGATGCGAGAAATAACCAGAAAAGCGACTAAAAGGCTGTTGTTGTTCACATACTGTATATTAGCAGTGTTGTAGTCCAAACTTTATGAGTGATAAAGGATGCATCATTGTTTCTGTTCTGTTGTCTTTTTCTAGATTACGACGGCTTGTTCGTCAGTAACGGCCCCGGGGACCCCCTGCTGTGTAAGGCCACCATCAACAACATGAGGAAGGTGGTCTGCGTGGATCATCCAAAGCCCGTTTTCGGTATTTGCCTCGGACACCAGCTGCTCTCTCTAGTCATCGGATCCAAGACCTTCAAGATGAAGTTAGTATCTCAAACTGCACTTTTTAAAACTAATTTCACACAAACGGAGGTATTTTTACTACATGTCTTTTAACAAGCAAAGTGTCCAATTTTAGATTTTAAGCATACTGTTGCTATGCACTCACATCTGGAGCTTCAGTCAGTCTCTTGCAAAGCTTGTAGAGGATTTTCAGAACTGGACAAAGACAGAAATGTGGCCTTGGTGACCTGAACCAGGGAGCCTCTTCTAAATCCTTTCTCTCTCTCTCTCCTGAAACACCAACATCATTCCCGCACTCTTCCCTGTGTGTGTGTTGGGGTGTGAACGGCAGCTTTGTGCTGTTCTCAGCAGTCTGGCTGAGCGCTGCGGTGTTGTTATGAGAAAGACTAAACAAACAAGCCGCTATGCAAGACAAGCCGCTCCTGTCCTCGCTGCAGAGTCCAGGCACTTCTGTGAGACTCCAGAGCTTTATCAGGCTCCGTGTGAAGGTCACAGAAAGTGTTCCCACTGACCGTAGGAATGTTGTTGGCATCTCGATGAACACAGGAGTTGTGTGATTGCAGGGAAATGCAGATAATACAATAATTGGAAGAGCTGCTTCTAAAAAGCTGCAGTTGTTTCATTATTGGACCCCAGTCTCTTTACCTGGAGATCTCAGTTTGAACCCAATCTAAATGTGTTTTCAGTTACACAATTATTTAGCATGTCAACACTATGTGCAATTCTATCTTTGAAATTAAGGACTTGTATCCCTCAGGAAGTTGCTTGTTTAAGATGTGTGTTGTTTGACTAAAAAATCATTTGTTCTCAAAAATCAATTGGAAAAATGTTGCATTTCCACAAAGATAACTTTATTAAGATGCAGTTTCTACTTGTAGTTTGTAAGATTTATACTTTTAAAAGTAACAGAACTCCCAAAATGCTTGTAAGATAATACAATTCTTTAGAATAGAAACACAGGTGTTTGTTTCAAATAAAGTCATGTATGGTTTGACAGATATAGGTGTTTGTTGGTGGCCATTTGTATTTTTTAAATGTGTTTGACGGCTGATATTTGGAGTCACTTTTATAATAATAATTATAATAATAATGCATTTTATTTATGGGCGCCTTTCAAAGCTCTCAAGGACACCTTACAGAGCATACTTAAAAACAAGCAACAAAGAAGATCACACAGTAATACAAGGCTTAAAAACAACAATCAGTTTAGAACAATTATTAAGATAGTGAATATGCCAGTTTAAAAAGGTGTGTTTTCAGGCTGGATTTGAAGGTTGACTTTTGAAAACTAAAAGAGTCCGAGCCCGATCGTCGATTTCCAATGATTTAATGTAATTGTTTGCGTGTCTGGACATCGTAATCGGGCTCTTTGAAGATCAGAAAATCCACGGTTTTCTTACATTTCTGATCGGATTGGCAAAAACTTCAGAATTTGTATTTACCGCCAATCAAATGACAGCTTTGGTTTCCCCCAAAAGTGGGCGGAGCCGTACTTTTTGCCCGGAACTGACACATTTGTTACTCATGAATACGATGTATCCATTAAAACCCAGAATGATAGGACAAACACAACTACTACCAGAAATAATGTGCACTAGTCGGCATTAAGACCTTTCCATCCACGACACCAAACAGAAAACATACTTGTAATAATCTGAATTTTTCCTTTTAATCTTCAAAACAACCCAGAGTATAATCCCACATATTTCATGAATTCTCTGTCGTCTCTTAGATACGGTAACCGTGGCCACAACCAGCCGTGCATCCACAAGGGAACGGGGCGCTGCTACATCACCAGTCAGAACCACGGCTTCGCGGTGGACCCCGACTCTCTGCCCGCAGACTGGGACGTCCTGTTCACCAACGCCAACGACCACACCAACGAGGGCATCGTGCACAACACCAAGCCCCTCTTCAGGTAACGCTGGGACCCCGGGGGGGACGTTGTCGTGGAAACGAACTGGAAGTGTCTCGTCGTGAATCAAGTTCCGAGCACCTGTTGACTCCTTTTAAAAGCTAACTCAAAACCCATTTTTAGGGAGTTAAGGTTCATCTTCAGAGTGTCAAGCAGTCTGCAGCAAGTCTTATATCCTCATGTTCACACCAAGAATTGAAGAGGAGGGGCTGTGACAAACAGAAAGATAATCATACTATATATAGGATTCTTTAAAACGCATCTGCTAGCAAATGGAGAAAACATCATGTCCACAAAAGGACAAGACAATTAACCGAACAACAACAAATAACTCTAACCCCATTCACGACTCATTGAGTTCAGGACGTTTGCTTGTTCCTGAGAAATAGCTTGTAAAAGAAGAACAGATGGTGAACTGTAAATGTTCCATAGCGATGTAGTTATGTGTATAGATGCCTTGTAGGTGAACACACTCTGTGATTAAATACCTTGTTGGTTCGTTCCTCCAGTGTTCAGTTCCACCCGGAGCACATGGCCGGCCCCACAGATCTGGTGGGTCTGTTCGACGTGTTCCTCGACACCGTGAGAGCCCACAAGGACGGGAGCGTCACCACATCTGGTAACAACTACTTCTAACTACAAAGTTGCAATATGTACTCGTGCAATATCCAAATTGCTTTGCACTATTTGGTAAAGGCAAAACATATCAAAGCAATCGCAATAATGTTTTTTGTCATTCATGCGGCTCTAACATTTATTATATATTCCTTTTGTTTTCTCAGTGAAGCAGCGTGTCCTGGAGCACCTCACCTACCCGGACTCCCCGAAGCCGGAGGAGGTCATCCGCCCCAGGAAGGTTCTGATCCTCGGCTCCGGAGGACTCTCCATCGGACAGGCCGGGGAGTTCGACTACTCCGGGTCCCAGGTCTGTCAGGAAGACCGTTTATTATTATTTTAAACTTTATTTCAGATTCAGTTTCATTCTACATACATGTTCACATTTTGATCAAAAGTTTTTCCATTTTCATTTAGCTGTATCTACATAGCCAACATAAGAAAAAAGTACACAGCCGTGTGTGTGTAGTTGTGTGTGTGTGCTAAGGTGGGGCTTGGTCAGAACCATCCAATACACTTTGATCAGGAGGTTAAAGATGTGGGGAAATCAGAATGAACTTACTGGATCAGCACAGTTGTGGCGTGACTCCACCTTTTGCGAAATATAGGAAGACCTTTTTATAAGAGCAGTGCAGATCAGGGGTGTCAAACTCAAGGCCCGGGGACCAAATCCGGACCGTGACTTCACTTCAAGCGGCCCGACAAGAGCTTGCAAAGAATATAATATGTTTATTATACGGTTACATGCCGCTTTACAGAAGCACGTTGCCCATAAACTACATGTCCCACAATGCATCTCAAATTTGACTTTTTTTCTCAGAATTTCTTTTTTTATATATATATACCGTAATTTCCGGACTATAAGCCGCTACTTTTTTCCCACGCTTTCTCGCGGCTTATACAATGACGCGGCTAATTTATGGATTTTTCCGTTGGAAACAGCAGCGTGATACTAGAAAATGAGCTCGAAGACTGGGTCAACACACAGAGAGCAGACGGCCGAGAAAACTGTATGTAAAAGTAGCAGTTTGCACATCATTGTGTGCGCGAGACACACCTCTGTCCACAGGCACACGCTCTTGCCTTTTGAGTATGGGGTATAGAGAGCGCACACACAGCCCACAGCGGAGCCCAGGACTGACAGCACGAGCACCGGCCACGGTTTAAAGCCGCTCCGGTTGGTGACCGACCGTCCCGCTCTTCCACATTCATTCTCTCCTGACAGGAGACTCTCCCGGGTCTCACAGGTGCACCTGCGGCTTATAGACATGTGCGGCTTATTTATGTACAAAATACGTATTTTTTAAAAATTCAGTGGGTGCGGCTTATATTCAGGTGCGCTTAATAGTCCGGAAATGACGGTAGTTGCCCATCATCCATCCTTACTATGGCATTTGCTACTTGATTGACGTACAGGTAAGCCAGTCTGAGTTGTATTGTGCCATACGGGCTCATGCCGTTATGAGGGGGCCTCACCTCCTCATCTGAAGCGCGATCTTTTGGGCTTGGTCATTTTAAAAGTAGCTCCTAAGATGAAGTGTGGGCACCCCTGCCTTATCTGATAATAATCCAATGCAGAGGCAATAATGTAATGTAATATTTATATATGTATTTTTATATAGTCTTGAAGTTACAGCCGGCCCTTTGATGTGGCCCGCGATCAAATTGAGTTTGACCCCCCTGGTGCAGATATTCTGATGTGAAATTGATGCTATTTTGGGATGCTCATAAAGAGGCTCCTGTGGCTGATTGCTCTTGTTGGGCTGCGGTTATGTGGGGACACCTTTCAGTTGCTAAAAGAACAATATAGCATCATTAAATCTGTGGACGTGCCGATGTTTTATTGTGCATTAGAGACAAGCTGAGTCCAAGATGTTCATGTTTCCATCTGTTTGTGTTTCCAGGCTATAAAGGCTCTGAAGGAGGAGAATGTCCAGACGGTGCTGATCAACCCCAACATCGCCACCGTCCAGACGTCCAAGGGCCTCGCTGACAAAGTCTACTTCCTGCCACTCACAGCAGAATATGTCACTCAGGTACAGAGGAAGTTCAATGTGCTAGCTACCCTACAGGAGGAGAAGTCCCTAAGACATAATCTTTTTTTGTTCAAACATTTAATTGTTTTATTTTTTGCTCTTTTAGAAAATATTTTCTTGAAACCCAGACTTGAAAAAGTCATTTATATTATTTTATACAATTTAACCCTTAGATGCCCTTAGAGTGGCTGGACCCTACACTCTTCCATAAGTGGGTCAAAAAGGACCCGTATTAGAATAATGTGTTTTTATGTCATTTTGGTTCAGAGAAATCACTTGTATAATATTTAGTATTATATTTTGGTTCACACTAGAAATATTTTATATTTAATTTTTCACTATTTAGAATTTCAGAATTTTTTTTTACATTTTGAAAAAAAAAGTTTTGAACATATCGATGCAAAGATCTCCGCTATTCTGAGACCCTCACAGTATTCCAGTCCCTTTTCAAAACTCATCTCTTCTCCCCCTGTCAATCCATGCCGGTTGATCAAGTTTGATAGTCCTATACCCCCCCACCCTAACCTTCCCTTATATTGTAAAGCGATTTTGAGTCCTTGAAAAGCCCTATACAAATATAATGTAATATTATCATACTGACGGGTATCAGATCTTGCTGTGTAAAACAATCTTCCTCAGAGGTGTCACTTGTGATGTCGTCTGTGTGTCCCACAGTGAATGTATTCCTGACAGCAACAGGTGATAAGAATCAAAGGTTCCCATTGGATCCCAGAGGAAATGCATGCGGGTCATTTTTGACCCACTTATGGAAGCTTGGGGTAGAAACACAAAAACTACAATTTCTTAAAATTTAAAATGTGAATGGCATGATATCCAAAACATGTTTTTTGAGGAATAGCTGGAATATGAAATGATAAAAAAATGTAATTACAAATATACTTCAAGAGAACCACCTCACCGGGTCCAAAAGACCCACTTATGCATCTAAGAGTTTTAATTAAACAATACCTGTTCACCATGGCCTTCGGACCCTAGTCCTTTCCTGGTCCCCTGGCTTCCTTTATTTTAAATGTTGTTCTTGTTTTGTTCGTTCCTCATTGTCTGTTTTGTTTTTGTCTGTCCACCATGTACAGCGACCTTGGGTCCCGTGAAAGGCGCTTTATAAATTCCATTTATTATTATTATTATTATTAATACAAATAGTGATTTTTTTTCGAGAAAGGAAACCAATTAGTTTTCCTTTTTTAAATTTGTTTTATATTTATTATTGCTAAAAGTACATGTTATCTTGTAAATGAATTATTCCATTGAATATCCTTTCCTGAACACAGTGCCTTTGTCATAATAATAATACATGACGCTTATATAGCGATTTTCTAAAATTCTCAAAGACGCTTTGACCTAGAATACAACTATGAAAAATACATAGAGACAAACAAATACATACAAGAGATAATAATTGCGTCCAGATGTGATAAAATCTGCCTTCTTGCCACTTTCCCTCTCTCAGGTGATAAAGAACGAGC
>CALSBZ010009728.1:0-12367 GCA_943591055.1 Gobionotothen gibberifrons
AAAAAAAGAAAATGTTACGGACCACCTGCAGTACCCTCGTGGACCACCAGTAGTCCGCGGACCACAGTTTGAGAACCGCTGCTATATGTTATATGTTTTGTTGAGTTGTAAACTTACAAGATCCCAAATGTTTCCAACAGTTTTCAAACTAAAGAAATTTATAATATTTCAGGTTCAAGGTTACGATCTGCTTCTCTCGATCAATTTATTAGTTTAGATTTAACTTCATATTTTCAAACGGATAAAGTCATCTGTGGTTAGGATTTTAGGTTAACGGAGAGGTACAAAATCAGTTGGTGTTGAAAGCAACGTCCTTTGAACGCACCTCACTGATTTTCAATGAGAAATAACTTTATTCAGACAATTAACCATTTTAAAATCCCAGAAAATAACTTTCTGTGAGTTTTTAAAGAGCCTGTGACACGAGTTTCCCCCATCATCCAAACACATACATTTGAGTAAATATTGTCCCCTTGACAACCGTTACTGAACTGATTTTGGATATTTGTACTTTGATAACCATTAATCTGCCCTTCAATGTTGACCATATTCTGGATCTTCTCGGGGAAGTCCCGGCTCAAGCATTTTTAAATCATCATCCTCACGATCATTTAATGTATCATATGTTCGCCGAATTGACATGAAAGCACTAATAAATGTAGTTTCATCCACTTGAGTTTACAACTACAAAAATAATCGATTTGTTTTTATATCACATCCGACGGGAGGAAATTCAGCAGCTCTCACTACCGATTTGTAATCCTAATTTAATCATCATCTTCACCACGATCATTCATGTTTATGTTCACCGAATTGACATGAAAGCACTGACAAATATGAATATACTGTAGTCAACTTCATTAAAACGTTATTAACGTGTATCAACTCCAACAACAACAAAAGAAGCCCGCGTTTTATCCAGTTTGTACACAACGATGGAGAAACTTAACAAGAGTTTCAGAGTTTCAGTGTTTCTGCCATAGACTGTATATATAAAGGTTTCTGCTCATGGTGAAGCAACGTGTCTGCGTGTTAAGGTGGAACCTGAGCATTCACGTTGATCACCTCTCATTATAACTAATTATAAAACTATAAATATTAAACTTTACTTCACGTGTTCATTTGAGAACAGCTGTTACATACTTGGGTGAAGGTTAAAGTTAATTTAAATGAAAGATACAACGTTACTCCACACTCATGGTTTAGTCCACCTTAAGAAATAAGACCGATCTCGGAAGCAGTTGTGTTTTAAAAAAACCTTTATTGACACGAGTACACTTGTTTATAAGAATATAGTCTAAACCACAGAAATGACTCCGCAAAAGCTGCAGATAGAGCCATAAGAAATGAATGCAACTGATTTCATCCGCGCGGTTTGGCAAACGATGACGCAATGACGCATTACCAGTGGACTCTGGGCTGTGTGAAAAGAGCTAGAGCTAAACCGAAGAACCGGTTCTGAACCTGAAAAGCTCTAACACGGAGCTTGAACCGGAGTGGCGTTGGTGTGAATGAGGTATATGTCATTGCACAACAGTTGTTGGGTGGCTGTCACAGGCTCTTTAAGCGCACATTTAACGTGTCCGTCAGAAGAGTTTCCAGGTTTTTCTTTTGAAACGTTTCGATGCTAACATCCTGTTGTCGGGGCAGGTGAGACCTCGGAGGGGAAGCAGGTGTTCCTGCGCGACATCTGGCCGTCCAGGGAGGAGGTCCAACAGACCGAAGAGGACACGGTCATCTCCTCCGTCTTCAAGGACCTCAGGGGGAGGATGGAGGTCAGGACACAATCTGTACTTATTTATTTTACGTGTGCTTTTAATGATGTGATGATTTATATAAATGGTTTTTCGTTCCAACTCCAGAAAGGGAACACGCTATGGAGCAGCATTGAATGTCCAGATTCGGTGGTGTTCCCCTGGGATCACAAGTCCACATATATCCGCTCTCCGTCTTTCTTCAGCAAGCTGGTGAGTCTTCCTTATTTTGCTGTGTCACTTTATATTGTTGCATCGACTCAGTTGTCTTGTGTCTTATCTGTCGGAGAGAAACCATTATTTATTCTATTTTGTATTATCATACCTTTGACCTCCTTGTGTCTATTAACCTGATCACATGTTATATTTGGCTGCATGTACCTTTTAACGTTCTTAGCAAATAATCTGAGGGGAATTTCTTGTTGTTTGTTTTTAACTTGTGATGTGTCGTTTTGTAAAGCACTTTGAGCTGCATGTGTTGTATGAAAGATGCTATATAAATAAAGCTTTATTATTATTATATCACATATTGATGAAAAGTAAAAAAGCAGCAGCAGTTTAGATCCGTGTTTCTCAAACGTTTTCATACCAAGGACCACTTAACCAATAAAAAAACACTCACGGACCACCTAACTCCACACATATCCCAAAACACATCGTTTTTCTAGAACAGATTACAAATCGCCTGAAAATGGTACAAACAAGTGGCAACATGTGTGATCAAGGTGTTGCCCTGGGCTATATCATGCAATCGAAAGTGAAACTTAAGCTCGCTCCATTGCGGAGATATTCCCGTGAGACTGCAGAAAACTTAAATACATTTATTTATTTAAAATGTGAAATGTTGACAATATACTCACGGACCACTAGGGGGCGCTGACGGACCACACTTTGAGAAGCACTGGTTTAGACTATAACTTCCCCCTCTTCTTGTTTTCTGCCTCAGGGTAAAGATGTCCCTCCTCCTCAGTCCATCGAGAACGCTCACGTCTTGCTGTTCCTCGGGAACAAAGTGACGACGGACCACATCTCTCCGGCAGGAAGCATCGCCAGGGTCAGCGCCGCCGCCAAATACCTGCAGAGCAAACGGTCAGTTTTACTCTGAGAGGTGGGAATGAAAGACAGACACTTCATCAACATCCTTAATCAAGCAGGACATCTTAATGTGGCTACAGCCTTTCCTGTCAATTTAAATAGTGAAGTTTATCCTTTATTTGAAAGTTTATATCACATTTGAGAAGATGCCTATCAAATATTGGCATGGAAATAGGAACAGATGTTTTATTTTGTCACTGAAAACTATAACAAAATAATTGTATCTCAAAGATTCAAAGGTTTTATTGTCATATGCACAAAGCAGCTACAGTGTAGAAATGGCAATGAAATTCTTCTGACCTGAGCTCCTGCAACAATGCAACGTATATAATGAAATACAAACATTCAAAATACAAAACGGTGTTTCCCATACATCCATCCATTTTTTATTTGTTGCTGTAAATTGTAAATTATATTTTTGGGAGAATAATTTTTAATTTTTTTACTTGTAGTACTGATACCGTCCACTAGACTCCTAGTTACGTCGCGAGCTGCGTACATGATTTCGTTCGGCAGCCAAATACCGCAAAATAATCTGTGACGCGTTTGTGTGCATTGTGTTTGTTTCCCGGGGCAACACTCACAAGAAACACCGGCTGTTGTTTTGCCTGCTGTGACGTTAAGTTGCCGCTTGTAATTTTGCCGTTACAAGCTTCAAAGTTGTATTTATCATCTAAATTTGGCGAAACAAGTTTAATATTCTAAAAACCAAGACTTTGTTTATTTGAAATCAGATGAAAACAAACTTCCACGGACCCTGCCGTGTTATCTATGATTACTCTACGCTTTTCATTCATAATTTCAGCGGGAGGGAGGGGGAGCGGCGCTGAGGAACAGCAGAGTGCGGGTTGACAGGTGTCTGTGTTGACATTCCCCTTATTGTGGAATAAGGGGAATGCAGAGACAGGCTACAAGTGTCTTAAAGTTAATTAACATTTCTGTGAACTGATATTTGTTTAGTGAGCTTATGAGAGGATGTTCCCTGAAAGATTGTAAAATGAAGATGAAGATGTCAGACTTAGTATATTTGTTAATAATTACATACAATACATGGAATTTGTGTGTGTGTGTGTGTGTGTGTGTGTGTTCCAAGTGAATCTGCGGCCCCCTGGTGGCCAGTACATACAAACATTATGTGGCCCCCACCACGATCCAAGTTGCCCATCCCTGATTTATATGAATTACTATCTGATGCAAAAACAGAAAAATAACCACATTTAAGGATCATTTATAAACCAAAAATGATGAGTTATGTATTTCACTTTTTTAACTTCTAAACTCTATATACTGTCAACCATGTAGGATGTTGTCACTGGACGCTGTTGCTTTTTGTACACGAGCACATGTATTTACATCTACATTTTGAATCTAGCCTGACACCGAGGGAGTTCAACTCGTACGGCGCTCGCAGAGGGAACGACGCCGTGATGACCCGAGGAACGTTCGCCAGCATCAAGCTGCTAAATCGCTTCATCGGCAAACCGGGTCCAAAGACTCTGCACATTCCCTCAGGCCAGACGGTGAGTGGGAAATACTGAATGTGCTCTTCCAATATCAGAGTAACTTGATAACAAAGGTATCCCAACTGTAGCTGTGAACATGACAGGATGTGTGATTACCTAGAAGAGCATCAGGACTGTTTGAGGCATATGATAGCTATGTGATAGCTATGTGATTAACATGGTGATTCAGCCTCTATGGAGATAGACATATGACAAGCATGATCATTTCTGACGTGGAGCTAATCTGAACTAAACATTGAATACTGCTTTATATTCCTCCATCTTGGGACTGTGTGAGAATTTTGAGAAAAAATCCACATTTTGAGAATTTGAGAAAATGTCAGAATTTTGAGAAAAGACAGAATTTTGAGATTTTGAGAAAAGACAGAATTTTGAGATTTTGAGGAAAAAGTCAGGATTTTGGGAAAAAGTCAGAATTTGGAAATTTTGAGGAAAAAGTCAGAATTTGGAAATTGAGTCAGAATTTAAAAAAAAAGACAGAATTTAGAGATTTTGAGGAAAAAGTCAGGCTTTTGAGAAAAAGTCAGAATTTGGAGTCAGAATTTTAAAAAAAAGACAGAATTTAGAGATTTTGAGGAAAAAGTCAGGATTTTGAGATTTTGAGAAAATGTCAGAATTTGGAGATTTTGAGAAAATGTCAGAATTTGGAGATTTTGAGAAAGTCAGAATTTAAAAAAAAAGACAGAATTTATAGATTTTGTGGAAAAAGTCAGGATTTTGAGAAAAAGTCAGAATTTAGAGGAAAAGTCAGAATTATTGTATGATTACCTAGAATAACTGGTATTCCTCCATCTTGTGACTGTGTAACTCCCTCTCTTGTATATCAGCATCTGAAGGACACTGTTCAGGAACTAGCTGTACCAAATGCTCTGTATGTGATGACTACTTCCATTCTTGAGAGGATCATAAATTATTGAATTATTGAAAGCTCAAGCCAGTGATATTTTTCTAACAGAACTTATTCAAACCAGGAACATAACCACCAGTCCTGTGTAACCCTCCTGGTGTGTTCCGATCAAATCCGACCCATTTACTACTTTAATCACTCGTAACTTTTGTATTTGAATTTGGTTGGTGTTTAATGTCCAGATCATTGTGTGTGTGACTGGCTTCTTATAACATGTGTCCTCTATTCTGTCTGTGTTTGATCAGCTGGATGTCTTCGAGGCAGCAGATCGTTACCATAGAGACGGCGTCCCCCTCATCATCCTCGCCGGCAAAGACTACGGCTCGGGGAACTCCAGAGACTGGGTCGCTAAGGGACCCTACCTGCTGGTACGTGCACACACCGCTCTAAACCAGGGTGTTTTTCGGGAAAATCTGTTGACCAACAATTACATAATCTCTCATAATATCATAAAATTGGATGTGCTGCAGAATATATATCATTTTAGTACACATGCCGTGCACATGTTGCGTAGGAATGTGAGTCACACGCAAAATAAGACGGTGAGCTTTGATTTTGGGATGGTTTCTTCACGTTTTTGGACAGCAATAAATTACAGCTGGTCCTGGAAAAGGCAAAACACTCAAAAGCTAACTGACAATACGCTTTAAGTCATTTCCTTCATATTGGTTGTTTATTAAGAAGAGCATATAGACTGTTTTTGACCTATTTCTTTGTAAAGGGACCTCTCAAACATTATAAAAGTATAAATGGAAGACTTGTCTGATAGTCGCACGTAGCCATTTCAAATATTTAATCAGGCTCAATAAACAAATTTCATATTTGACCAGACTACCCCTATTTGCCCTGGACGTTGAAATGTTCCAGCACAAATGGACTGGCACAAATCACCTCTAACAAAAACCCTGCTTTCCACTGACCAGGCCATAATAGTTAACACGTGTTCACTTCGTCCAACATGATGCAGTAACATTACAGGACTTACATTCAACAATAAGCTATAAAGTGTCAGAAAACCTTGACTTCTCTAAAACGCTGATCCCTTTCTAACAATGGAATATGAATGAATATGCTAGTTGTTAGGGAATAATTAGCTTAGGTATTCAACCTTCGACCCAGTTCATCATGTTCTCCTCTCACTGTCTCCTTTCCCACGGCATAGGTCTACGGCCTTGGGTATTGCTGCTATCTCTCTTAAGGAGGAGCAGCTTGGGCGCATTGTTGTTGCCAGTCTATGACAGAGCACAAGCCGCCATATTTTACTGTTCAGAGACGTAGGTTCCCTGACGCACATTCTTTCCTATGGACGAGAGCTCTAGTTAGATTCAGGGTCCATAACGTTTAGTCTCACTGATACGTTCCCTCCTAAACTAGGGGTACAAACAAAAACAACCGGGCGAGAGAAAAAGGAGAGGAAACTGACTGCTGAAGCCACAAAGTGAGGTTTTAATTAATAAAAAGGTAAAGAGGCCCACCAGCCAATTTGCAAAACAAACTTAAGTAACTAAGAACAACTTTCTGTTAAAAGAAAGTAACTAAATTAAACAATACACACAAAGATAAACTGGAGCACATCTCCTAACAATTCACAAAAACACAGGCCTCACACAGAGACATGCTGCACACATGCAGCCTTCCTCAGGTCCTTTAAGGAGGCCCTGATTGGGGATTGGGAGCACCTGGGGGAGAGGCTGCACCTGGAGACAATCAGAGAGAGAGAGACACACACACACACACACACACACACACACACAAGCACACACACACACACTGTGGCACGTAACCCTCACTGATAAAGAATGTTGATTATTACACTCCGAACTACTTAAAACCTCGAGCTGCAGAAAGAGTTCTTCAGAATTGGTTTGGCGTCCGCTGTGTCATCTCGTGACACACCGCCCGTCTCGTCAATTCTCCGGCCGTAACTCCAAATAAACCGTCAGTGTTTGCCGTCAAAGCTCCAGCTCTCCTCGTGTCTCGCTGAGTCCTGACTCTCCATTGCTTCAGAAGTTTCCCCCACACTAGTCAGCTTTTTCATGTTCTAATATACTCCACTCCTCCTCTTGTTTTACGATACGATAATTCTTTAACAGTCTGAAATGTGACTTGCATCACCGCAGCTCCATGTGTAACATCAACAAAGACAAGGAGAAAAGAGAAAAGGACCCTGTAGCGTGCATTCAGCTCTGTATATTTATTATTGTCCCTCTCCCCTTCCTCTCTGGTCCACAGGGGGTTCGAGCGGTCATCGCGGAGAGTTTTGAGAAGCTGCACGTGAAGCAGCTGGTGGGGGTGGGCATCGTGCCGCTGCAGTTTCTGCCCGGCGACAGCGCCGACTCTCTGGAGCTCAGCGGGAAGGAGAGGTTCAGCGTGACTCTGCCCGAGAGCCTGAGCCCGAGGCAGCAGCTCACTGTCAAGGTACTGTTTATGTTGTTGTTTGTTTGTTGATGTCTGTACCTGGGACTGTTGAAAGCAGTGTTGAATAGATACAAATAACTATTCAATTGATGTTTTTCTTTGGGGTGTTGAAACAAGTACAATGTTTAGGGTTAAAAAAAAGATAGATAGTGCAGCAACAGTCCGGCAGTGGCTCAGTCAGTAGGGGCTTGGACTGTGAGCTGTAGGGTCGCCGGTTCAAGTCCCCGACCAGACCTAAAATATGGAGTGTGGACTTCTACTTGGAGAGGTCCCAGTTCACCTCCTGCCCTGCCTTGGTGCCCTTGAGCAAGGCACCGGACACCCCCCATTCCCCCCTCACTCCCATTGCTCCCCGGGCGCTGTACACTAGCTGCCCACTGCTCCTAGTACTAGACTCCTGGTACTAGGATGGGTTAAAAGCAGCGAACACATGTCACTGTGTGTGCTCTGCATGTGTGACCATTAAAGAGGGTTTCATCCCTCCCATTCTCTCTCTCAGTGTATATTTTTTATAAAATGATATCAAGATTTACCAAAATAAAAGATGAATTGTTTCAGTGTTTGGCCTCTAAGGGGCAGAAATAAACAGTTCTGTCTTATTATAACCATCATGAACATGTCAAAAGATTACACGTTTTGGTAAATTATTATTTACATACACTCGCTCCACATACAAAGCAACATTATTATCCAATTTTAGGCCATGTTTCTACTAGGGCTGTCCCGAATACCATTTTTCGGATTCTCCGGATATTCGGTAGTAATCAGCAGCGAATATTCGGCCCGCGCGAACCGCTTCAACGCGTGAATCTCGGTTTATTCACGGCATTCATTTTGTTATTCTACAGTATTGTTGTTTTATAGTTATTTGTTAATGTAACCCAATTTGTGTTCTTTGAAATTGAAAAGGATATCGCATTGTGTTTGTTACTTTCGTTGCAGTTGTATATGTCTCCTATTTATGGACATGCTTTTATTTTGAAGGAGAGTTAGCGCTGTTGACAGGAAGTTGTTGTTGCTTTGGAAACAACGTGACGGAGATTAACGGAGAAAGTAAACGATAACGTTTATGGTTAAGTGTTAGCACCCCCCGAAGAGGCACAAGCTCTTACGTTGATATTGGAGATTTCAATAAATTCAATTTTCTTTTTTTAACGGGGAAAAAACAAACAGAATATCCGAATAACGAAATTGAAACCCGAATAGTACTCCAACGAACGAATATTCGGGTACAGCCCTAGTTTCTACCTACTTAAAGAATGTAGATCCACTATTAACTAATATTACCTCTTTTTTAGTCTCCTCCTACTCGGATACATGTATCTTGCTCATTAGCTGCTTGATGATTTTAAAAATAACCTTTCAATAAAAGCACGTTGATGAATGATTTAGTAAACGTGTTGTTTCTCTGTTCTCTTGCAGACAAGCCAAGGAAAGTCCTTCCTGGTCACCGCACTGTTCGACACGGAGATGGACGTTATCTTTTTCCAGCACGGAGGCCACCTCAGATATGTTGCTCGGACCTTTCTCTGAAGGCAAAGCTCTTCTCGCCGCCATCCTATTACCAGTTAGACTTCAGCATGGATGAAAAACTTTGAGCTAACGGAGCAACGTAGCGGCGGATGATCCGACATCTCCGGACTTTTGGAGTTTTCTGACCGAGCTGCTTCTCCGCCACCACACATGGTTGTTCCTGCCGTCGTGTCTCCTCACAGAACAGAAACAGACGTGATGACATTGTGTTTTATTGTTTTGGAAACCAGATTTTCAGCGTACTGACTTTTCTTTCTTCGTGGAGGGGAGCCGAGGAGAACTGAATCTGCTTCTGTTGTCGCCTGACACGGTGCTGCAGCATGAATACTTTTTATTTTTAAGGGTGTGTCGTAGCCTGTTTTTACCAACATCCCAGTCTTATTATGCAGGATTGATGTCCATTGCCCATATTTCCCATTGTGGCTTTGTCATTTTATGTAAATTAATCTTCTGTTTATTTGATACAAATTCCATTTTACAATTGTCTCCCATAGCTCAATTTGTGTTTTGTGGAAACTATGGAGGTTTTGCTTTTTCACTGAGCTACATAACAATGGCTTCTTCCTAACATCTGACAGTCCTCTGTATCACAATAAAGCTAAATGATGAGTCAGCCTAAATGAGTTATTGATAACCCATCTAATCTAACGGTTTGACTGATTTACTGTTTGTACTCAAAGTATAACTTGCTTTATCAAAATGCAAAATAAGTTGAAAATGTGAATCAACCTAATCGTTGCTTCCACTCGGGTATCTTTAGTGTACGTGTGTCCATTTGAACGCGCTGCAGCCTTATTATTATTATTATTAGGGGAACTGCACACAGGTCTACTAATTTAAAGGCTCCCGCCCAGAAAATCTTCAGTGCTGATTGACACTTCAGTAATAGCCTATCAGATAGCGCTGTGGGCGGGACATTGCTCGTGTACAGAGAGTGGTGAGTGCAGCCAGAGTAACGGCCGCATCAGAGCCAAAGTTTTAATCGGTAATTTGATTTTAAAAAAGGCAGATAGACCCACAGATAATTGCTTTCAGAAACAATGCCTGACGTGTTTTGGACGTAATCTCATCTTTGTTTACATTAGCAAGCCTCGCTAACACTCAGAGCTAACCGGTACTGTAGAGCACATGTGTTTAAAAAGCAGGAAATAAGAAAAGGAACTCACCTTGTGATAAACCCGCAAGAGAAAAAGCATTTGAGCTCCATACTGTTTCAGAAATAATCCTTGATTAGAACAGGATGGCGTTTTATCACAGCAGAATTTATCTTTATCTCCGGTATAATTCTGATCAGGCATTAGCTCCGCCTCCTTTATCTTTTTTTCAAGCTAAGGACCCAAAATCCGCGTTTCTCTAACAGGGCTGCAAAAGAGGGGTTTGAGCAGTATGAGGCATGGCTACAATGGGTGAACTGTTTGGTATTTTAAGCAAAAAACTTCACAGACATGTTTTGTAAAGGAATGGCCCTACAATATATGTTTCCAATATAGCATAATAGGTCCACTTTAAAATAAAGTTGTATAAATCCTCTAGAGTCTCCAAAGTGAGCTGCGCAACATTGAATGAATTGCATTAATTGATGGTGTACAATTCGGCTTAGTAAGAAGCTGAAAACCGAGTCTAAGAAATTAAATAAATGAGTTCACCTGACCTTGCAGCTTAAAGGTAGGGTAGGTAAGAATGGAGAAACCAGCTCGAGTGCGCTAGAATTTGAAAGTACGCAGCCGAAAAAAATCTGCCCCTTCCTTCAAACTTCCTGACAGAGCCCCTCCTCCAACACACACGAACGCGCACATGACCAATGAGGGCACGAGATAAGTTTGTGCACGAGATGGAAGGCTGACAGGCAGGTAGGCCCGGGGCAGATAATTGGACTTGCTTTTTACAGCGCCACGGCTTCCACAGATGAAATATTTTATGTATTTATTGTCGAAGCATTTAATGTATTCATTGCTATCGGGATGTTAAGAGCATTCCATGGAATATAACAAAAAGTGTTCTGAAGTGAATTACCTACCCAACCATTAAAGGAGCAGTAGGTAAGTTTGAGAAACCGCCTCGACTGCACAAAAATTCCAAAGTACACAACCCAAAAGAATCCGCCCCTTCTTCATACAGAGCACCTCCTCCAACACACATGAACGCGCACAAGATCATAATGAATGTAAAACAAATGTATAACACAGTTATTGTCAGTGCTTATATTTTTGAAGCTAGCATGTTTGTTTTGTGAAAATGTATTACAAATTTTACGTCTAGCTGACCAGGCTGCGCCGGTAACGTTACATATCAGCTCGGTGTGCTCCGTAAATAGTCGCCATAGTTGAAAAGCAACTCCGATATTGACTCTGGTTTGACTTCTCCTAGTTTCCACTTTCTTTTTCTTCATAATTTGCTCCATTACAGTTTTTCTTTTGCGACCGGTAGACGATGTTGAAGCAAACTCTGCCATGGTGAACGTGTCCTCCTCCAGCGGCTGCTGCTGGCGACTGAGCAACAGCTGCCCGGAGACGGGAAACACGGCCAATGACGGCACTCGCAATGACTGCACGAGTGTGTGTGCACGAGATTGAACGCTGTATAAAATAATTGGTCGTAGTTTTTACAGTATTACGGCTTCCACAGATGACATTTTTTTATGGATTTTTTTTCAAAGCACTTAGAATATGCATTGCTATCAGGATGTTAAGAGCATTCCATGGAATATAACAAAAAGTGTATCTCGAGCCGGTTTCTCAAACTTACCTACCCCTCCTTTAAACAGTGAAGCTGTTATGCTCACAAAAAGCATGAAAGTGAGTTTTAATTCAATTTGTCCTCTTCACCAGGTATCTCCAGAGGGTGGTGAATCACCCGTCACTGCTCCAGGATCCTGATGTCAGAGAGTTTCTGGAGAGAGATGAGGTGAGACACATTTGGGGAAGACAAACATGTTAAATACTGTTCTCCCAAAGCCCATAAACCTGTCTGTGCTTAACTTTAGCGCATCATAACTTTCCGATTCAACAATCTATACAGCATCGAGGGATGTGTTTTATACATCTGCCATGAACTTGCTACTTAATCCATTTGTTTATCTGAAGTTTTATTACGTTTTAAATATTTAATAACTGTGTGTCTGTGTCTCCAGTTGCCCA
>CALSBZ010009763.1:0-19146 GCA_943591055.1 Gobionotothen gibberifrons
CAGTCTTCAGAGGACAAACTTGACACTGAAAGTGCAGCAAACATAGAGGAAGTGAACCAAAGGGAAGCTCCACCGCTGACACATATCGTAATACAGGACGTTGCACATTAAGATAATCTGTAGCTGCAATTTAACACACTTTTTAAAACCCAGGGGTGTGACTTCCCTGATATGTGACACTTGTTCTCAAAATATATTATAAACTGTAACTAAACATGTATCCAGTTAGCTTTAACAAATGCAACTTTGCTCCCCCCTAATTAATTTACTGAAATAACTCTGACAAATTACTATTACTATTATCCCAAGCACTCTTTCCCAAACTGAGTTCACCCTCACTTAACCACATCAAAAAGTGTTTTTTGTTATATAGCTAGGAAATAACTTTTCCATTTAACATGTATAGATCAAAAGGCTATTTTAAACATACATATAGATGTTGTGTCTCACCTGTTACCTGTAACCATGGTGCTCATTCTCAAAAAACAGAACAAAAAAGACAGCATGAGAAACGGACAACTGTCTCCAGTTGTTGTTGTTTTTATTTTGTTTATGTTTGGGTAGAACTGAAGACATATGGATTTGCTTGAGGCGTGAAGTATATGTTTAAAATAAAAGAGCAAACAAACTACATCATTGGAGAAATCCTACTGTTATTAAGTAACAGTTAAAAACTCTGACCTGAATTATTATTATCATATTTGTAGAAGAAAAAAATCCCAATCATGATAATTATGATCACCACAAAGTATAGGGTATACAAATCTGCTATACAACACACCGTGACAAAAGATTAGGTAAGATACATTTCATATTTTTACTTTTTCAGATAAATAAAATGAAAACAAATCTGTAAAACTTTCAACAAGATATACTGGTTATTGTCTTTGTAGCTACAGGCAATATAAGAATACTAGCCAGCATATCCATCCTTGAGTCGACAGAACAATGTCTTGATAAAGGCTAATGTGAGTCAGAATGGGTGCTAGACAAAAGCTTTGTTTACATGCACAGAGAACTGCATTTTTTTTAACATTTTGGAGTTTTTAATCAAATCAAACACAACTTTAGCTGATTTGTGTGCACCATGTTTCGTTTCATTACCAATATGACTTGATGCAGGATACGACCAAGGAATTCATTTCAAAATATTATTACAGCAGTTAATATTATGAGAGTAATAAAATAGTGGTGGATATGTCGCACAGCATTATGGGCATGATATCACAAAAGATATTCTATTCATTTTTCCTAATATGTGTTTGCCCTGTGCCATTGAGGGACTGAGGATTCATCACAATGGTGTATTCAAACTTTTTGCAGCAGGATATTTATGTGTGAACAGCTCAAACCTAAAGTACTCCTGGTAGTGTGATTTAGTTTTTATATTGCCACTGCTGCTTATGAACAGTCTATTATGCAGTTACCACAGTGAGAGGCCTTGGCTGTATTTTGATTGTAAAACCAATTAGAAACAGCTCGCGGAGACACGCTGCTGCCTTGATGAACTAAATCCATCATTACAAATGAGACTGCCACAATGCGGCGATGTTTCATAACATACATTTATAAAGCCTTAGGCAGAGCACGAGTATCAAAAGTAATTTCAATATTCAAGAAGAGATCATTGCACATCTCTAGCTAGATTTTACGTTCCCCGTCAATCCACATCAGTACAAACAGTGTAATGTCTTTTAAGGAGGGAAACAATCAGGGGACAGGTTGCATACTGTAGCAGATGATTAGGGAAATTAAAACTATGGTCATTACTTTCGGTATTTTACAATTTTCTTGCAGAGAAAACTGACATCGTAAATGTTTACATGACTGATTCAGTTGATCAAATTGTATATCTTGGCACACATTTTTAAAGCATACAACTTTTTTACTAAGGTACTAATTACTAAGTATAAGGTATAGGGTAATAAGGTACTAATTGTTTTACCTAATAAGGCAGTGACCAAGTTAAAGTATAATTTGTGTTGAGTAATTGTTTTGCACTTTTGTGAGAAACAGACAAAGTAAAGACGGGGAAAAGGACTTTGGTGGCTTCATTGTCTTTACACATTGAAGGGGAACTACACGACTATCGGATTCACAAGAAATGTATTTATATCATCGGCAGTGAAAAATGTAATGTCATCATGTGATGCTGAACTGCTAAACTTTTGCGAAGTCTGAAAAAAAAACGGTGTTACAAACTAGACGTATGGAGTTTGAAAGGCATTTAGCAGGCAGGATGGATCTAAATAAAACATGTTGGTGGTGCATTGTGGGTAATGTAGGATGCATTTGGTTTGGAACTTGACCCAATCCTATGAAATACTATTCTATGAAATACAAAGCTATATCGGCCTCTGCTGCTTTAATTTGATTGATCTGGAGTTTCCTTTTAAGGTTTAAAGAAACAATTAATTAAATACAGCAGCTATTATACTTTAAATTGATCCTCAATCCCCGTCAATAACAAGGTCACTTCCTGCATGTAAACACAGCCTCTGATTTGACTATAGTGCACACTAGTTAGAGCTTGATAGTATTTATTAAGACAATGTTCAGTCAAAAGCAAGTGAATGAGAGGAGTATTTTTACTTTTCAAACTGGCTTTTATCCATTTAATAACTTAATGTCTGCAAGAAGGACAGTCATGCAGGGTATTTACTGTACATACTGGCTTCCATTCTCTAGCTATACATCTTATTAATATATATTATTGATACCATCATTATAAAGTTAGACTATTAGTAGGCTTTGATATTACATCACAGGTTCATCAAATGCCTTTGAATAGCATAAACAGCTGGCAAATCATCTGTGTCATTCAAACATTTGATGCAACCCTGTGAGAATAAAGCATCAACTTCTCAAGTGAAGCAATGCTAAAAACCTCCCAAAGTCATCAATGATCAGTGTCCTATGAGCTTTGAGCACGATTTGAACACACACACGCATACTCACACACATTGTCTAAAAGAGATAACACTTTGGCCACTTGCGCTCAAATATTTTGTGCTTTAGGGAGAACAAGTTGCAGACGACAAAGAAGTCTTGCATTGGCCACAGTGCAGGAAAATCCCCCAAAACATCAACAATCCTACAGTTTACTAAAAAATAAGGCTGGAAAAAAGCTGTGACATTTCTCAGAACTGGAAAGTGAACCATTCGAATTTACAAAACCTCTTCAATTATTGTCAAAAGTGATGGTGACTTTTGTTTCATTTATTATGAGAGGCTACAGAGTCACACACATTAAATACACTTATGTAGAAACAAGATGTAGAGATGCGTGTCCATCTCTCGCCTCAGGCTGTTATCTACTATGTCATTTAACCAAAGGAAAGAGGGAAGAGAGGTTTGCTCTCTGCTGATAGACACACATAAATATAAGAGAACAAAAAGCAACGTTGCTCCTTGCCCTGATGCTTCAGCTGGCAGCAGACACAGTGACAGATATAAGAGACAGATGTAGAGCAGGTAGTGGGACAGATGCAAGCACTCCGATGTCTTTTGTTTAAAAAACACAATGAAGAACATGAAGAAAGCAACAAAAGCAAAGCTGCTGTCTAACACTGCATGTTTAAGAGCCCATGAACAACAACTGAGGCCAGACATGTAAGTAATTTGTTTTCATTGTCCAGTGGGAAATGCTCCAACCCAAAGTACCAGTATTCCCGAATGAGGCATGTGAAGGGGGGGTCCAATGGAGGAGGGACAGCATGAGGGGGGGAGTAGTGGCATCTAGTGGTACTTTAGGGGTGACAGATCTGAAGAACTGTGAAACAAGGAGCCATCATATGCAGGGTGAAATCCAGTTGACGACGACGGGGGGGGTTATTTAACAGTTTATTGGGGCTGCCACTGCGTCTCGCTTAGCCGAGGGATCAGGGAAGGATCGCGTTTCATTTGGCTTTGATTTCCGTGTAGTTGCTGTCATCATCCCCCCTCCCTGAGGCTCCTTCCCTGGACCTGGCCCCGATAAACTCCAGAGCAGCGTAATTCAGCTCTTGCCTCTCCAGTCCTGCCAAAGAGCCCACAGGTTGATAATCCCCGTCTTCTCCCTGCAGACAGAAGGATCGATCAGCGACACAAAACTCGGGCAGGGTGCCGGTGACACCGCGAATGACAGAAGAGCGCGACGGACAACACTACCAAAAGATGTTAGTGGTTACTGGGTGGTTACTGGTCGACAATTGACAAGGAGACTGAGATGTTTCTTGTTAGTCTGGCACATTTGTGTTAGCAATGAGGCAGCCATGCAGCAGGCAGATTCAGAAACAAACGGCAGTGTACAGAACACAAAAGCTGATATGCGAGGAGATGTATCTGTCACTGAGGCTTGTGTTTTTAATGGGGATCTGTTTAGGAACCTTACCGTAGTTTCCTCTAGAATGGAGTTAAACTTTGAGCCCAACAGCTCTGTCTTAAGCTGTGCAAGTTAGGGGAGAGAAAAACAGACAGAAAAACGCATAGAAGCGATGAAAGCAAGAGAAAACAATGTTCGGAAAGGTAATGGTTGGAGGTACTGGAATGCCAGTAGGAAGGACTCCTTTTATTACCTTATTTTCAGAAGTCAAAATGGGGTCTTATATATACATCTTGCTGGATTACATACAATGTTTAACCCTAAACAGTTTGAGAATGGTCATCCAACCCATCCTCCATCATAATAATAATTGACATCAGCATGTCTCACCACTTTCTTCCTCAGATTTTGTTTGTCCTTCTTGACTGCGCTGTAGTACAAAGCTGGGTTCTCCAGGACCACGTCCTGCCTAGGGGTGCCATTCTCTCTGGGGGACGGAGTCACATAGTCAGACTCGGTCTCGACTGCCACTAACGCAGGGCGACACGCCAAGCCTGGGCATCCATTTTAAAACAACAAGCTATGTACGGTTAAGCTGGAGGTCTGTGGGTGAGTGACGTGGTTATTTGATGGGTTTAGTCGCTGACCCACTTGAAGGGTGATTTGTCAGAGGAAGCTTGTCAATTTGAGGGTCCAAATGTGCCTTGAGGCTTAAATAAAGTTCTTGGTTAACAGCTACTTGGATTTTGTTTAGCGTAGCAGGTCAAGGATTCAGAAGCAGTGTCAGGGCAGGGATTTGAGTCTGCAAAATATAAGGTTAGTCCAGCTTGCTAACCGACTCCACAAGGCGGCCAATGCGGATCTCCAAGGGGTTCTTCTCTTGGTAAATAAACAGCTAAATTGCTTTTGAGAAATGGTTCTCACGTCCACATCAATCCCACAATCACTCATATTCAATATGCATCAATGTGTTTTAGAATGGATGACGAGGCTTAAGTGTTTCCTTGGATTTCAGAGAATGCTTAGTGAGGAAAAAGGGCTACTTCAGCCTCTCGGTTATTTATCATTTATACTCACTTCTTGTTGTTGTGGCCAACGTATCTCACTGCTGCAATGATGAAGGCTATGACGGCCACTCCTCCAATAGTGCCAACTATAACTGCCATCATGTACTTTTCTGAAAACAAAGAACAGAATTGTTATTGATCGCACTTTGCAGAGGTCAGAGTAGATGAGGGCAAAAGCAGGCATTTGCATCTGTTAAAGAGAGAGCAATCACTCTTCTCTTCGAGTGCATAAGGCCAATTTGTGAATATGGTTTAAAGGCCTTTTTGTCGATATCTAAATACTCACACACCAAAATACAACCATTCCTACTTGAGACGTACATGTGAAAGCAAACTTCAAACATATTTGTTAAACAATCCTAAAACAGCCGGGCATTACAGCGGCTGGTGGTTTTAGCAAACATTACTCAAGCAGGAGGAAAAAGGTTTTGTTGAGAAGTATTTTCTGCTGCAGATCAATAAACAATTATCTAATTTACAGCTGCAGGAGAGGGCTCAGCTCAAAATAAACTACAGGGCCCGTGTTCATGGTAGAAAAGGACCGTGTCACCTATTAAAACGGTCTAGCTCATTTATGTGTTTTTGGACAACAATGGAGCTCGATAGCACAGAGGAATATATCAGGTGTGGCTGCACAGACAACAATTGCCAATAAAAACAATTTGCTGTTGTTGACAGTAAGAACAACTAGAATTGTACTGAACTTTCAGCATTTGAATGCAGGGTTAAGACAAATAGGAATTCAGACAAATAGGAATAAGAAAAACTGAGTCTCTTGCACTAATTTATCAGTTGTATTTGTTCTATGTCCTGTATATATATATTCATGTTGCACTGTTGGAGGAGCAAGTGACCTAAGTTTTTCATTTCAATATCCACACTGAAGCTAATGTACACATGACAGTAAAGAAAAATTGGCAAAAATAAGACATACAGATTTAAATCGTATCAAACGTCCCTGCGAGTAAATAATCAGATGTGGTGTATAGTTGGTCCCGACTCACTCTCCTGCTGCAGCTCCAGTTGTACGCTCTCTCTTCCGTACGTGTTGAAGAAGCTGCAGTGGACGTTGACGGCTGGGCCACCGTTGTCTGCCCGCTCGCCTTTCTCCCGCAGCTTGATCATTCCCGTCGAGGTGTGTCCGTCTGTGTGTGTGTAGAAGTTGTACCGGCCGTCTGTTTCATTGATGGTGACATTCACATCGGGCAGGTAGAACTCAATGGTGGGTTCAGGGTTTCCTGTGGCAATGCACACACACTGGACACCCTCCCTCACCACGGTGCACTTTGACTCCTCCAGAAGGACTGGGGCATCTAGTGAAGGAGGCAGAAAGAGCTACAATAACACCATTGAATGTGGATATATGTACACGTCAAACTAAACTTTTTGCTTACGGAAATGTTTCTTATTTAAAGGTCCCCTATTATACTGTTTTTCAACAATATATTAAAGGTCTCAGATATATACAAAACATGTCTGTGAAGTTGGCTCGAAATACCAATTGAAGCCATCCCATAATCCTCTCTGTTTCAGCCCTGTTTCAAAAGTGCTGATTCTCTGTCTGTTCTTTAGATGAAAATAAGGAGCCCCTCCCCCACGCCCCTCTGAGAGATATTTGGTTAAAAAAAACAAAATGGTGCTCGAGGAGGAGATTCAGTGATATGGTGGTGGGGGGGGTTACCTTGGTTGCTTATTTGCTAATGACACAAGCGAAAAAACGTTAGGACATTAGAAAGTGGCCAAAATCTGAACAGCTCATTTTCAGACAGGTTTTTATATAAATGGATCAGGAAAAAAAGAGAGGGGGTCTTTGTTCCTGAAACGTTCAGAATCGATTCTGCATAATAGGTGACCTTTCGAATCTGAACGTAATAATTCGTTACAATAAATAAATATTCTTTTCTTAATGGAAGAAGGATGTTTTTGAAATTCTGCAATACATAGAAGCAGAATATTATACTTTTAATGGTTTAGAAACTTGAGAGACGCTGGTTATACATCCAATAATATAATCCTGTTGACCTGCAGAATTGTGTTATTCTACTGTCCTATCTTTCCACACTCATGTTGGGTGAAATGCAGGACAAGCACTTACACTCAACAGTGATGTTGAAGGAGCTGCTGGCTCTTCCATGCTCGTTCTCGGCCAGGCAGCGGTACTGTCCGTCTCCCTGGGGGGTGATCTCCACAACCTCCAGTACTGACAGCTCGTCGGCGGTGATGGTGCCCACCAGCTCCCCGTCCTTCAGCCAAGTGAGGGTGGGGGCCGGGCTGCCCTGGGTGCTACAGTGCAAGGCCAGCGTGGACCCCTCGAGTATCGTCATAGAGTCGTTTACCACAGGCTCGCGGGGAGGGTCTGCAACATTTAAAGAGAGAATGATATTTGTTTCTTTACCTTATCCAGATTTTTTATCAGTCTCTTCATCTTCACATAGTTACAACACGCTACCTTCTTCAATAACAATAGACAGCATTTTGGTATTGCAATTACTTTGCCCATTCAGGGTCAGTGGAAACGAATGACAGGTTATTTTCAAGTTGATATGGGAATCTGTGATTCAACGGTGGCTTACATACACATCCAGCAGTTACAGAGCAACATCATCATTCATCTTGTTTCGGGAAACCCTCTCTCCCTCTCTCCCTCTCTCCCTCTCTCCCTCTCTCCCTCTCCAAATCCTCAGGGAAACATCTGGCTCTTTAGCTGCTAATGCTCCTCTATTTTTACCAGCTAGGTGATTGTGAAAATGTGAAAAGCTTCTGTCTGTTTTCCAAAAATTGAGATGTAAGAGCAGTGAGAGCAAATATTGGCAATATGGCTGATATTTTTCTGCTGAGTGACCCCTTTTACATCGTTTTTTTACATTTTAGCTTGATATATTGTTATTTAAAGGTGATATCATCCATAGACATTTTAATCTCGAACAGCTAATAAACAGAGTGAGGTTCCCTGTTTCAGAATAAAATATGTATGCATTTTAATGAATGGAAATGTTCAATGATACGTTTGGGCAGAGATTTCTGGCTCTCAAAACACACAACTACTCCAACCTACACACACTTTTAGCTGTTAAAAAGGAAGGTCAAAGCACTCGTGCTGTGTCCCTGTTTCATACAACATGCTAATGATCAGCAGCTTTTGAATACGTAGTTCAGTGCATACAGGCGTACAAAAAAAAAAGTATACTCAAAGCTATCACTATGCATACTAAATCCAATCAGTTGTTTAATTGGCTATTGATGAACACTGTGGTTCCACAACCACAGTTTTTTTGTAGATTTGGCAGTGGTGTTCTAAGGTCACAGTCTGACTGTGTCTTGTGTTTGCACACATTTTTTAAAAGTATTTTTGATTTATGACACTATTAGTATGTTATATGTATTTAGGACACAGCTTGACATTTTTTCCACAGTATTGCCCAATACGTTTTTTTTTGTTCTGTCCTTGCCGGCTCGTGGCTCCGAAGCTTTGCAGTGCATATGGATTTATTGATTAGGCAAGGTAGTTTGGAAAATACTGAGCGTCCAGATCAGCAGCAGCTACAGTAGAAATGTGATTGGAGAAGTTTCTATGAATGTTGAGAGACCTTTTATTTATTTTGTTGAAATCTATTGAAGCTGAATTCAGGTCCACTACAGCTGCTTTCCTTCAGAGAGGGTGAGTAGAATGTGAGCCAACTATTCCTTCATGGTTTCTGATGTGTATCATTTAAATTCACAGATGCAAATGTAATGTAACTTATTCCTGATTCCATATTAGATGCTAACTGTATACAGAATGCATAGTATGTTGGTTGGAATTGGGACAAAGCTGCTGTCTCAGAAACTTACAATTGACAGCCAGGTACAGTGAAGTGTTCATGATGCCGTAGCCATTGTCCCCGTAGCACGTGTAGATTCCCTCCTGTGCAGGCGTCACATCGTCCAGGGAGAGGGTGACGTTGGACGCCGTGTCCCACAGCAGCTCCTGGTCTCCAAACATCCAGGAAATCCTTGAAGGAGGGTTACTGTCCACCTCGCAGTGCAGCATCACGGAGCTGCCCTCCATCACTTCCGAGGACACGTTCACCCACACAGAGCGCGGAGAGTCTGGGAGGGAAAGCAGAGAGTGTCATGTCCCTGGGCTCATGTGTATGACCGCCTTTTTTAAAACAGGGTTTACATTTATATATAATATACACAAATATAACAGTGATTAATGCATGCATGTTGTAAACACTAAAGAGGGAACGTTTACAATTGGACAACCTCTGAGGCTTTGCTTGAAGCCACACAAGAAATAAATTGGCTTTTCTTTCCCTTTACTTTCCTTTTTCTTGTATTTTGGGTTTGTCTTTCGTGTGGCTTTGTATGGTTCTTGTGGGTTTGAACTTTGAACAGCAAGATAAAACCTTATAATTTAAGTAGCATGTTTAAAGCTAGCATTTTTTTGTAATGAAAATGATGAAAGGGACATGCACATCCCAGTGTCTGAAAGAATGGGTAACAGAGAAAGGAGAGATGCCGTTGTGCAACGTTTCGAGCACAAGGTTTTTCTTTGATCCATTGAGATGCACAGTAGTACTTTGGTTATATAAACATGATTATGTTTGTACCTTAAACTGTGATTCTCAATGTTTAGTGACATTATTTTTTGTCTTTTCATGTACCATAGTTGTATATAAAGCATCCTTTTGAGACTATGCGAAACTTGGAAAAGCATCATTATTACTTATGGCCTAAAAGTGGGAAGTGCCTTTAAACTTACACTTGATGTCCAGAGAGATGAGCCTCTCATAGACCAGTGTGGTGTTGGGGTAGTAGACCCTGCAGCCCAGGAGCTGCCCGTTGTGCATGGGTCTGGGTGTGAAGGTGAGGGTGCTGGAGAGCACGGCCGTGTTGCCATCCTCCAGGAAGTCAGAGCTGATCTCCGGGTCGGGCAGGTAGTCGATGTACATCCATTGGATCTCTGGAGTCATCTCGGGACAGTTGTCGGGAGCGTAGCACGTCAGCTCCAGGCTTACATCGCTGACAATCTCCTCCGGGACGTCGATGTTGGGTTGATCTGGTGGACAGGAAATATCTTTTCTTAATAATAGTAAAAAGGGATTCAAAAGGGTAGCATAATATCTTCATGCAATGGATCAAAGGATAGCTATAAAACTATAGTATAAAACTATAGAAAAAGACTTAAAAACACTACAGTAAGTGTACAAAAAGAATAATGATATAAACAAAGAAATGTATTGAAAACATGGAATAATAAATAAAAGGAACATTAAAACTAATAATGTTTGAATATTTAATTAAAACATTTATTTTAAAATAATATTTTTGGCTATATTTCGAAGTAATTACAGACAAACCTTTACAAATAATTTATTTAGCAATTACTGATTTTATTTTGCTGGTTTTTACAGTTTAATGTACATTACACTCATTGACCTACCCAGAACTTTGAGCTCAGAGAAGTCTGGGTACGTGTACATGTTGGCTCCCCCGAGGTCAGCACGAAAGTAGTATTTCCCCGAGTGCTCTGCTCCGATGTTGTTGATGAGCAGTGTGCAGTTCCTCTGGTGCAGGTCACCCAGCAGCTTGGTCCGTCCTTTGTAGCTCTCATGCACAACGTCTGTGCGTGATTTGAAGACAACAGGAGGGAAGAGTTGAGGGTAGGGCTGTCCGAAGTACCAGATACCGTGAGTGCCACGGTACGGCCTGATACCGGACGGATACATGAATGTGCACGGGATGACCACGCAGGAGTTTGTCATGGCCGAGATGTCCCGAGGGACCCAAACGTTCCACTGGCACCTGGCATCTGAGAGAAGATCAGAGACAGGGTGTGACAACATGGCATGCATATTTCAACTGCACCGTGTACAATAAAAACGAATTAAGAAACACATTTCTGTATGCAGCAATGTTTGGCTTATTTGAAGCAAATGCAGTAGCACTAACAAGGGTTTGGCTTATTGGATAAAATCAACAGCATAACATAATGAAGTGTAATTTAATGGTGAAGTGTGAGGTACAAAATCAGAATAGGTCTGCCATCACATGAGGAAGAGATGCAGGAATGTATTACCGTTGATGATCAACAGCAGTGGTAAAAGTAGCTCCAAACACCACATGGTCTCGGCTCAATGCTGGAACATAGACCTCTGAAACACATAATGTCCTGTCAGTCACAGCAAATGCATCATCAAGAAAAGAAAACCTTAACAGCATGGGTTCTGCTGCGTGACTCAGACACTTCGTCTACCTCTAAGAATCACACAACTGCTCAAAATGTTTTCTGAGATTGAACAGTTTAGTTTCTGGGTTTTATATCATGGTTCCTAAACCTCCATCAAAACCACTTTGCAATATACATTTTGTGTGGACAGCTGGAAGTGGTGTAATTTGCTCAACCCACAGAGGAAATGTTGTTTTTTTACTGAATCACTAGATCACCAAAATTGGAGTGAAGTGATGTTCGCCTCACCATATGATACCTTGCAAAATGAAACAGTATTTTTTTATTTAGCAATTTCCAACAAGCAATTCCAAATTCATATTTTCATAACTCACCACAGACGGCTCTGTATCAGTTTTGATCTACGTGCATTATATTTAATTGGTAACACAGCAGCAGGGAATCAAAGGCATATTCATCCACAAAAACACTGCAATGCACTAGTTTAGTCACAGCAATAACTCTAACAAAAGGTAGGAAACAGCAGACGGATAATGTCAGAGTTGAAGGATTGACTCCTATGTCTTACATTGTTATTATAAATTAGTATTAATCAGCACATAATGGGGCACATAATATACTAGATATACTAATAATCATCAGACTCTCTTCACTGAGATGGGAATGTTACTATTAACATCTTGAATTCGATTTTTGAACTTACCATTTTATAATTAGTGAAGGGCCTTAATGTATTTCAGTTGTTTGAAGGAGCTATTTTGAACTATTTTTGAGTTAATCTTTGCCCATGTGCGGTTTTAGTGTAAGAAATTGTCACTTAACTCTTCGGATACTTATAACTATACCTTTAGCTCTGGCTATAGAATACAATTTGAGTAAATAAAGTTAGTTTGTCAGGTGTTAATATATGCTTATTAAAATCTAAACTGACTTCATTCTCAATCATATTTAGAAAATTGCTCACTGAATGTATTTTGTGTCAAGCAATAAAGAAAAACAGACCACATGCAAAGACTTTTCAAACTTGTTAAATAACAAAAAATAGAAGCTTGTTAGTATCGCTTCATAGAAATACCCTGCTGTGACTTATTGCTTAAGCTTACCTTGAAATGCTGATGGTAAGAAACAGACAGGCGCTCTGCAGGACAGCTGGTCAGCAGCTCCACTAGAGGGTGTTCACTCACACCCAGACAGCTCCGCAGCCTCCTTCTCTGTAAAAACCAAAGAAAGAAAGAGTGACATCAGCATCATCAGGCAGTGACATCACTGACAGCCCCCTCACTCCCACAGAGCCGTAGTAAGTGACATAAGCACACAAACCCAGCGTCAGCCAGCACCTGCTTGCTCCCTCTCATCACTCATTACGCCATACGTAAGCCCGTCCAAAGAATGACACTCACTGTTGACGAAGCTCTGACATAACAACAAACTCAAGCCACCACACATCATGTCATCAGCAGAATACTACTATCTGTGCTAGAAATAAATCAGGGGTTAAGTAGGAGGGGCCGATATTCAGTGATGACAAACAAAGAAATGACACTGCATTTATAAATGAATAGCACCAGAAAAAGACTCATACATCCATTAGCATCGCTGCAGCATTTTGTTCCCAAATCCAACAAGCCATGGTTTAGCTCAATAGATATATTACATGAGGAAACTACAAGTCTGTGTGTAGAGTTAGTTTTGTGTCTCATTTGTTTTTCTCTTGCCTTCTATAGTCTGAAATATCAGCTCTGTTCTGGAGCCACATAGAGGCCCATATAAAGACTGTATGCTGGGCATTTTTGCTTTTTTATATAACTACTTTTTCAACACTTGTTCTGGTATTTGGTTTTTGGAAATGTTTGTAACTAAATTAAAACTAACGGTCGGGTCGAGTATTGACTACAGGCTCTCTCCCCCACAAATAGTTGTATGTAATCAGATAGCCAATAAAGAGCGATAATGCTCAATAAACAAACTTAAAGAGGATATTGACTGATTGCATTATTTATGTTTACGCATCATTTTCTGTATATCAGGAATATATCTTTATAGTGAGCTCTTTCGTTCAGTATAATAGTGGAATTGTGTTCTCTGTAATCTCCATATAAATATAATTTTGTATTGAGGCACTGTTATAACTGTCTGTCATGCTATACGTCTCGGTCACCATCATTGCCTTCTTACTTTTGTTACATAAGGCAAACTACAGTAAGAAGACAAAAACATGGCACTGCTTATTGATTCACAATAAAAAGGATATCAATCTTCATGTCATGTCCTACCTTTTGTGACATGACACATTAATAGTTGAAAAAAGGAGTTTCCTTTTTACGTTTAGACATTCATTAACATAGATTGTTCACACAGCAGAATTTAAAGTTGGTAGTTTATACATGTTTCAATATTTTAAAGATCTCCTACATACATTTTATTTTTGCTGTGATGAGTATTTTACATCCAACAGATGATATAAAAGCAAATGTTCTGCGGTTTTAAAGAAAATACAATTGTAATTAATGTCTTTACACTTCAATGTATTGTAATGTCACTGCTTCATTCAATATTTTTGAGTGTTGTGTTTATATATACTATTTCAACAAGCTATCTGTAATTCACTTTTATTATTCATGTTTTTAAGACATTTGTACATTTTGAGATTCTAAGTAAATCAAATGTATGTTATTTCCATGGCGACTGTAGCTTGTTCAGTGGATGTAGAAGGCAGAAGTAGAAGCAGAGGATTGAGCCTCGTGTTGCAGCAGCCTGTGTGTGCAGATGGCCGGCCCAAGAGTGGATTGTGTATCAGAGCTTCGTGATTAACACATCCTAACATCCCCCGGAGAATCCATGACCAATATTAGCCTGGTTGTTCAAGAAGAGTGAAAAATGCTGTTTTTCTGACATTGCAAGAGGCCATTGATCTGTCCTGCGGCTCATCATCATGCATCATACAGTCACAAAATGGGAAGGCATGTTTTCGAACACTAATAGAACATTCACTTCGCAAAATGCTTCCTTCTACTTTTCTCTAATAATAAAATCCCTAACGTTTTTTTTTTATGCTACTCGGAAGCAGAGGAAACAAGTCATTGACACAACATTGAGCTTTTAAGTAAGTATCAGAAAAGGTCGCTTAATTAAACATCCAGCAGTTATTGAACACGATTAGCATTCAATTGTAATCATGTTTCTGGCCACATGTCCAATATTCACTCTGATTCAGCTCTTTTCTGGTCTCTACCAATACCCGACCAATAGTTTGTGCTCGACAGCTGCTAAATGCTCCTATGCTTTTTCCATCTAGTGTCTGTCTGCAGTTGTGTGCCGCTAAAGGATGATTAAAGAGCTTATTTCTCTCCGATTTGTCCGAAAACAACGCTTTGTGAGATGTGAGGGTAAACCAAAACAGTAAAGTTATAGGCAATATAGATAACCTCACTGAAAAGCTCTGCAAAGCTGAGGGAAGCTGCAGATTCAGATGAAGAATCCCTGTATGTTCATCACTATGACTAATACTTTCTCACATTTAAGACACTTTTGTGAAAATATCAATTACAGCCTCTTCTAAAATAAACATCTCACATTGGAAAAGGTCGCATTATGAAACGTCTTATAATGACGCATCTGTTGGCTGTGACAATCCTAACTGTGACAATCCTAACTTTTTTTTCCAATGTTACGTCAAGCTCCACCATCTGCACTGCAACAAAAGGCCAAGAGCGTCGTTCAGGCATCAGCAAGGGCAGGAGAGAATGGAGCCGGGCAGCCAGGCAGGGCCACTGACACCACCACCAACCCCAACAACAGCCTCATTGATGGGGCAGACAAACGTCTTGCACAGAGCACACAGCATACGTGTGCACACTTAGATACACACACGCGACACACACGCAAAACACTTGCCTCATACCAGCCTCAGCACCAAGCTCCTGCTCCCTCTCAGTCCTGACTTCTTCTTATTCTTCTTCTTCCCCTTGTGTTTGTTCTGATTGAGCTAGTCGTCTTTCTCTGAAACTTGGATCTCAGATTCTGTGGGAGAAAATAGAAAAAGGGATTTGAAGAGAGATGTCAGAAGGAGACAAGAGGAAGGGGAAAAGAGGGAGTCTGTGTGAGCTCTGGTTTACATGTGTCGTGGGCAGCTCTGAATATGCGTTCAGGCATTTCTGGAGCTGCTCTATGGCCCACTCAGCATTCCTTTACTTGGATGGACCATTGCCCTGATATGTCCCATGTGTCTTGATGCCTTGAACTCTGGGCCTTGATCATACCTCAGTCTGAGGTCAAAGCAAAGTGTGTTGACATTAGTTGAGCTGTTCCAGGCTAGGTGCGAAAGACATAAGGGCAAATGCTGCTCTGTGAAGTAATGACTCAATATCACTTTCAGAAGGGCTGCCTTGGAGCAACATACGGAGAGTAGGAGGAATATAGAACTTGTGAGATGAATATGGTTATGTTAATCATATAGTTACATTCGTTTGATACAGAGTTTGATCTTGGAGTGTTCATTTGTTTAATTATCCCTTAAGAGATCTTAATCACTCTATTAAAAATCTGAAAATTGTTTAAATCTCAAGCCAAGTCTGGATTCATTTGAATTTAAGAAATGCAATAAGGGCATCTAAACCGATCTTTCCAGCCATATGCAGATATAATATTTTCCTTGCTGAAGAATGTCTGTAGGCGGGAAGCACAAGCATGTATCCAGTCAGAGGTCCACGTAGTTGACATAAAACAAAGGCAAGTGGGGCACTTTTTCCCCATTCTCATTGTTACATGTATGGTGAGTCACTGTGTCCAAAAGCCTTTAGGCCACTGGCCAAGTGATGGCATCGACCGAGCCATGGTTAACCTCAAGGGAATCCCTCCGTAACCAGTCTGGAGAAGAGCTGAAGAGGAGAATGCCGCACTGACGCTCTGGAGCCATGTACAAACGCATACGCAGCATGCCATACCCCCTACACATACATGCAGCATAAGAAGAGCCAACACAGTCCTCAGTGAGGGGGGGACAGATATGTGACCTTCCTCTGCATCCCCTATATGCTGTTTAGTCTTCTTCATTGTCCTGCTGGGACTATAGTCATTGTGAGGACAGTATGTATACAATACATTCCAGAGCAGAAGGAGTGAGTGTCCAGTTGTTCAGAATCATGTCATGTTTCTTTCTGTCACAAAGAAAGGGGCAAAAAGGACCAAAGAAACTACAAGTATGTTGAAGAAGTATAAACAGACAATGCCTGGTTTAGTTTCGACCTGAAGATCTGATATGTTTGCTGCTTTGTGCAGACCCTCCTCTACCAAGGTAATCAAACCTCAAGATAATCACTTATTCCACAGCACGCTTCAGGGATACAGATGCTATCTGAACAATCAGCTTGGCTAAATCAGGCCATGGCACCTTTTACGAGTCACTTTACATTATTGAAATTGCTCACACAAACTAAGAGGCTCACACAAACAATCGACTGTGCCAAGAAGAACATTTTCATTGTGAATATTGTCTGCAATCCGTGTGCAGGAGCTTCGCCGTGGCTCTTGGATAGGGTGGGAAAGAATGGCAACGTTGTATGCAGAACACTGCCCATTGTGCGAGGCAGAAACTGGAGGAATTTTTCCGGAACAGGCCCGCTCACAGCTTGCGCTTTGCTGTTTGCCTGTGACGCGCGTTGGTCCACCGCAAGCTAAGGCCCCCACTAAAATACTCAGAGGAGCAGATGGTCTTAAAACATGACTGCTCCCCCTCCCACACACAGCACATCTCACACACACACACACACACACACACACACACACACACACACACACACACACACACACACACACACACACACACACACACACACACACACACACACACACACACACACACACACACTCATACACACAAACATAAACAGAGAGATATGCCAATATCCAGTCACCCAGTCTGTCCAAGGTACTGCAGGGAGTGCTGGCATAAATAAGAGATTCAAACCGTACTTTGAGGTTATCAAAGAGGCTTATACCAATACTGCTTGCCTCTTACAGTTGATATGTTGCAGTGTATCTAATGTGAATAAAGTGTTTTATTGTTATTGCACATAATGTATGCATTTAGGGTGTTTTCATCTTTACCATTCCTCTGTGTAGTTTCTCCTACTGCTGTTGGAATTCACTTTTATTTTATTTGAGTCTTTTAAGGAAACTCTGATTCTGTTTTAGTTGTATCTTTAAAAATATGTCGGAAACCATAAAAGGTGACTTCAGGATTGTGTGTCTCACTCCCTCCCTACAATTGTTAATAAATAAATAATGCTACATGCATTTGTGCATTTTTATGGTTTTAAAATCAGCATGCACTTACTTTCTGAAATCACAACAGCACATTCAGTGACAATAGATACACTTCACTTGGCAGATCGTCAACATAACATGAGATCAGGAGCGCCAAAAAGCGTATTTCCATCTTTTCTACCTGGCAAGTGTCTCTGGCAATCCCCGGCCCAGTGGGCAGATGGTGAGCCACAGGCCTGCTCTCATTAGAGAGCTCTCCCTTCCGCTCCGAACAAAAGGGGGCGACAGAGCCGTCACCTGTTCAGCCATCCCAATGCTCGCTATAACCATCCACTTGACTTTAAAAATGCCATCTAATTTTTGTGAAATAAAAAAAAAATTCTTTGCATTTAAGAAAGTATTGGTGGGTGACATTTTCATTCTTGAAAAACTGATCCAAGATGAGTTATCTTCTGTTACATTATTAACACATTATGATATAAAGCTTTAAAAATACCCTCAATCTTGTACTGAAAATCTAATTTGAATGAGAGCTTGCTCAACACACACCACCATCAATTTTCTTTTACAAAATATATTAAGAAGAGCTATAATTAAAGGTCAAAATCTGAAACTCAAATGTGTCACCACTTACGTGATTTAACCTCAACTGGACCTGTTGTGCTTTGAAACATGATCTATTTCAAAATGTACCAATCAGGCCATAATTAAGAATTAGAATTACACAGCCACATCACCACGGAAACACTTGTGTCTCAAGCTGTTTAAAAACTGCACCAATCTCTCTATAAACCTTGTATATGTGAATGCAGTGAAACACTGTGATTTCTGAAAAAGTAATTAAAGAAAATGTATCTTTCCTTTATTTTAATAATGCCGATCACTGCTGTTAGATTACTTGTAACATTGGTTTGCTGTCTAATCAGAGGCTCTTCTACCTAGCATCAGATGTCTGTTTGGATGTGGGAATACACTCTAGTAATTACTGCAACGACTCATTGCTAATGTCACTAATAGCGAAAATCTGTCCAGTAATGATTGGCTAGGCTTTTTGCAGCCCCCATTTACACCAAGCAAACATGCGCACACACACACACGCACATGCACGCACACACACACACACACACACACACACACACACACACACACACACACACACACGTGTCCACAATTACAAATCACCACAAAACATGTTCACACACACACTGACCTAACACAACCTAACAAGCACACACTCACCCTGACTGTATGTGTTTGACCTTAAAGAACAAAAAAAACGAAAGTAGATAGATAGATAGATAGATAGATAGATAGATAGATAGATAGATAGATAGATA